>LNAC01000014.1:2779632-2791415 GCA_002007465.1 Ailurus styani
AAATAAATAAATAAATAAATAAATAAATAAATAAATAAATAAATAAATAAATATCTTTAAAAAAATAAAAATAAACTATATGTGGCATTTAAAAAGTTATCACCAATTAATTTTAACAAATCAGTAGCTGTTCACTGAGTGAATAAATACGACTTTTGCCACAAGCTCAGATGTCTTAGCAGGATTTTTCCTCTTTTGCAGGACACTGTTGTGGATTATAAAATGTGTTTTATCAAGTTGTATGAATTACGGCATCTATTTTTTGTAACTTTTATATTAGGTAGTAAATATTTTCTTAACAAATAGGAAAGGAAAGCATGCCTATTCCTTTTCTGTTTTTCCCACAAGACTATAGGCTCTAAGTCAAAAGCAAGCTTCTCTTTCTCGATATGCCAGTGCGTGGCAGAGGGTCTGATACTCAGTAGGCACTCATTAAGTACTGAGTGAATGAACAAGTTATGAGCACATGGTTACATCTCAATTTTGTAGTGCATCTGTGAATAGAACCCAAGTCTTTGTGTTTTTCTGTAGTGTCCACCCTATCAAACTCAGTATCTCCACCCTCCTTTTTCTTTTGTTAACAAATATTTTATAATGCCTCTTTTATTTTTTTTAAAGATTTTATTTATATTTATTTGTCAGAGAGAGAAAGTGCGAGCACAAGGAGGGGGAATAGCAGGCAGAGGGAGAAGTAGGCTCCCTGCTGAGCGAGGAGCCCTATGTGGGACTTAATCCCAGGACCCCAGGGTCATGACCTGAGCCAAAGACAGCCGTTTAACCAGCTGAGCCACCCAGGCATCCTATAATGCCTCTTTTAATGTTTTGAAATGAAATTCATAGATATCTATAAATAAAATTTCAAAAATAGACTATACTTGTAATATAAAGGAACGATAAGATAGAGGGTCATTTATAGTAAAATAGTATATATTCCAGTCAATATTTAACTGCTTGGACATGCACACACACAAAACAATAGAGACATTAGATACTTATTCTTAGATGTGTAATCTCCAATACAAATGTGACTTTCCAAAGTAGTTTAAAATGTCTTAGTAAAGTTCAGCATAAACAATACAATCTTTTTAGAAAATTAAGGTATGTTAAAACTGGGGGAAATACTTTGGTTTTATATGTTCTGGGCTTTTGATAATTATAAATGAATATCTTACGAGGCAGTAAAAGTTATGCAGGGCATAGGACAATTCTTTATCGTGTATGACTGCCCCACACTTTGCAAACATCTGGCATCTTTCCCTCTGCCTGCTGAAAGACAATGGTGTCCTCTCCCCAGCCCATGACAGCAAAAAATGCCCCTACAGATTTCTAAAATGTGCCCTTGGGGGAATTTCACACTCTTAAATAACTGCTCTACTAACAGAAAGCAATCTTCTTCCTCTGTGTCAAATGTATGACTGTTGTTTCTTCTTCTGGAAGAGCCTACCTGGATGTAGACATTACCCTGTCCTCAGAAGCTTTCCATAATTACGTGAATGCTGCCATGGTGCACATCAACAGAGCCCTGAAACTCATTATTCGTCTCTTTCTGGTGGAAGATTTGGTTGACTCCTTGAAGGTTAGTTGCTTCTACAGCTTTTGGTGGTGAGGCTGAGGAAAACCAGGGACTAAGTTATAAGTCAGAGAAAAAACAGTAAATAGAGTTTTATCACACAAAAACAAATGTATGCTTATCTCAACCAACCTGTGAAAAATGGGTATAGGAGTCAGTAGAGGAGACATCTCCTGCACCTGTGGAACTAAGTGCCCTCCCAACAAGGGCAACATCACTGACCGAAACGCAGTCACAGTCTGTCTTGGAGCTTAAGAGACTACAGAATTCTCTGATACACCCTGCAAATGTTTGGTGCAGATGAGGTGGAATCTCTGTTGTGAAATTATAATTCAGTGTGGCATACGTCACTGAATTTATGCAGACTTAATTGACAAGAGGAGAATGGCATCAGTTAACCGAAATTTTGCATTGTGATTGTTCCTGCTTAATCCTCTGATGTTGGCCTTCACAGCTGGCTGTCTTCATGTGGCTGATGACCTATGTTGGTGCTGTTTTCAATGGAATCACCCTTCTGATTCTTGGTAAGGTGTCAAGGAAAATGCCTCCATGCTCTTTGAAGTATAGCTAGCCCTTGAACAACACAGGTTTGAACTGTGGGGCTCCCTGATATGTAGATTTTTTTTTTTTACAGTACTGTATTGTAAGTGTATTTTCTCTTAGGATTTTCTGACTAGTGTTTTCTCTAGCTTACCTTGTAAGAATACAGCACATAATACAACATACAAAATAATGTGTTGATCGACTGTATTCTTGATTAACACTTCCGGCCAACAGTGGCCAGGGACAGGGAAGTCAAAAGTTATGTGCAGATTTTTGACTGTGTGGGGTGTCCGTGCTCCTAATCCCCACGATGTTCAATGGTCATCTGTAATTGGTAAAAGTAGGAACCAAGAGAATGCCCGGCATGTCTCCACTCCTTCCATGTGGCCCAGCCTTTAACATCTATGAACCTTGAATTAGATATTGGAAGAACCTGTGTTTGTGGCCATAGGTTTTTTGAAAGGTCCTAACTGTAAAGAAGTATCAAAATAGCTAGACGTAAAGGAGAGTTGTCTACATTTGGTTTAAATATGGGGATCTTACAGAAATCATTTTTGTAATTTGGAAATTATTTGTGATACAAAGAAAGCCTGTATACCTATAGCTAACTGTCTTTAATTGAGAGCCCTAGGTAGGATTTCTCATATTTAAGATCTATGTTTCCCTATATTTCATGAGGAAAATGTGTGTTACTTGAATCTTGGGTGTTTTTGACTGTCTCACATGTACACTTCCCATGTCCTGTGATTCTCTTACAGCTGAACTGCTCATTTTCAGTGTCCCCATTGTCTATGAGAAGTACAAGGTAAGCACTTGTCTGTTTCAAATCAGATATGCCTGTTGATGTACGACTAGCTTTAGTTCATTTTTTAGACTTTGAAAGTTTGGAGTGATTATCTTATTTAATTTCTTTCTTTCCTTTCCTTTTCTTTCTTTCTTTTCTTTCTTTTTTTTTTTTCTTTATTTCATTTTAGAGAGAGTGCACAAGTGGGAGGAGCAGGGGGAGGAGGAGGGAGAAATTCAAGCAGGCTCCGCACCCAGCTTGATCTCACGACCCCGAGATCACAACCTGAGCTGAAACCAAGTGTAGGACACTTAACTGACTGAGCCACCCGGGCACCCCATGAACGATCATTTTGTAATCATTTCTGCAGTCTAAGTTTATAAGTCAGGAGCCTGTAAGAAATAGTGGTTTCTTGTACCAAGAGAAACTGAATGTTTGTTTAGGAGAGAGAAGGGTAGGAAGGTATATTTTTATGACTTGTGTGTCTTTTAAGTTTTTCATGGGGATACATTATCTGTTCAAAAAAATAAGTTGAAAAAATGCTTCAATAAAAGCTGGTGTCTGAAAAGAAATTTAAACTATCAAGGCTATTATGGGAATCCATCTGTGTGAAGAGATGTTTGCATTGTAGAATGGTGCGTGCGGAGCCTTACTAGATGCCACGAGGTTATTCTTTATAGATTAAGTCATCAATCAACAGTCTTTATTTATACCTTTTGGTATTAAATGAACTAGTCTCACCTAGAAGCCAAAACACATTTATGATTACAGAACATAGGTTAGACAGACAGTTTTTAGTATTCAGAAAATGCTTTTCTCCGGTGTCTGTAAAGGAAACACTTAGCAAGTAAGACCTTAGCAAAAGAATTGAGTGATTTTTACTTCAACAGACTATTATAAGGTGTTTATGGCATAAGTTAAAGTGTGAAACCTGAAGGGATTTTTGGGGTTTTGTTTTGTTTTATGTGGGCTCCATGCCCAATGTGGACCCCGGCCCTGGGCTTTAACTCACAACCCTAAGATCAAGACCTGACCTGAGATCGGGAGTCGACTGAACCACCCAGGGACCCCTGATACCTGAAGTTTTAAGGGGTTTTTTGTTTTTTTAAGATTTTATTTATTGGAGAGAGATAACTAGAGAGAGCACAAGCAGCGGGGAGAGAGAGAAGTGGGCGTCCCACTGAGCAGTGAGCCTGATGTGTGGGGCTCGATCCCAGAGTCCTGACTTGAGCCAAAGGCAGATGCTTCACCAGCTGAGCTGCCCAGATGCCCCAATACCTGAAGTTTTTAAAATACTCTTAAAAACTGAGCATTATTGGGATGGCTGGCTGGCTTAGTAGATAGAGCATGCGACTCTTGATATCAAGGTTGTAAGTTCAAGCTCTGTGCTGGGTGTGAAGCCTGCTTAAAATAAAAAATAATAATAAATTTTAAAAACTGGCATTATTTTCATTTCCCAGAATATGCAATAGTGTTTTTAAAAAATGGTTAAACTAGACAGTAGAACATTATTTTCAGGAAAATTGTTAATCTGTGTGTTGCCATAACTGAGTCTCTTCCCTTTCCTTAAAGACCCAGATTGATCACTATGTTGGCATCGCCCGTGATCAGACCAAGTCGATTGTTGAAAAGTAAGTATCTTTTAGTTCCACATTTTATCAGAATATGTGCTTTTCTTCCCCCAGTTATTTTTAGCCTCCTCTATAAAATACTGACTCAAAGAAAGGAATCTTCATCCTAAAGAAAAGTGTTGGTTAATAGTTTGATTTTACTACAAATGATTTCATCCTCCTTCCTTAAAAAACATCCTTTGTGCCTTAGATTAAAAAGAATTGGAGGAATTAGAACCTTTGCCTTTCTGGGCGCCTGGGTGGCTCAGTGGGCTAAAGCCGCTGCCTTCGGCTCAGGTCATGATCCCAGGGTCCTGGGATCGAGGCCCACATCGGGCTCTCTGCTCAGCAGGGAGCCTGCTTCCTCCTCTCTCCTCTCTCTCTGCCTGCCTCTCTGCCTACTTGTAATCTCTCTGTCTGTGTCAAATGAATAAATAAAAAATCTAAAAAAAAAAAAAAAAAAAGAACCTTTGCCTTTCTGAATTGGCCTTTTAAAAAAGTGTCTGCAGCTGCCTACCCCACATGCATCAATTTTAAGCCAAACTCTTCCCTCTCTTTTCAGAAATAAGAGTTTTTTGGGGGTTTTTTGTTTGTTTGTTTGTTTTGTAGATTTTATTTATTTACTTGACAGAGACACAGCGAGAGAGGGAACACAAGGAGGGGGAGTGGGAGAGGGAGAAGCAGGCTTTCCGCTGAGCGGGGAGCCTGATGTGGGGCTTGATCCCAGGCCCCAGGATCACAACCTGAGCCAAAGGCCGACGCTTAACCAACTGAGCCACCCAAGCACCCCCAGAAATAAGACTTTTACTAAATGACTCAAAGCACAATGCTGCTTTTCCTCAAACTACCAAATCCCTGTTTTCTTTTTTTTAAATCAATTTAATATTAAAATCAAGTAATACAATATTGATCGACTTTTTTTTTTTTAAAGATTTTCATTTATTTATTTGACACAGAGAGAGAGATTACAAGTAGGCAGAGAGGCAGGCAGAGAGAGGAGGAAGCAAGCTCCCCGCAGAGCAGAGAGCCTGACGCGGGCCTCGATCCCAGGAACCTGAGATCATGACCTGAGCCGAAGGGAGAGGCTTTAACCCACTGAGCCACCCAGGTGCCCATTGATCGACATTTTTATGACTCCCTCTACCAGGGAACCATTTGGGGTTTTTTGTTTAGTTGTTTTGGTTTTTGGTTTTTTGGCTTATTTTTTTTTAATCATGGCAAACATTAAGGAATCCACAGTTCTAATTAAAATGTTGACATATGGGCACCTGGGTGGCTCAGTGGGTTGGGCCTCTGCCTTCAGCTCAGGTCATGATCTCAGGGTCCTGGGATCGAGTCCCTCATCAGACTCTGCTCAGCGGGGAGCCTGCTTCTCCCTCTCTCTCTCTGTCTGCCTCTCTGCCTACTTGTGATCTCTCACTGTGTCAAATAAATAAAATCTTTAATAAAAAAATTTTTTAAATGTTGACATTTAAGAAATAAAACACAAGCAGCTAAACCTCTTTTGTGCCCCCCTCCCCCACCCCAGTCCTTTTCACACCTCCAATTTTAGTGCTTTTTCCACTTTTGATAAGTGGAAACTATGAGTATATGCTCACAGTTCTGGCTTGATGCCAGGGTCTTTACTTGCTCTTTTGCTTTTTCAGGTATACATTAGAGCTAAAACCAGGCAAGGACAATTTAGCACAAATATGTATCTGGTTGGTGTTTACTTCTGATTCTGAAATACAGACATAGCTTAGCTTTAAACTTAATGTCTTGGTCAGTCCCTGCTGTGGGATCTAATTGTGAGGCATGGCTTTGACATTGGCTGAGAGGTATGCGAATGACCTTAGCCATGGATAACCTTAATGCACAAAATAAAGGGTAGATTTGGTGTCCTATGAGGGGCCGGGAACTCTTGCCAGCTCCTGTAGTCTTTTTATCTGTCACCTTGACCCTCGACTCCTGGTTCCTTTTGTAGTGCTAGTGGGTCACTTCCATTCCCAGAGAAATGGGCTCTTTTGCACTGCTAGTGTGTGGAACACAGCAGGCATTATGCCCAGATACCCCTTATTCTTCTCTGGAACCCCCAGTGAAGAACCCAGGAGGTACAGGCAGTGAAAGAGGACAGGCCGCAGGGCTGGTGGCATTGAGAGGGCATGAATCTTTGCAGACCCCTCAGCTCATCCCAGGCAAGACTCGGCCCCACATTTTTCATCCAGAGTAAGCCCTGTGGAAATGGGAGATCGTCACATTGCTCTAGCAAGTCCAAGACTGTCTTTCGGTGTCACTGTTAAAGTAAAAACCTACAACTAATGTCCTTTCTCACCTTTTTTTTTTTCCACTTCAACAGGATACAAGCAAAACTCCCTGGAATCGCAAAAAAAAAGGCAGAATAAGTACATGGAAACCAGAAATGCAACAGTTACTAAAACACCACTTAATAGTTATAACGTTATTACTTGTACTATGAAGGAACGTGCTCAGTGTCAGCTCGAGCCTGCATTCCAAGCTTCTTTTTCTTAATTTGTTTTCTCCCCTCCTTTCCCTTTACCCTCAGTATCAAGCACAAGAATTGTTGGACTCAAAAAAGAACTGATACCTTAGGACCCAAAAGAATAAAGAAAGAGTCAAATTAATAGGATAAATCAGTACCTTAATGGTGGCGGAGCTTTTACTTGTAGCTTGAAGGGGGAGATTGGAGGTCAAGGAGAAAATGAAAGATAAAGCACTGCTCTTGGACTCTGCTATCCAGGTCTCAAGGACTAGTCTTACACAGCTTCCCATCAGAGTTTTACCCTTATTTTTAAGTTAAGAAATAATGATTAACTTATGAGGAAATTATCTGGGGACAGGAGTGGGATTCCTTCCCATGGGTTTTTGGCAGCCCTCTGATCCCGTCTTCCCGCCCCACAGTGTGAGCAGCTACTCCTAATATTCCTCTTCTTCACGTAATGCTGTAACTTCCAACTCTATGAATAACCTGTAGGTGACAGTGAGAGTTCCTGATTCCCAGAATGGAAATGGAAGGTGGGGCTGGGATGACCCGACCCTCCCGCTCCCCACCTAGGAAAGGAAAGTCTCTGCCATTTGGGAGCGTGGTGTCTGTGTCTATTCTCGTGGGCACCAGTTCTGGGCTTTAGTTTGAGGACTCATTCCTGAATGTGCTTTCCTCCCTCTTCCCTGCCCACCTCACCTCAAGTTTAATAAATATGGTTGTACTTTTCTTATTATGAAATAAATGTCTGTAACTGCTGTACACTGCTGTAAACTTGTTAGAGAAAAAAATAATCTGCATGTGGGCTCCTCAGTTGTTGAGTTATTGTAATCCTGTCTCAGTCCACGGAGGGGGAAACATTCTCGAGAGGTGAATACAGAAATATAAAAGGTCTTTTTTGCTTTTATCTTTTCTCCACAGCTTCCTCCTTCACATGCTACATCTTTAACCTGTACTCATCATTGTACCCTAAGGACCAAAGCCAGTCTGGCTTGAGAGGAGATTGTGTGTGTCTGTGGTTAAGAGACCACAAATTAGTGTAAAGAAATTGTGTTCTGTGGTTCATACGGAGTTTTAACTTTGAGGCTAGCTTATGGGTGTGTGTTATGTTTTGAGGGTTGCTTTCATCTTCAGGCACATAAAATGTCTTAGCACCTGTCATGGCCCAGGTGCTCCTTTTGAGAGTGTTTTCCAAGAAGTTTTAGGTGAGGGCGACCAGGCAGGACCAAATTGTGTTCATGGGCTCCGTGTGCAATTAAAAGATAAACAGAGCAATCTAGACGGACATCAGATGGAGGGCGATCGGGAATCTGATTCCTGTTGAGACTGACAAGTGTCTTTCTCCCCTTCCAACATGAAAATTCAGTCAACTTGAAAGAAGTCATCTGTGAGAGTTCCTTCAGGTTGTAAAACTCATAGTCATGATAATCCAGAGGGAACGTGCGTTGGTGACTTTAAAGTAAGGGCTACAGTCTTTGACGGTCCCAAAGCACTGCAACTCTGTAGAAGGTAGTGGAAGTTTTCTTTCTACTGTGTTGGAAAAGTTACTTCAGCATTTAGATGGGTAAAAGGTACCCTTGCCTTACTCCATTTTCCTATTTACTTAGCCCCCTTTCCTTTTTAATTTTTAAGGTGATTTCAGTTGGAAGCACATTCTCCATCCTGTCTTATGCCCTCCCAGGAAGTCAGTGCACTGATAACTTTTTGGGCTTCCCCTCCAGAGGACCCTTTTCTGCACTGGAAGCCTCCACACCTAGCTCTTCTGTTTTTACTGCTGTGTTTAGGTGATTGGACAGATCTTTGTGCCACACAAGAGTTTTGGGGTTTTTTTGTTTTGTTTTTTTAAGGAAAACCTATAGATGAACTATTACTAATGAAACTGTGTGCGTGTATGTGCGTGCAACATAAAAATACAGTAGCACCTAAGGAACTTGAATCTTGGTTCCTGTAAAACTGCAAATTGATGTGGTATTAATAAAAAAAAAAAACAAACACAGTGACTGTGTTGTCGTTCTGCTAACTTTATTCTTTATACATACAGTTTGGGTAAAGTAAGAACCAGGCTTCCACCGGCCCCCATCCCCACTCCACTTTTGACGCTTTAAAAAGCAACTCATAGTTGAGGCTGGTAATGATTCCCAAGATTGCAGAATTTCCATAGTAGAGCAAAGCTGTGTGTTTGGTTTCTGAAAGATCACAGAGACCCTCTTAAGAGGTGACCTTAGGAGAATCAGAAGATGAGGAGTGGAAGGGGCCGGTGGGTCTGCTGTCCCAGTTCAGCCTCACACCAACCTCAGAGGGTCGCCTGCCTGCAGCATGAAGCAGCCTAGACATCAGTTAGTCACCATGGAAAGTGGAGACCACATACATCACAACCTTATTCCTTCTGATTTAGTCTTCCCCAAAACTAAGGCTGCCATGACCCTTAAGCTGGATTTTAAAAATTTATTCAACATACCTCTTAGAAAACTTAGGCTGAAATTTTTTTAAAAATAACTGAAGCAAACAACTTCACAAATACACATACAAATGTTCGAGTAATGTCACTAACGTGGCGTATAAATATGGATTCAGAGTAACATTTACATATTGGCCATAATAGCAAGCATACCATTAACAAAAATTCATGAAGAAACTTCACCTGTTCATGTCAGACTCCCAAGGCAAGGAGGAGGCACAGAGAGAGGACCACCTGACCCCCCAACCCAGGAGGCCGTAGGGGCAGTCAAAGCAGGAATCACTACAGTGGCAGAACCCACTCCTGCTCAGATCTTCAGCTTCCTGATCATCGCAGGGCTTATCAAGGATTGCGGGGTGCCGCCCCTGTTTGTTTCGAGATGGGGGCCCAAGGATTTGCATCTCTAGTAGGTTCCTAATGTGATGCTACCAGTCTGATGGCCACGCTTTGAGAAGCCCCTGGAGTGCTTGGGACTGCCTCTCAATGAAGACCTTCATTCCTGTCTGAAGGCCTCCGTCCCTCCCTGTCAAGAGGAAAAGCCATTCCTGATGAGCTCTCTGTCCTGGCTTACCTGAACTTTGGCGATGGGCTTGGGTGACCAGAATAGGTCACCCCAATCTGCCTCCTGTTTTGGAACAGGCAGAGTAGCAAAAAGTGGTAAAATACTCATTCTGGATCTGAAAACAACATGCATGAAGGAAAATAAAAGAATGGCAGTGCCCAGCCCGGTGCCACCCGTAATCCCTGTTCTTAATACTGACTCAAAACCCCTCGGGGTTCAAACGTGGAATTCAATTCACTTCTCAGCCAACTGACAGCTCATGCAGTATTTCCTGAGTCCCTGGTGGCACCTACAACAGAAAACAATGCCAGAGCCCTTGCCCTCCTGGGGAGGCCGTGAGACGGGTGGCCCGGTTGCGGACTTCTGAGGGAGGAGGCCGCTCCCTGAACCCTGGAGCTGAAGCCCGAGGCGGCCAGAGCTGCCCTGGACGACCCTGACCCCAGGGAGGCGGCCACCGCGCTCTAACGGCCTACAGCACCCAACACTTCCATCCTCTGGCAGGCCCCAAGGGAAAAGAAGTCTTAATAATTAACCAGAGTTTGGGAGGCTGTGGGGTGTAGTGCAAACAACACTGAGTTGGGAGTTGAGCTTTTTTATTCTAGTTCTATACTGTTCCTACCCGGCTGTGTGTGATCATTTCAGTTTCCGAACTTCACTGTCTGTGGAAGGGGTCAAGGGGGCGGGGACTGGTGGGTCTCCAAGGTCGTTCCAACTCTGACAATCTTGAATTATATAAAAATGCTATAAAATCCATGGTATAAAATCCAATTCCCAATCAGGAAGAGTCAAGGAGACTGGGCCTGAGGCACTTGAACCTTGGGCTCTGGCCTGGGGGTGCTGAGATGAGGAAGGGCTTCCTCTTCGCCATCTGCGACCCCACCCACAGAAGCAGCCCCTGGCCCCAGGTGCCAGGGCCCCTCTGCCTCCAGGCCTCGTCCTCAAGTCCCACCTCCCCACTCTCGGCCTATAAGACCAAAGGAACTGGCCTGGCCACGTGAAGAGCAGACACGGGGGCCCAGAGACTCGAAGAGAGGCCTGGAGAGTCACACATTAGTGGGGGATGTTTGGGGTCCCCCCTCCCCACCTCTGTCCTCACTCCTTCCTCCTTTAGGTCCTTCCTCCACCACCTCACAGCTTATCTCTGATACACGTATAATAAATAAGACATTTGCACATAAGGGTGAATGGGACAGCTCTCTCCCCGCCCCTCTCCCTTTCATATAAAAGCATTAAATACAGTTTCAAAATAAAATACAAAGAGCAAAAAAGGGCCTGATCTCGGGGCCACCTGTTCTCCACAGGAGAATGAATCTACACATCCCACTCGGACCTGCCTGGGAGATCGCGGGGCCCCTTCCCGGCCCACCGGGCCTGGCGCTGCCGCGGGGAAAAGAAAGGAAGGCCGAGGCCCGGCCCCAGGCCCTTAGGGACTGAGAATGGGTGGCACGTCCACCGTGTACGAAGGGGGACAGGAAGGGAACGGGAATAGAACGCCAACAGCCGGGACCTCCAGTGCCCCGGGCGGGGACCAACGGGGACCACAGAGCAGGAGTGCCTGACTGGGTTTAGGGGGGAAAACGGAGGTCTTCGGAGCAGGAGAGGAGCAAAGGAGAAAAGTGCTAATCCCTTTTACAAGACCGGGGTCCAGCAGGGCGCGGCAGGAGCGGGGGAGGCGGAAGGGGCCGCGGGGAGCGCTGTCCCCACAGCCCGCCTGGGAGGTTGGCGCAGCTGCTGGGGCCCCGGGCCCAGCTCCGCCCCCGCCTCCGGGCCGCCGCCC
>LNAC01000014.1:2798289-2837141 GCA_002007465.1 Ailurus styani
AGCCGCCCCGGAGCGCCGGGAGTTCGGGCTCCGCCGTGGGAGGGGCGGACGGGCGAAGCTCCCCGAGAGCCGGCCGGGGGCGGGGGCCGCGGCTGCAGAGACTCGGGCCGCGAAGAGGGGGCGCGCAGGAGACTCGGGGAAGCCGGCTGTGCCGGGGCCCGACGCTGCGGGACCGAGGGGGCCCCCGACCGAGAGCCGGGAGGAGAGGGCGTGCGCCGCCGTGACTCAGGCTCCGGCCCCCGGAGGCCGGGGGTGCCAGGCGAGGCCCTTGCCGCGGCCCCAGAACCCCGGCCCGGCCGGAGGAGGCGAAGACCGCTGACCCCGGTGGGGTGTCGAGCACGTTGGGACGCGCGCCACCACGGCGGCGAAGCGCTGGGCGCGCCCTGGCCGCAAGCCCCGGGATGCCGCGGGGCCCCCAGCTCCCAGGAAGCCGAGAAGGGACCCCGAGAGGGACCCCGAGAAGCCGCCGGGGGCGCGCAGCCTGGGGTCTTTACGCGAGGACCGGCTGGAGGAGCAGGTGTTCGCTTTGCCTGTGGTCGGTCGCCCACAACAAAGGCGATTCCTAGAGATCCAAATTACAGGGTGCGGAGGCCACGCAGGGTCTTATTATCTCGAGGTGGGTTTTACGCTTTTCGCGGGGAAAGCACCCAGCGATCCGTTAAAGAAGTCACCCTGGACAGAGTCCTTCACCCACCGAGCACCTACTATGTGCCAACACGCTTGTAGGCGCTGGGCGGTGAACGAGACAGGCAAGACTGATCGTGTTTATGACTTAACAGGCACCAACGGCTTATAAAAAGGAAACAATTCCAGCCCTTCGGGAGCCATGGGAAATATTAAATTACTTGGAGCACAGGAAGCCTATTCCCTAAGTGTCCGTGAAGAGCGGCCTGGAGCTAAGATTTCTTAAGTGCCTGAAGGTGTCTGTCACCACTTGGTGATGTTGTCCCCACCATGACTCGTGAGAGATATCACCTTGGGTAAACTAAGTCTCGGGCGTACAGCTCTGTTCTCTGCACCTCGGGCCTTGCTTTCAGGTTCCAGCTGCGCTCCTTGCAGCCTCTTGGGACTCAGGGCCCTGGCGCTGATGCCAGATGGTGCCATGAGATGGGGGATTCCTTCGTTCATTTGTCCTTCACTTGCGCTGATGCCACGGCCATAAAGGGAAAATGAGATACAGACCTGACCTTCAAATGCTCCTACGTCTGGGTTTAAAAAAAAAAAATCACAAAGGTAACCCATGATCAGGGCTGGCCACTGTGCAACACTTTGGTTATACATCCTGCCAGTTCTCTTTCTACCGGTATAAATAGGATTTTTTTTAAAGTCATCTCCACACCCAATGTGGGGCTCGAACTCACAACCCCTAGATCAAGAGTCGCTCTACCCATGAGCCAGCCAGGCTCCCTTAAGTAGGATCATTTTATTTGTTACCAAAAGAAAGGTATCAAAGCCACCTGGAGCCATTATTTTAATGTGTGGTGCTTCTCTCCTTGTCCACATCCCGCTTGGCTCCACAAATGGCTCCCAACTCTGTAGTCCTGAAGTATTCTTGCCAGCTGATCCTCACAGCCACCCTGTGAAGATGAAGCTTTGCTCTCATCACCAAAAAATTTACCAAACACAGCCAGAGGAGGGGCGGCGAATGTTTCATCTGCCCCTCAGAGCAGATCTTCCATTCTGGGGTCTCCTAAGGGATGGCCAAGCAGTAGTAACCAGGTCCACACTGGGGTTTTCATGGGACCTACGGACTTTTGGCTCCATGTGTATCTTCCTCTAGTTAAAAAAAAAAAAAAAAGATTTAATAGATTTTTGTGGGCCCTACAAACTTCTTTATTTTCTCTGATGTGAGAAAAAATAATGCCTCTTCTTCAACCCTCTAATGTCACTTTTCTCTTCTGATTTTAAAGTAAATTCAAATGTTTCCATGAGCCCCTATAGTTATCGTCGGTTCTAGGCACTATGTCCTCAGTGCCTAGTGGTTAGCCAGGCTTGATTGCAACACAGGGTGACAAGAGCCGAGAGAGAGAGGCCACCCAATCCGAGAAGACTTCCAGGGAAGATACTGAGACAGGTCTCGAAGGGCCAGGACGGGTTGCCAGGAGGAGAAAGGACCTAGGGCTCTTCTAGCCAAGGCCAAGGAAGTGCCTAGTGATGGAGGGTTTCCAGTGGGAGAGACAGAAGAGGAAACAGGAATGAGCAGAGCCAGGGCCTCGGGTGCCCGGCTGAGAGTCTGCATCTGTCCTGAAGACATGAGGAGTGCCTGGAGCCCATGTGCAAGGCGTTCTGGAGGCAGCCTTGAGAACACGAGGGAGGGAGCGAGGAGAGAGAAAGATGGGGACACTGGCAAGCAGTCCAGAGCCTGCAGTGCGAATAACATGAAGGCAGCCGCAGCAGGGCCGATGGAGGGGAGGCAAAAGGTTCAAGCGGGACCACACTATGTGCATCTTCCCAGCACACAAGGGGGCGATCTGGGGGCGAAATGCCACCTGTGCCCCCTGCTGAGTCATGCACCCGGGGAGTCTGCTAGGAGGAGAGGGTACCTCTTCTCACCGAGGAGCAATGGATAAAGCAAGCGTGCACCTGAAAGCTGCTTCCGCTCAGAGGGGGCATCTTTCCCTAATTCACTAGCCCCAAGGGGGCCCTTTTCACTAATTTTAACAAAGACCCTCTTAGAGGCTAGCTGCTGTCCTAGATTGAGCCAGCAAGAGGGGAGAATCCCCAGGACATGGGGCAGGATTCAACGTGCTGATCAGAGAAAGGCCAGGCTCACTCCCAAACCTTGGGATTGGAGAGATAGGATATAAAAGGCAACATAGAGTTGGAGGGTGGAGACAGAATGAGGTCTGGGAAAAGATAAACTGAGGCATATTAAAATTTTAGGAATTCATTTGCACAAAATCGATTCAAGTGGGGCAGCGCCAAACCAGAGTGGTCAGAAGCACTCTGTCAACGGGAGATGGAGAAAAACTAATAGAGTCGGAAGCAAAGTGAGGAAGGTATTGATTGGCTATAGCTTGAACCCCAGTTGGCTGTTGGCAATCAGTTGTCCTTAGGTCACCCTTTAGTGACCTTGAAGTATTTACAGGCTTAGATTTGGGTTGGCTTACATAGGTGCCGGGGACTGAGCGCTACCTCTGTCTAGTGGTCTCCCTGTTGAATTAATTTAACAATTTCTTCCATTTGTTCATCCTTGCAAGGTAATAGATTGACCACAAATTCGGTATACGTACCACTCTCAGTCACTATCAGAGTCAAATTGTTCTTACCGTAACGTGAAACTCATGGTTATGATGCCGAATCCACTGAAGAATTAATTGCTTTGGCCATTTGACTGTTGTGCATCTTTTTTTTTTTATATTTTATTTAAATATAAAAGAGAGAGAAAGACAGAGATAGCAACAGAGATAGTGAGAGAGAGCACTAGTGTGGAGGAGAGGGAGAAGCAGGCTCCCCGCTGAGGAGGGACCATGACCTGAACCAAAGGAAGACGCTTAACTGGCCAAGCCACCCAGGTGCCCCTGTTGTGTGTCCCGTTTCTTGTTTCTCCAAGCACGGGGAGGCTATCCACAGGGCTGATGGCTGCAAACATGCATGGATGATCTCGGAGAGAACTCGGTGCCCCAGAGAGATGACAATGCTGACTGTGAGTAGGACAATGCCAAGAGGCTGACGTCCACTCTTAGCCAGGCCCCCCATGAGCCAATCCAACTGGAACCGTCTAAGCCAAAGCATGTCCCTGATGAGGTATCAAACTATTCTAGCCAGGTAGCTTCTTTGCTAATCTCTCATGTTTGAGTGTTGATCCAAGAGCAGTAGAAGGTTTTTACTGAGGCACAGACATCTTTGTCAGCCGGCAAGTAACCGAAAGCAATTCTGTTGTCGAAAACCATGTTAGCGAGAGAGTTTAGGGACATCTGTTGTTCAACCATGGCCTGAGCAGTAGACTTGGCAATGGTTGCCAAGGTTAAGGATAAGTTTTTAGTCACATATTTGTTTGTACTAATTTCAGGGGGAGGAAGAAAAGACCATCCAAATGACACCTATTCAGAGGGATATGTCTACTGGTTAACTTCTTCTTAGTCAATGGTACAAATTCAAAGGAGCGGACCAATGCTGAGTTTCTGAGGTATGATGAAGGGTCAACGAAACAGTAAATACAGCAACAGCACATTCACGTTGCTCTTTCATCCTCTAGCTGTCAAGACAATGAGTTGGCCAAGCATAGAGGCCATTGTCCAAACCTCCACTTATGAGGAGCCGCCAGGAGGTGTACCTAGGACTCCTTCATAAGTATTAGCATATATGATGGACCCATTGGTCAGTATGGAAGTGTTAGCATCAGTCAACCAAGACTCAAATACTGTATTATCACATATTGAAAGACTACCTAAATATATGGACCCAAAAGCAAGCGTAAAAATGGTCTGATTAACACTGACTGCTCTGTAATGTCATACATATATATAATTTCCCCCTGCCAAGGGATCTCATTTTCCCATCCCGGGATTAGGTAAAATTGAGGCAAAGAAGGAGGGTCTGTGGATTTAGCATTTTAACTTTATAGAAGGGGCCTGTGGGAAACTTAGGCATAGAGTGGCATGCACGATGTCAGTGAAATTACTTACAGGGCGAAGAAAGGGGGTCTCTCCCGTTACATCCTGATGTTGGCATGGCATGACAAACCGAGCAGTTAGCCAAGTTTCCTGCGATGGTATTATTTGTGAAATTCTAATTATAGTGCTGTCTTCCCATGCATTAATAGAGAGAAAAGCAAATAGCAAATAGATAAAAGGGATAAAGATTTCATATTGGAGATGAAGATCTTGATCCATGATCTTGGGAGAGCTGTCTGCCTCAAGATGTTGATGGCTTCTGGGGAACAAGCTCCCTGGTCTGTTTGAATTTTACATCTCTCCTGGAAAGCAGTTCCAAGAGTCCGGAGGAACCTTTTTCAGTTGGGAGATGTGAACCCAAGCTTCAAGTCCCCCAAGTTTGGCTGCCACCTGGGTAGTGAGGAGAACTTAGTGTGGCCCCTTCCAATGAGGTTCAAGGGCAATCTTTCCCAAGTGTTCTTTCCAGAAGACCCACTCTCCAGAATCTAAGTTATGGAAGGTGTGACCTTCTGTAGGAAGATCAAGGAAAGCTTCCTTTACCTGGTGGAAATGCATTTTGGCATAATGAATTAAAACTTTTCAATACTGAGTCATATCAGAATTTATGAGTACAGGAGACACAGGAGTCTCTCTCAGCCAAAGGCATGAGTCTTCCTGTTTTCATTTTCTTTGTAAGGCATTACTTTATGCTTTGCCAAAGGTCTTGTGATCTAATTGCCATCAAAGCCAGGGGTAGGACTTTTAGTCGTGGCAATCCAGGTAATTTTGTTATTTTAGGTAGCTTTGATTTTAAGTAACCACTTGTCCATTCAACTTTACCGGACGACTGAGGATGGTAAGGACGATGATAATGCCATTGTGTCAGCAGAGCGTTATTTAATTGTTTAATTGTTCACCCAGAGAAATGGGTTCCCCTGTCACTGGAGGTCTCTCCTGGGTTACCCCATAAGGAAATACATTTTCTAAAAAATTTCTTAGTCGTGGTTATGGTGTCAGCCGTCCTGCATGGGAAGGTTTCAATCCATCCCAAGAACATACAATCACAGTATCATATTGATAACCCATTGCAAGGGAACAATTGAATGAAATCCATTTGTAAGTTTTCACATGCCCCAGTAGGTGGTGGGAATGCTCCATCTACTAACTTAATGGTCTTTCCAGGGTTATGGGTTGGACAAATCAGCCCCCAAAACTGGCTAACCAATTTGGTAACCAAAACTGGTAAACTGATTATGCGACATCGGAGCTGTTACCCCACCCATAATTTTTCGTAATTTGGATCATTTTACCTGTCCCACAGTGAGTTGCAGAATGTTGGGCTTTTAGTAACGGCATTCAGAAAGAACCCAGCAGGGCGCCTGGGTGGCTCAGTGGGTTAAAACCTCTGCCTTCGGCTCAGGTCATGATCCCAGGGTCCTGGGATCGAGGCCCACATCGGGCTCTCTGCTCGGCAGGGATCCTGCTTCCTCCTCTCTGCCTGCCTCTCTGCCTGCCTCTCTGCCTACTTGTAATCTCTCTCTCTGTGTCAAATAAATAAATAAATAAAATCTTTAAAAAAAGAAAGAAAGAAAGAAAGAAAGAACCCAGCAGTCACTTGGGCCCTCAGTGAGTCATCTAGTATTACATTTACAGCCTCGTTCATTCAAGTTGCCTACTGGAATAATTTTAGTGTTGGTCTATTTAGCATAGAAGTCTGCTAGAGTTCTTCGCTGATACTCAGCTTCTGTTTTCTATTATGATCTTCAATGTTAATCATTGCAAGTTGTTAGGGAATAGAATAGCAGGAAGTGGTTCATTTACTACCTGGGGTCCATTTATAATGGGGGTTCCGTTAGAAGTGAGGAGCCCTCTCTCTGTTTCCATAACATGCCCAAGTCATGGACCATCCCAAAGGTATACTTGCTATCAGTATAAATGCTTACTGATTTTACTGTGGATAGCTGAGAAGCCTGAGGGAGGGCATGTGGTTTTGCTTCGTCGCACAGACTTGAGTTGCGGAAGATTTCCCTTTCCGATAGTTTAAGATTTTATTTATTTATTTGACAGAGAAAGAGAGAGCGAGAGAGCTAGCAAAAACAGGGGGAGCTTCAGAGGGAGAGGGAGAAGCAGACTCCCCTGCTGAGCAGGGAACCTGATGCAGGGCTTGATCCCAGGACCCTGGGATCATGACCTGAGCCGAACGCAGACACTTCACCGACTGAGCCACCCAGGCGCCCCCATTTCCAATAATTTATATTGAGTTTTTACAGCATATCGTGCTCAATATTTCCCTAGTGAATTCTTAGCGTGCGACCCATGGACCAAAAATATCACCCTGGGTTTTCCAGTGTGTCCTGTGAGTCAGTGCGAGCCACGACCTCATGGCCACCCAGGTATGGTGGTCCGTCCCATTGTCAGGCAGGGAAAGCAGAGTAGCAGAGCTGGCTGAGCAAGTTGCCAACTGCTTAAGATGGGGGTTAGAAGATGAGAGGAGAAGTTTCTCATAAGGCATAAGTCTGCCTGCTGAGAAATGTTGAGTCTGATCAGAGAGCACCAGGTACTTGTAAGTGTCAGTCATGTACTAATACCAGTTCTGCCAGACTAGCTGCTGTGGCAAGTGCTTTCCAACAGTTTGGATGTGGTCTGGCTACTGGGTCTAACCATAACCTATAGTAAGCAACCGGTCCATGTTTTCCTCCATGCTGCTGTGTTAGAATTCCTATAGCCTGCTTATCATGCTTGTGGACAAATAAGATAAAAGATTTAGTATAATTTAGGAGCCCTAGGGTGAGAATTTGCTGCAAGGCTAAGGTTAGTTGGCTAAAGGCTTGCTCACGATTATCTTCCTGGGGTAAGGGCTCTGGAATTGGGACCCTTGTAAGCTCATACAGGGGAGCTGTGATCAGAGAAAACTTTGGAACCCAAGATGCACAATATCCTGCAAATCCAAGCAAACTCCTTAATTGTCACTTAGTTGTGAGTCTAGGGAAGTCTGGGATAATCTCTATTCTTTCTGGTGAGAGAGAGAGAGACTGCCTTTTGCCGTCAAACCATGTCCTAGGTTGGGGGCCTTGCCTTTGGAGAATGACAGTTTTTCTTTGGAGACCTATGGTCTTTGCAAGCTAACTGCTGTAATAAATAAATCAAATCTATTTTTTAGGCCTCCCTTCTAGGGGGGAAATACCAGTAGGTCATCTCCATATGGAGTGACTGTAGAGTTGTTCGGGAACTATAAGTTTGCCAAGCCTTGATGTAAATAAAACCTGTGAAAAAAATAAGGACGGGCCTTCAGCAATCTAAGTATACTGTTGGTTTTTCCAAGTGGAGGTGGATAAATATTGATTCTTCTTGTCAACTGGGCTACTATAGAAAGCAGAGCTGAGATCCACCACTGTGAACCATTTTGAGGCTGTAGGTACATTAGACAGCAAGGTGTTGAGGATTTGGAACTCCAGGGAACCTTGGTATCACAGTTTTACTGACTGCACCCAGATCTTGGACAAAACTCCGACTTTGTCCATTTGATTTTTTTTTAAGATTCTATTTATTTATTTATTTGAGAGAGAAAGTGAGCAAGAGCGAGAGCACATGAGCAGGGGCAGAGGGAGAGGGAGAAGCAGATTCCCTGCTGAGCAGGACGCCTGAAGGGGGGCTGGATCCCAGGACCCTGAGATCATGACCTGAGCCAAAGGCAGAAGCTTAACTGACTGAGCCACCCAGGCGCCCCTATTTGATTTCTTAATGGGTAAGATGAGAGCGTTGCAGGAACCAGCGCTTGCTTCATTTAGTCTTCTCCAATTGGCGAGAGCCCTCAGATATCTTCTGGTTTAGTGGATATTAAGTCAACTTAGGCAGGGGGTTGGAATATTTTTATGGGTTCAGCTTTCTTAATTTTGCCTTTGTGGGTTGAAGAAAAAACCCATAGGCATTCAGGTACTTCTGAGAGATCGGGGCTCTCGTGCTTTCTTTTTTATTTTATTTTTAAAATTCTTCTTATTTTTCAAGATTTTATTTATTTATTTAGAGAGAACAGGAGCAGCAGGAGGGGAAGAGGCAGAGAGAGAGAGAATCCCAAGCTGACTCCACGCCCAGCGGGGAACCCCACACAGGACTCGATCTCATAACCCTGAGATCAGGACCTCAGCCGAGATCAAGAGCCAGATGCTTAACCGACTGTGCCACCCAAGCTCCCCAAAGGTCATTTCTCCTTCTGAGTTAAATTTTACATGACTCCTCAATTTAGAAAGCAGAAATCGTCCTCACAGGTTTACCGGGGCAGGGCCACACAGGGAGAGAGTATGGGTCCCTGAAAATGGTCCTAGTGTCATCTGGACGGGTTTAGACACAGGTGCCCTTTGAACTTGCTTAGAAACCCCACTACAGGAATACGTTCTTTAAAGCTCCGGGAGTTTGCCCCTTTATGAAAGCAGGGTCTCGCGTAGATACAGTGGCTCTGGGGTTCACCGGCTTTAAACAGGCTCCTCCGTGAATGTTTACCTTAGCATCCCCTTGCTCATTTAGAGGCATCGCAGGGGACGATCTACCTGAGAAGCCCTCAGAACCCATCAATGCTTATGATTATTTTGGTAATCTAATTTTGCAAGACTTCCCCCAGGGGAGAAACAACCTGGATTCGTAGGTGAAAGTCCATGAAAAGATGGGTTCGGGGGCTCCTGGGTGTCTCAGTTGGGTAAGTGTCTGCCTTCGGCTCAGGTCATGATCCCAGGGTCCTGGGATCAAGCCCCGCATTGGGGTCCCTGCTTAGCAGGTAGCCTACTTCTCCCTCTCCCACTCCCCCTGCTTGTGTTTCCTCTCTCACTGTGTATCTCTGTCAAATAAATAAAAATCATAAAAAAGAAAAGAAAAGATGGGTTCGGCAGGGGGCATTCCTTTGGTTCCCATGCCCCTGGTCCTTTACAACGCAGGCCGGCATTTGGGGGGCAGTACTCCTGTCTGGAGGACCTCTACGTTCTGGCTTGCCATTTGTGCATGGATTTCTCTCTGCACTGGGAGCTGTTGTATATCTGTTATATATCTGTTGTATATCCTCAGTGCCATAAGCGTATTGGCTCTTGCACTGTATCTGGCTTTGAGATTCTTTCACAATGCTCAGTGAGGGGGGTGGCTTTCCAGCTCAGTCTGTCCCTTTATCAGGCTACTTAGTTTGGACCTGAGCCTGCTAAAGAATAAGGAAGTCAGGGCACTTTTCTGTGCCTGTGCGTCATAAAGCCAAGAGCGTTTCACCAAAAGGGTTTCCAGTCTTGTCTTCTAGTGTGAAACTGGCTCATCTTTCCTTTATTTGCAAGATGGGATGATAGACCAGTCAGTCTTTTGAGGAAGTCCTCTCAAATAGGTCTTGGACTATTTTTCTAGTGTATTTTGGCCCGTCCCTGGCAGAACGATAAGTACATGGTCTTTAATGTGGTTCTCAGTATTTTCCCATTTGGCTTCAGCCATCCATTTTTGGGTGACACCAGGTCCTAATGTCATATTAATAAATTGGTAGAGATCCGGGAGCCCCAGATTAGAATTCTAAATTAGAATTCCAATTAGAATTCTAATTCCTGGGGCGCCTGGCTGACTCACCTGGTGGATCATACAGGGTCATGATCTTGGGATCATGAGTTTGAGCCCCACATTGGGGGTAGTGTTCACTTCCAAAATAAGTAGATGGGGGCACCTGGGTGGCTCAGTCAGTTCAGCGTCTGCCTTTGGCTCAGGTCATGATCTCAGGGTCCAGCCACATTGGGGTCCCTGCTCAATGGGGAGTCTGCTTCTCCCTCTCCCTCTACCCCTCCCCCTGGCTTGTGCTCTCTCTTGCACGAGCTTTCTGTCTCTCTCAAATAAATAAATAAAATCTCTTAAGAAAAGTAAATGCATACAAAAAAAAACTCTAGCTCATCTTCTGAGTAAAAAGGCAACTGAGTAAAGGGATTCGTGGTTTCAGAATATTTAGAGAGGTGGTAAGGGAAGGAGCACTCAGACAAGTTAGTCAGTGTGCCCCATAGATTCACTAGCAGCTTGCTGCTTAAGGTTTCCATTTGCCTTTTGTAAAGAATCTTTTAAAGAGGCAATTTTTTATTCACTTAGCTTTTTTAATTTTATTTTACTTATTTATTTGAGAGAGGGTGTGAGCGAGAGAGAGAGGGTGTGAGCGAGAGAGAGAGGGTGTGAGCACAGGGAGGGAAGAGATAGAGGGGGGCGGACAAGCAAACTCCTTACTGAGCAGGAAGCCTGACGCAGGGCTCAATCTGAGGACCCTGAGATCACAACCTGAGCTGAAGGCAGATGCTTAGCCGACTGAGCGACCCAGGTGCCCTTATTCACCTAGTTTCTTAGAAGCTTCTTCGTACCAATAAAAAATGCATTCTGCTCTTTTGGAGAAATTTGGGATCCTTTTTCTCTAGAGGAATTTTCAGATTATCTTTAGTAAGGTTAGCCCACTGGTTCAAAAAAACACAGCTTCTGGGCCCATAGTTTTTATACCTATAGTTAGCTGCGGTCCCAGAGGGAGGAAGCCCAGATTGTTTGGATTCAGAGGAACATATTTTTTTCTTTTCTTTTTTTCCCCCCATTATCTGAGGCCTTGTCCTGGATCCAGTCCAGCTTAAGTCAGACCCTGTCTGACCTTGGACCCAGTCCAGTTTCTAAGTTGGACCTCGTCTGATCCTGGACTCAGTCCAGGTGTTTTTACAGTAGCTGACCCCGGACCCAGTCTGGAGAAAGAAACACGAAGAAATTCAGAGAGGTCTTTTAAACACAAAAACCCAAGGAGGTCAAATCAGAGAGGGACCCACCACCTCCAGGGCCAGTGAGAAAGCTCCATGAGCCCGTGAGAGTCGGCGGCTGGCTGCTCGCTGCTCCTGGGCCTTTGAAGGTCTCCCTCCGATCCCCCTGTTGACTGGAACTGTGAAAAGATATACTGAGGCATATTACAATTTTAGGTGTTCGTTTGAGCAAAAATCAATTCGAATTGGGCAGCGCTGAAGTGAAAGTAGTAATGATGTAAAACATTGGGGTCTGGGAGCGAATGGTTGAGAAGGAATTCTTGAGATGTCTTTGATGCAAAAAAAAATAAGGGTGACTTCATTAAAGCATAGGGACCAGACCTATGGGCAGGAAGAACTGCACTGGGGTTGTGAGGAGTGACTTGCAAGTTGGGAGGGGGTCAGGGAGTGTGTAGGTCTCTAAGGTTTCCAGGACCTTGAGGGGTCATTTACTACTATCTAATAAAACTTTAGTCATGAGACCCTTCAGACGGAGATCAGTGGCCCATATGCTTGGAGGATGATTGCTAACATGTATCTTGGGGGGTGGGCGCGGAGAGATGAAGGACATTTCCAAAAGGATTTTCATAGGTTAAAGGAGACTTTAAGGATCCTGGACATCAGGCTAAGGTTGCCTTTCGGCTCTAGCCAAGTGTTAACATCGAGGCAGTTGAGATCCTGGAGGAAGGTCCCTAGGTGACTCTGCCTGTCCCAACTACTTGCCAAAAGGCTGTCAGTTGTAAGGAAGTTTAATTTTTTTTCTGTATTTCCCTAACCTTTGCTCTCCACATGAGTTAGAAGCACTTCATCAAGGGGAGCTTGGAGAAACTTTATTTATGGGGGAAAGGCGGAAGTAAAGTGAGGAAATTATTGAGTGACTACAGCTTCCATCCTAGTTGGCTTTTGTGAGTGGTGGTTCTTAGGTTTGGCTTTCATAACCTTAAGGGACTTACAGTCTTGGGTTGAGGTTTGCTTATGCAGGCATCACCTCCATGTAGAGCCACCTCCATTGAATGGCCGTCATGTTTAATTCAGTGAACAGGTCACAAGCTGAAAACTTGGGACCCTGTAACAAATCCAGAACCCCTTGTTTTTGCACTTCGCCTCACCCCTTAGATTCTCTGACTCAGATCCTTCCTCCACTGTGTTGTGTCTCCAGCCAGCACAGGCTCCTTTTGGGGTGTCTGGTCCCGGCCTGCAAGGACCGGGGTCACTCAGGGTGCACTGGAGCCATCCATCCCTAGGGCCTCAGGGGCTCCTTGGGCGGTCCCATTGAAGGAAGAGCCTGGCTCACAACTAGGACAGAGGAGCTGGAAAATGTCCCTAAAGGAAGTTAATGTTTTTTTTTTTTAATATTTTATTTATTTATTTATTTGACACAGAGAGAGAGAGATTACAAGTAGGCAGAGAGGCAGGCAGAGAGAGAGGAGAGAGAAGGAAGCAGGATCCCTGCCGAGCAGAGAACCCGACGTGGGCCTCGATCCCAGGACCCTGGGATCATGACCTGAGCCGAAGGCAGAGGCTTTAACCACTGAGCCACCCAGGCGCCCAAGGAAGTTAATGTTTTTTAAAGATTTTACTTATTTATTTGAGAGAAAGAGAGAGTGAGCGAGAGAAAGAGGGGGAGCAGCAGGCAGAGGCAGAGGGAGAAGCAGGCTGCCTGCTGAGCAGAGAGCCCGATGTGGGGCTCGATCCCAGGACTTTGGGATCATGACCTGAGCTGAAGGCAGACGCTTAATGACTGAGCCACCCAGGCGCCCCTAAACATTTTGACATATTTGCTACATAACATTTGTTAAGAAATGAAATGTTATAGAGACAGTTGAGCTCCTCCGCAAGCCTTCCTGCTCCCTTACCCCCCTCCCTGCCTCCCCAAGCGAACCCATCCTGTGGCCTGCTTGTCATTCCCATACCACTCCAATACTTTCACTGCCCATGTATCCATCAACGACATAAATCAATGACTTTCATGTTTGTAAGATTTAAATAAATGATATCCCTCTATAGTGTTAATTCTGGAATTTTCAAAGTTCTTACACTTCGCCACACCACACAGTTTATTCTCAAGCATATTCATTTTTTCACTTAACTCTTTCATTCAACTCTTGTTTCATTTTTTTTTAAGATTTTATTTATTTATATGACAGAGAGAGAGACTACAAGTAGGCAGAGAGGCAGGCAGAGAGAGAGGAGGAAGCAGGCTCCTTGCTGAGCAGGGAGCCCGATGTGGGCCTCGATCCCAGGACCCTGAGATCATGACCTGAGCCGAAGGCAGAGGCTTAACCCACTGAGCCACCCAGGCGCCCTCAACTCTTGTTTCTTGAACATTTGTTACACAAACTACCACTAAGGTTGACCCACAGATAAAAACCCTAGTTCTAGAGGCGCTTGGGTGGCTCAATCGTTAAGCTTTGCTTTCAGCTCGGGTCATGATCTTGGGGTCCTGGGATTGAGCCCCGCATGGGGCTCCCTGCTCAGCGGGGAGCCTGCTTCTCCCTCTTCCACTCCCCCTGCTGGTGTTCCTGCTCTCGCTGTCTCTTTCTCTGTCAAATAAATAAATAAAATATTAAAAAACAAACAAACAAACAAAAACCTAGCTCTGAATCTCTGATTTCTGATTCGGCTTCTGGAGGACCTGGTCAGATGAACCATTCTCAATGCCCGTGCTGTACAATTAATTGGGGTTACGTGATCAGTGAGAAAATACAGGATAACTTATGTGCCCCTATCCAAAGGAAGGATAAGTCTAAGAGCCAGGGCTCAAGTCACCTGGGCTCCGACCAGGGCAGAAACCCATAGATGGATGCCTCTGAAGGTCCCCAGAACCAGCCTCAGATGCTGGCCTGCTGCTGGGTCCCCTGCTTTTGGTTGCAGGGATGTCTCCAAGATGGTTCCAGTGTCCTGCTCTTCCTGATCTGGCATAAACATTTGAGCATTTTAGTTTTCCCACTGCTTCTCCAGCCTCCTCAGGACAAGTCCCACAATGGTCCAACTCCTTGATTTGGCCACAAACAGAATGTAGAACAAGGAGGGATTAACTAGCAAGTCCTTCATTCCTGTCCCTTTTTAAATGTGTCAAAACTGGCCATGTGGGATTCCTCTGTCCCTTTTCTATAACCTGTCACCCAACACAGAGCATTCCAATGGTTGCTTAATGCCTCGTTAATCCTAGCTGTTCGTATGAGTCAGAACACTTTTGTGGTAAATGACAGAAAACCCAACTCAAACTGGTTTTAAAAACATTTTTTCAGGGGGAGAGGGTGTATTGTTTTTTGTTCTCGCTGCTGTGGGAGAATTAGCAGGCCACTGAGTTTGAAGGCTTGGTTTAATAGAAGCAGAGTAGCAAGATTGTTCCAGAAGGGAAGGACCTTACGAGTTGAAGGCAGTTCTGACAGGATTCCAGGCAAGTCAGAGAAGAGATGCCTGTGGACACTTCCAAGGTCTTGGGAGCAGTAGGCAAGGTCTTTGTGGATTGTACTCAAGGAGAAGTTTGTTGAGCTCTGAAAAATTGGGTCCAGCAATGAGTCTAGGTGGTCAGAAAAAGACTCACCTGAGAAAGTCAGAATAATCTGACGGAGATCTAAAGGCAGGGCAGGAGGGGCTCAGGTAAGTGCAGGTGGGGAAGATCATTCCAGGCATTCTAGCATGTGCAAAGGGAACAGGCTCCTATTAAGAAGGAAGTGCTGAGGCACCTGGCTGGCTCAGTCGGTAGAGCATGCAACTCTTGATCTCAAGGTTGTGAGTTTGAGCCCCACGTTAGGTGTAGAGATTACTTCAAAGTAAAATCTTTAAAAACAAAACAAAAGTGAAGTAGCACGGATGAGGTATGGTGTGAGGTAGGGCCAAGCATGGAGGATTTTAAAAGCTCTGTTAAGGATTTCAATCTTTTTTTCTAAGTGCAAGGGGAGGGAACTGAAGGGTTTTTAAACAGTGTGTGTGTGTGTGTGTGTGTGATTATCAGATTTATAATTTGAAAATACAATGTGGAAATATACTTCAGGAGAACAAAGAGTAGAGACAGGAAGACTGGCTAGAAGTCTATGGAATCGGACCAGGACAGAAATGAGGAGCCACCAGGAATATAGCTGTGGTGGTGGGAAACGCAGAAAGGAGGCCAATTCCAGAGTTCCTGCAGGAGGGAGTTCAACAAAACAGGGGGACGAACTGGGGATGGAGAGGGAGATTCCAGGGGTAAAGGAGCTGGGGAAGGGCTAACCGGTTGCTATGAGCTAGACGTGCATGGAAGAGCAAGGACAAATATCATTTGTGCAGCCTACATCCATGCTTCTTTCTGGAAACAGCACTGCCATTTCCCCTTTCGAAACTCTTCCTCTTCTCACACTCCAACCATGAGGTTTGAGTGTAACTAGTCTCATCCCCCACATCAAAGAGTTGGTGTAAGTCAGGTATGGTTGCCAAATAAAGTACAGGAAGCATACTTGGGACATACCGATCTTCAAACTGTATTTATTGTTTGTTTGTTTGTTTGTTTGGGGTTTTTTTTTTAAGATTTTATTTATTTATTTGACAGAGAGAGAGAGATCACAAGTAGGCAGAGAGCAGGTGGTGGGCAGGGAAACAGGCTCCCCGCTGAGCAGAGAGCCCAGGACCCTGAGATAATGACCTGAGCCAAAGGCAGAGGCTTAACCCATGGAACCACCCAGGTACCCAGAACTTTATTCATTGTTTATCTGAAATTAAAATGTAACTGAATGTCTTGTATTTCTATTTACTACATCTGGCAGCTCTAGACCCAGGCCTACTAAGAGGACACAGAGGTTGGTTTGGAAAAGGTCATGAGTCCTAAGCCAGGCTGATGACAGCTCCCCTTTGGACAATTGATGGAGCTCTCAGTAAAGAGGCTCTCATTTCCAACAGGTTGAAAAGCTAGCAGAACATAACTTCAGCTGCAGGAGTGTGCCCAAGACCCAGATCTAGCCCATCTGAATATTCCTTCAAATTACAATTCACGGTTCACACCTGCACACAAAACCCAGGCAAAGTCAGCAAGAGTTGAGCATGGGGCTAGTGATAGAATTATCAGGAAGAGAGATCTCTGTGTTCTGGTGTTGCTGAGCTGGAAGAATGTAAGCCTGGGGCTGCTGCTGACCATGTGAGGTGGGTAGGCCTGAAAGTGAAGGCAGCAGAAGCAAGAGATAGAAAGACGGTTACTGAGTCTTGTCAGGATCATGTGAGCCCCTAATATCAGCCAGGCCTGAAGACACCCTGAACTTTTCAGTTAACTGAGCCAATAACTTTCCTTTATGGCTTGAACCAGTTTGACTTGGAATTCTGCCACTTGCCTCCAAGAGAATCCTGATTAGAGGAAGAAAACTGGTTCAATTTTCTACGTGTTGAGTCAGAGATACCTCTGATGTCAAGTAGGCTGTTGCCCATATGGGTCTGAGCTGGAGGTTTACATTAGCAATTCTCCTTTTATAGATGGTGATTAAATTCCTCATGCCTAGAGCCCAGCCTCGCACAAGGTGAGGATTCAATGAACATATGAATGAATGAATGAATGAATGAATGAATGAATGAATGAATGAATGAATATAGCAGTCCGATTATTCCTCAGTAGCCCTTTAAAACCAGAGGTCCGGGGCGCCTGGGTGGCTCAGTGGGTTAAAGCCTCTGCCTTTGGCTCAGGTCACGATCTCAGGGCTCTCTGCTCGGTAGGGAGCCTGCTTCCCCCTCTCTCTCTGCCTGCCTCTCTGCCTACTTGTGATCCCTCTCTCTCTGTCAAATAAATAAATAAAATCTTTAAAATAAATAAAATAAAACCAGAGGTCTTTTTAAGATTTTATTTATTTATTTATTTATTTATTTATTTATTTATTTATTTATTTTTGTTAGAGAGAGAGAGGGTGTGAGCAGGGGGAGGGGCAGAGGGAGAGGGAGAGAGAGAAGCCCAAGCAGATTCCCTGCCAATCATGGAGCATGATAGGGGGCTCAATCCCACAATATATATATATAGAGAGAGAAAGCGATATGCAATGGAATATTACTCAGCCATCAAAAATAATGAAATCTGCCACTTGTAAGAACATGGATGGAGTTACAGTGTATTATGATAAGTGAAATAAGTCAGTCAGAGAAAGACAAATATCATACGATTTCATTCATATGTGGGATTTAAGAAACAAAATAGATGAACACATGGGAAGAGGGGAAAAAAAGAGAGGGGAAAACAAACCATAAGAGTCCTTAATGATAGAGAACAAACTGAGGGTTGATGGAGATAGGTGCAGGGGGGATAGACTAAATGGGTGATGGGCATTAAGGGGAGCACTTGTTGGGAGGAGCACTGGGTGTTGTATGTAAGTGATGAATCACTGAATTCCACCCCTGAAATCAATATTGCACTATATGTTAACCAACTAGAATTTAAATGAAAACAAAATTTTTTTAATGTTCTGTTTCCAACCAAGACATAGAGTTTTCAGCAGGTCAGTGCTCCCACTACAAGAATTAGAAGCAAAAAAAGAAAAAAACAGAAAAATTGCAAGAATCACCTTTTTAAAGATAACAGAGAGGGTGCCTGGGTGGCTCAGCTGGTTAAGCAGCTGCCTTTGGCTCAGGTCATGATCCCAGGGTCCTGGGATCGAGTCCTGCATCAGGATCCCTGCTAGGTGGAGAGCCTGCTTCTCCCTCTCCCTCTCCCTGCTGCTCTGCCTACATGTGCTCTCTATCTCTCTGTCAAATAAATAAATAAAATCTTAAAAAATAATAATAATAAAGATAATCAAGAGCTATAAATACAATGCTCTGAATGAATGAGATCAACTAGAATTTCAGAAAGTGAAGAGGCTTTTCTCCCTGAATGAACTGAGGATCACTGCCCAGATATTCTTCCCTGGGGCAATTGTCAATTCTGGGCACAAAAGTTTAGCTCAGGCAAATGGAATGGACTCTACAAGGAGAGAGAGAAACCAGTGGAGCTTTGGATGGCTATGAGAAGCAGCAGGCTCCTACATGTTCCTAAATAAAAGAGTGAAATCCTCTGCAGTCTCATGGTGTTGAGAAGACAGAGTCCAATTCGAGAAGGAGAGCCTGCTGAAAACAAAGGATATTTGCCAGATTTTGAGCATATGTGGGGCAGGAGAGTTAAGCTCAAAACCTCCAATACTCAGAATAAAATCTCCCACAGCCCATAGGCTGAGACAGAGAGCTTCCAGACCTGAGGAAGGACCATGCCTGGAGAATGAGAATGAAGCAATGGTAGGTAGCGTCTTCGTAAAACTGGATCTCATCCCCATTCCAGCTCCACCCCTTACTAGATGGATGTGATCAGTTTCTTAGTGCATGAACCTTAAAGAGTACAGGTAAGACATTCGCTGGTGGGAGATAAAACCATCTGTATAAAAGACAATTGTCCTTGGAGTCCAGTATGTACAAAGCTTAGAAGTTACCTCTCTGTCATAACAACTAAAAAGGTGAACAACCTGAAAAATCAACAATTCTTAGATCTGTAAGGGAAGCAAGGTCACAGCAAGTGATAGAAGGTCTGAGTGATAGGGACGTGGGCAGTGAGTCCCAGAAATGAGGGCAGCAGTTTGCTGGAGAAACTGGAGAAACAGACAGGTGCCAACAGAGAGTCACAACCTACCAGAGCAGAAACCCACAAGCTGGAACCTCCATGGGAAGCAGCGCTGGGGTAGAGAAACCTGAATCGTAAAGGACAAAATGCTGGAGGCTCAATGTGGACAGCTCTAAGAATTAAGATTGCTGGGGGACTCATAAGGGGACCCCTACACTTTTGTAAGTTTTATCTCCAGGAATGTGACCTGGTTTACATCTTTCTCAGACAAAAATCCCTTCACGCTTCTGGCAGGGAGAGGGGAAAGTAACTATTTTGAAATATGCCAAATATTCTGTCCTTAACAAGATCTGCCTTCAAGTAAAACTGTTTAGAGGCACCTGACTGGCTCAGTCGGTAGAACATGTGACTCTTGATCTCAGGATCATGAGTTCAAGCCCCATGTGGGACCTGAGGTCTACTTAAAAAACAAACAAAATGAAAAACAACAACAACAAAACTATTTTATTTATTTATTTATTTATTTATTTATTTATTTATTTATTTCACAGAGAGAGAGAGATCACAAGGAGGCAGAGAGACAGGCAGAGAGAGAGGGGGAAGCAGGCTCCCCACCGAGCAGGGAGCCCAATGTGGGACTCGATCCCAGGACCCTGGGATCATTACCTGAGCCAAAGGCAGCCGCTTAACAGACTGAGCCATCCAGGCATCCCTCAACATATGAATTTTGAGGGGACACAAACATCTAGTCCATAGTAGGGCCAAAGACTTTAACAAAAGAATCTTTTTTTTTTAAGATTTTATTTATTTATTTGACACAGAGAGAGAGAGAGATCACAAGTAGGCAGAGAGGCAGACAGAGAGAGAGGAGGAAGCAGGATCCCTGCCAAGCAGAGAGCCCGATGCGGGCCTCGATCTCAGGACCCTGAAATTATGACCTGAGCCGAAAGCAGAGGCTTTAACCCACTGAGCCACCCAGGCGCCCAACAGAAGAATCTTTAAAGGAAGATATAGACCAGCGCCTGGCTAGCTCAGTCGGTAGAGCATGAGACTCTTAAAAGAAGATATAGAGATGGTAAATAAACACATGAAAAGATGCGTCACATCATATGTAATCAGAGAAGTGCAAATTAAAGCAATAAGATATCACTACTGAGCTGTTAAAATGGCAATCAGGGTGTCTGGGTGGCTTTGTTGGTTGAGCGTCAGACTCTTGATTTCAGCTCAGGTCATGATCTCAGGGTCCTGGAATGAAGCCCCATGTTGGGTTCCATGCTCAATGGGGAGTCTGCTTGAGGATTCTTTCTCTCCCTCCTCCACCCTCCCCACCAGCGCTCTCTTGCTCTCTCTCTCAAATAAATAAATAAATAAATAAAATATTTAAAAATAAAAATAAATAAAAATAAAATGGCAAAAATCCAGGAAAATGACAACACCAAATGCTGGCAAGGATGTGGAGCAACAAAAACTCTCATTCATTGCTGGTGGAAATGTAAAATGGTACAACCACTTTGGAAGATAGCTTGGCAGTTTCTTACAAATCTAAACATACTCTTACCATATGATCCAGCTATTGTGTTTGGTATTTATCCAAAGGAGTTGAAAACATGATCACACAAAAACCTGCACAAGGATGTTTATAGAATCTTTATTCATAATTGCCAAAACTTAGAAGCAACCAAGTTATCCTTCAGTAGGTGAATAGAGAAACTGTGCCGCATCCAGATAATGGAATACTATTCAACACTAAAAAGAAATTAGTTATCAAACCATGAAAAGACATACAAGAACCTTAAATGCATGTTGCTAAGTGAAAGAAGTCAATCTAAAAAGGATACCTACTGTATGATTCCAACCATATGACATTCTGGAAAAAGTCAAAACTTTGGAGACCATAAAAATATCAGTGGTTGCCAGGGGTTAGCGGGGAGAAAGGAAAGTATCAGTCCAGCAGAGAGGATTTTTAGGCCAATGTATTTACTAGGTATGATACTATAATGGCAGATACGTGTTATTATACATTTTTTTAAAACCATAAAATGAACAACACCAAGAGTGAGCTCTAAAATACAGTATAGAGTTTGGGTAACAATGATGTATAAAGGTAGATAATCAATTGTAACAAATGTGTCACACTGGTGGGTGATATTGATAACAGGGAAAGCATGAGGATCAGGGCAAGAGGTATGTAAGAAATCATTGTAAATTCCCCTCAGTTTGCTGTGAATCTAAAACTGCTTCAAAAAGTAAAGTCTATTTTTTTAAAAGATAACTGTTATTTTCTAGAAAATGTCCAACATACAGTCGACATTTACTAGACATACAAAGAAGCAGGAAAATATGACCAATATTCAAAAGGAAACATAAGAATAGAAATGAGAAGCAGACTCATAGATAATTCAGATATTGCAGTAAACAGACATGGACTTTACCTTTAATATATTAAAGAAAGTTCAGGAAAATAAGAGGAAACATATGGAAAGATGTAATAGAATTTCCATACAGAGTCAGAATCTATTACAAAAAAGTCAAATGGACAAATATATAATTTCTGAATGTAAGAACTCATTGGATGGATATAAGTAACTTTGTGCTGTGTGTTTGGCTAAGATAGAGCTACATGTCCCCAAATCCCCTTTCTTATGCGGTCCTAGTTAGAGTTGGCCCAAAGAGACAATTTCAAGAATCTGGGAAGGCAGAAGTGATAAACCAGCCTCTGCACTTTGGTTAAAGATGCCAATGGATTCCACATTGTCCAGCTCTTCTTTCCAGCCACTGGCCTCTTAGCAACAGGGACACCCAGCCCAGCACCAAATGCAGAGGCAGAGCCTTCCATTGATAGCTATACCAGCCATTCTTTCGGGTCCAAGTCTGACAGCTGATTGTGCCTGACTTCCCAGATTCCCGTGGCGTCTACTCTCATACATTTTGTCTACTCTCTCAAACAGTCCCTATAGCCTCATAGGATATTCCTATGAGCAGCTACCTGAGGAAGAAAACCTTTGGGCCTGGTTTATAAGTTATTTGGCATACAATGTTGGCACTACCTGAATGTGCACACCTGCAGCACCACAGCCCCACTCAGGCTGGACCCTGACAGTCGGGGTGAAGGAAAAACTGCCAGGAGACAGAAACTTGAGAAGTGTACTTGGTGGCTCCTTTTTTCTAGAAATAGAGATAGCCAGAGGTGCAGGTATACACTGATTCATGAAGATATAAAAATGGGTTAGTTGGATGGTTGGGGACTTTGGAGAAACATGAATGAAAAATTGGCAGCAAGGGGCACCTGGGTAGCTCAGTGGGTTAAAGCCTCTGCTTTCGGCTCAGGTCATGATCTCAGGGTCCTGGGATCGAGGCCCACATCAGGCTCCCCGCTCAGTNCTCCCCGCTCAGTGGGGAGCCTGCTTCCTCCTCTCTCTCTCTGCCTGCCTCTCTGCCTACTTGTGATCTGATCTCTCTCTCTGTGTCAAATAAATAAATAAATAAAATCTTTAAAAAAAAATTGGCAGCAAGGAGGTCTAGGGAAGAGATGGGTGGATGGACTCTCTGAAGGGGTACAAATGAAACGATATTTTGCTCCATGTGAATACTCACTGAGGAGACCAACTAAAAATGGGCAAAACACTTGAACAAGTTAAAAAATTTTTTTAGATATTCAGGCAGTTCTTTCTGCCCATGGGTCCTATTCCCATGCTTTAATAAAAACACCTTTTTGCACTGGAAAAAGAAAAGATATTCAAAAGGCCGATAAATGTATTTATTTATTTACTTACTTATTTTTATTTTATTTTATTTTTTAAGATTTTTAAAAAATATTTTATTTATTTATTTGACAGAGAGAGAGAAAGAGATTGTAAGTAGGCAAGCAGAGAGAAAGAAGCAGGCTCCCTGCTGAGCAGNTCTTTAAAAACACCTTTTTGCACTGGAAAAAGAAAAGATATTCAAAAGGCCGATAAATGTATTTATTTATTTACTTACTTATTTTTATTTTATTTTATTTTTTAAGATTTTTAAAAAATATTTTATTTATTTATTTGACAGAGAGAGAGAAAGAGATTGTAAGTAGGCAAGCAGAGAGAAAGAAGCAGGCTCCCTGCTGAGCAGGAAGCCTGACGTGAGGCTCGACCCCAGGACCCTGAGATCATGACCTGAGCCGAAGGCAGAGGCCTTAACCCACCGAGCCATGCAGGTGCCCCCAGATAAATATTTTAAAATGGGTTTTGCTTCATTAGTCATTGGAGAAATGGAAATAAAAGCCCAAGGAGATACCAATGCACACTCACCAGCATGGCTCAGCTTGAAAAAACTGGAAATAAAAAGTGTGGATGAGGCTGTGGACACCTGAAACTCTTATGTTTCTGGTGAGAGTGTAAATTAGTACATCCACACCAGGAAAATATTTAGTACCTACATCCTATAACCTGGAAGTTCCACTAATGGGTAGTTACTCCACAAAAATAAGTGTACATGTCCACCAGGAGATGTGTATATGAGTGCTCATAGCAGGTTTATTTGAATAGTTCTAAAGTAAAAACCATGCTAATTTCAATCAACAGTGGTATGGATAAATAAATGCTGCTATATTTCTAAAATGGAATACTACAAAGCAATGAACAAGAACAAAATACTCCTACATACAATAATGTGGAAGAACTTCTTATTTTAGTGTTAAAAACAGACATTTTATTAAGGGAAGCAATTAAGGGAAGCTTTATTAAGTGAAGCAAGGAAGGTAATATTTTGCCCACAGTCACATAACACTAGTAATATTACATATTTTTAACTATGAGATTGCTTCTGTAGAATTCTCTTTTTATAAAATTACAAAATCCAAGTTTCTCTGAAGAAACACAACTCATTTCATAAAAACACACATATACACACATCTTTATTTCTTTTTCTTTTTGAAAACCCAGATCACAGAATTCATTAATCACATTTTGTTATTCACAGCTTACTGAAATTTTGGTCCATACATGGGGAAGAATTTTATACACATAATTTTGAGTAAAAACAAGTCAGTTGTGGGGCACCTGGGTGGCTCAATCAGTTGAGCGTTCAACTCTTGATTTCAGTCTGTGTGTTGATGTTGGGGTGGTGGGATTGAGCCCTATGTAGGGCTCCTTGCTCAGTAGGGAGTCTGCTTCTGTCCCTCTTTCTTTTCTTCTCCCTCTGCCCCTCCTCCCACTCGCATGCTCTTTCTTTCTCCCTCTAAAATAAATAAATCTTTTTTTAAAAAGTCAGATGCAAAGAGTAGTTTTTATTATCTTTTGTTTTTGCTTATTTCACTGTTACTACATTTAAAAACAAACAAAAGTAACCTATGGAATAGGCATCAGAATAATGGGTATTGTGCCACCTCGTATGGGTCAGAATGGCTAAAATTAACAACTCAGGGAACAACAGATGTTGAAAAGGATGTGGCACGGGCACCTGGGTGGCTCAGTGGGTTAAAGCCTCTGCTTTCGGCTCAGGTCATGATCTCAGCGTCCTGGGATCGAGGCCCGCATCGGGCTCTCTGCTCAGCGGGGAGCCTGCTTCCTCCTCTCCGTCTCTGCCTGCCTCTCTGCCTACTTGTAATCTCTCTGTGTCAAATAAATAAATAAAATCTTTAAAAAAAAAATAAATAAAAAAAAAAAAGAAAAGGATGTGGCAAAAAAAAAAAGGAAAGGATGTGGAGAAAGGGGAACACTCTTACACTGTTGGTGGGACTGCAAATTGGTACAGCTACTCTGAAAGACAGCGTGGAATTTTTTCAAAGAGCTAAAAATTGAACTACCCTACAACCCAACAATTACACTGCTAGGTATTTAGCTAAAGGATACAAAAATAGTGATTCGAGGGCGCCTGGGTGGCTCAGTGGGTTAAAGCCGCTGCCTTCGGCTCAGGTCATGATCCCAGGGTCCTGGGATCGAGGCCCACATCGGGCTCTCTGCTCAGCAGGGAGCCTGCTTCCTCCTCTCTCCTCTCTCTCTGCCTGCCTCTCTGCCTACTTGTAATCTCTCTCTCTGTGTCAAATGAATAAATAAAAAATCTTTAAAAAAAAAATAGAGAGTCGGCAATGTTAGAGCCCCATGNTGATTCGAATGGGCACATGCACCCCAATGTTTCCAGCAGCAATGTCCACAATAGCCAAAACATGGAAAGAGCCCAGATGTCCATCAGCTGATGAATGGATAAAGAAGATGTGGTCTATGTATACAATGGAGTGTTACTCAGCCATCAGAAAGAATGAAATCTTGCCATTTGCAATGGTGTGGATGGAACTAAAGGGTATTATGCTAAATGAAATAAGTCAGTCAGAGAAAGACAAATATCATATGATTTCACTCATGTGGAATTTAAGAAACAAAACAGATGAACACAGGTGAAGGGAAGGAAAAATAAAACAATATAAAAACAGAGAGGGAAGCAAAGTATAAGAGACTCTTAATGTTAGAACAAACTGAGGGTTGCTGAAGGGAAGGTGAGTGGGGGGTGGGGTAATTGGGCAGTGGGCATTCAGGAGGGCATGTGATATAATGAGTACTGGGTGTTATATGCAACTGATGAACCACTAAATTCTGTTTTTAATAATTTAATTTAGCTAATTAATTTAACAATTTTAATTATTAATTATAAAAATTAATTATTAGTTATAAAATGATTTTTAATGATTTGATTAAATTAATTAATTCTGAAATTAATAATATACTATATGTTAACTAAATTGAATTTAAATAAAAATTTTTTGAAAAAGAATGTAGGTATTGACTGAGAAGGGACATGATGGCACCTTCTAGAGTATTCGAAATGTTCTATGTCTTGATCTGATTTGTTTACACAGGTGTATAAGTAAAAATTTATCAAGGTATATGCTGAATATTTGTACATGTCACTGTATGTAAATTTAACCTTAATTTAATTTAATTTAATTTTTTTAAGATTTTATTTATTTATTCGACAGAGAGAGCCAGAGAGCACAAGCAGAGGGAATGGCAGAGGGAGAGGGAGAAGCAGGCTCTATACTGAGCAGGGAGCCTGATTCAGGGCTCCATCCCAGGACCCTGGGATCATCACCTGATCCAAAGCCAGATGCTTAACCATCTGAGCCGCCCAGGCTCAATTTTAAAAATTAAATTAGATGGAAACCTCATCCTAAAAGGAGAAATATCAGAATTATTCCCCTGGAAATAAGGGGAAATATCTTAGTCAGCTGGGACTGCCATAAAAAAATGCCACAAACTGGGTGCCTTAAACAACAGAAATTTATCTTCTCACAGTTCTGGAGGCTGGAAGTCCAAGATCGAGGTGTCAGCTGATATAGTTCCTGGTGAAGACCCTCTTCCTGACTTGGAGACAGCTGCCTTCTCACTGTGTTTTGCAAAGAGGTGGAGGGAAGAGAACTCTTGTCTTTCTTAGTCTTCTTATAAGGACACGATTCCATTGTGGGGGTCCCATCCTCACCTCATCTAATCCTAATTTCCTCTCAAAAGTATCAAGCCCAAGTCCCATCACGTTGGGAGTTAGGACTTCAACATGAATTTCGGGGGGGGGGGGGCCCCTTCCCTTNCATTCAGTTCATAACAGAATCCAACTAATATAGAATCCACATCATACTGCATTTCCCCAAATAAAATCTTTCTGTGCTTTTATATAGCTCCCTTAAAATAAGCCTAAGTGACCACAAAACAGAGTGAAATCAATAAACCGAATTCCACATCAGCTGGCTAAGCAAGATTTCTCCACACTAGATGGTTGCTTTCAGGACAACTCCTTGGATTTATTGCTTTGCCTGCTTCCTTCTGGCTCCTGGTGAGGACTGCAGCAGCCAGGCCACTTCCAGGACACCTGCTGTCATACCTACTGTGAACTGCAGCGGAAGAGAAGGGGAGTGAGTCACACTCAACATCAGGAGTCTAACCACAGATACTTACACGCACCCTAAAATTCATGTGGTATCTCAAGGGGCTCCAAATAGCCAAAACAATATTGAATAAGAATAAGGTTGTAGAACTCATACTTTCCGATTTCAAAACTTACTATAAAATGGTAGTAATCAAAACAGTATGGTAAGATAGATATGGAAAGACAGATCAATGGAATAGAATTAAGAGTCCAGAAAGAAACCTATATATCTAGGTCAGTGGTTTGTTTTTTTTTTAAGATTTTTAAAAGATTTTTTAAGATCATTTCTTTGACAAAGAGAGACACAGCAAGGGAGGAAACACAAGCAGGGGGAGTGGGAGAGGGAGAAGCAGGCTTCCCACTGAGCAGGGAGCCTGAAGTGGGGCTCAGTCTCAGGACCTAGGATGATGACCTGAGCCAAAGGCAGACGGTTAATGACTAAGCCACCCAGGTGCCCAGGTCAGTGGATTTTTGACAAGGATGCCAAGAATATTCAGTGGGGAAAGAATAGTTTCTTCAGCAAATGGTGATGGGACAACTGGATTTCCACATGCAAAATGGTGAAGTTGGACCTTTCCTTACACCATTTGCACAAATTAAAACTCAGAATGGATCAATTGCCTACGTATAAGCCAAAACTATATATAAATATATAATAAATAGCTACAACTATAAAACTCCTGGAATAAAACATACAGATAATCATCATGACCTTACATTTGGCAATGTTTCCTTAGGTCTGACACCAAAGGTACAAGCAACAAAAGAAAAAAGAGACAGGGCGCCTGGGTGGCTCAGTGGGTTAAAGCCTCTGCCTTCGGCTCAGGTCATGATCTCAGGGTCCTGGGATCGACCCCCGCATTGGGCTCCCTGCTCAGCGGGGAGCCTGCTTCCCTCTCTCTCTCTGCCTGTCTCTCTGCCTCCTTGTGATCTCTCTCCCTCTGTGAAATAAATTAAAAAAAAAAAAAGAAAAAAGAGACAAATTAGACTTCTTCAAAGTTTTTGAAAACTCAAAAAACATTCTCAAGAGAGTGGAAAGACAATAGAATAGGAGAAAATATGGGCAAATCCTGTATCTGAATGAGTCTGTATCCATAATGTATAAAGAATTCTTACAGTTCGGGGCACTTGGGTGGCTCAGTGGGTTAAGCCTCTGCCTTCAGCTCAGGTCATCTCAGGGTCCTGGGATCGAGGCCCGCATTGGGCTCTGGGCTCGGCAGGGAGCCTGCTTCCCCTTCTCCCTCTGCCTGCCTCTCTGCCTACTTGTGATCTCTCTCTCTGTCAAATAAATAAATAAAATCTTTAAAAAAAAAAAAAGAATTCTTACAGTTCAACCACAAAAAGAAAACACCCAATTAAAAAATGGGCATGGGGGCTATGCCTGGGTGGCTCATCCAGTTAAGCATCTGCCTTCAGCTCAGGTCATGATCCCAGGGTCCTGGGATCAATCCCCATATCAGGGTCCTGCTGAGCAGGGAATCTGCTTCTCCCTCTCTCTCCTCCCCTCCCACCACTCATGCTCACTCTCTCTCTTAAATAAATAAATAAAATCTTTTTTAAAAATTAAAAAAAATAATAATAAATTTTAAAATGGGCATGACGCATCTGGTTAGCTCAGTTGGTAGAGCATGAGACTCTTAATCTCAGGGTTGCAAGTTTGAGCCCCTCATTGGGTGTAGAGACTACTTTAAATCTTTTAGGGATGTCTGTGTGGCTCAGTCAGTTGAGTGTCCAACTCTTAATCTCAGCTCAGGTCTTGATCTCAGAGTTGTGAGTTCAAGCCCTGAACTGGCTGCCACACTGGGCTTTATAATACAAATAAAATTAAAATAAACAAAACTTGGGCGCCTGGGTGGCTCAGTGGGTTAAAGCCTCTGCTTTCGGCTCAGGTCATGATCTCAGCGTCCTGGGATCGAGGCCCGCATCGGGCTCTCTGCTCAGCGGGGAGCCTGCTTCCTCCTCTCCCTGTCTCTCTGCCTGCCTCTCTGCGTACTTGTAATCTCTCTCTGTGTGTCAAATAAATGAATAAAATCTTAAAAAATAATTAAAAAATAAAAAAAATAAAATAAACAAAAATTAAATTAAAATAGTAAAATAAAATCTTTTTAAAAATGAACAAAGGAGTTGAATAGACATTTCTCCAAAGAATATATACAAATGGCCAAACAACACATGAAGTGAGGCTCAATGTCATTAGGTAAGTAAAAAGCAAAACCATAATGAACTACTTCATCTCCACTAGAATGGCTACAATTACAAAAGCAGAAAAGAGCCAAGTGTTGGTGGGGATGTGGAGAAATTAGAACCCTGCTACAATGCTGGTGGGAATACAGAATGGTGCGGCCACTGTGGAAAACAGTTTGGCAATTCCTCAATAATTCACTATGCTAGTACCACATCACTTGGCAATTCTACTCCTAGGCATATCCTCAGAAGTGAAAGCGTTCAAACAAAAACGTGTATATGAATGTTATAGAAGCACTATTAATAATAGTTGAAAGGTAGAAACCACCTAAAAGTCCATCACTGATGAATAGATAAATAAAATGGGGTATGCCCACACACTGTAAAATCGTTCAGCCTTAAAAATGAATTACTGGGGTGCCTGGGTGGCTCAGTCAGTTAGGAGACCGGCTCTTGATCTCTGCTAAGGTCTTGATCTCAGGGTCATGAATTCAAGCCCCGCATTGGGCTCCACTTTGGTCTCCGCCCTGGGTTTGGAGCCTGCTTAAGAAAAATAAACAAATCAGTCTTCGCCGAAATAGCTCAGTTGGGAGAGCGTTAGACTGAAGAAAAATAAACAAATCAATAAAAGAAAAGAAAAAAAGAGAGAAGGAAAGAAATGAAGAAAGAAGTACTGGTATATATGCTACAATATGGATGAATCTTGAAAACATCATGCCAAATGAAAGAAGCCAGCCAGAAAAGGCCAGTATGGTATGATTCCATTTATATGAAATATTCAGAATAGGCAGATGCAGAGAGACCGAAAATAGAGCAGTGGTTGCTAAAGGCTGGGGCAAAGAGAATTGGGAGTGATTGCTTGATGGGTGCAAGGATTTCCTTTTGGGGTGATGAAAATATTCTGGAACTAGATTGTGCTGATGGTTTCATACATGGTGAATGTACCAAATACCACCTAATTATAGGCTTTAAAATGGTTAAAATGGTGAATTTAATGTTCTGTATATTTTAGCACAGTTTTTTTTTTTTTTCCTTTAAAAGGAAGTCTTAAAGGGAGTACCAAGCAGCTTCTCAATGAAGGCAGATTGACAAGTTAGCTTTTCTGGGGATCTTTGTTTCCTCTGAATGGTTTCAAGATGGCTGCAGTTTGAAAGTGTCCCATCCTCACCCAACAATATCCTTTTCTTAGGGAGGAAAACCCTTCCAAGAGCCCTCCAGCAGACTGTCCCTTAGAATCCCATTGGCTAGAGCCCCATCACATGCAGACCCATCAACCAGAAACCAAAAGAAATGAGATTCTGTGCTTGGGTTAGACCAATTACAGTTCATTTGAGGATGAGCATAGGGCTTTCCTTCCCTAAGCACGTTGCTGCTCAAAAGAATGTGGACTCTATTAGCAAGGAAAAAGAGGGACATGACTGTTTGGTAAGCAGGTGGTGCTGTATGCCACATCCTTCTTCTTTGGCAATGCCATCCCATAGACACTTTGGAAACTCCCATACATCACTCTCAAAAAAAGTAGTTCTGATGGGATGACCCCACCCCCAAGCATCAGGAAGGGACAACAAAAGTCACAGTGATGTTTCAAGGATGGGCATATGACCTAGTCTCATTCGTAAGAGGTATCCTGTGAACTTTTCTGGAATTTCCGGGACAAGATGCATTTACTCTCTGTTGAGCTTACTCAAGTAGCAGATTGTAAACTTGAGATGGCTATTGATGTGAGATGGCGTCTGGGACAAACAGTCAAGAAAGGATTCTTGAGATCTCTTGGGTACAAAAAGGGTGGTTTTCATTAAAGCACAGGACAGCACCTGGGGGCAGGAAGAGCTGCCCTAGGTTTGCGAGGAGGTGATTATGTACTTTCAAGTTGGGAGGGAGTTAGGGAGAGCGTAAGGCTCTAAAGAGTTTGGAAGCAAGGTTTCAAGGTTTCCAGGACTTTGCAGGGCTAACTGTTGTTAGGAAAAGGTCATGTACTACTGCCTAGTAGTCATGAACTAGAAACCTACTGCTGAACTAGAAACTGCATGAACTAGAAGCTGTACTACTGCCTAGTAGTCGTGAACTAGAAACCTCAGTCATGAGACCCTACAGATGTATATCGGTGGACCATTGTTTAGAGGATGGTGATGATCGCTAACGTGTATATTGGGGGGTTGGGGGTAATGTAGAGATAAAGGAAGTTTTCAAAGGGATTTTGTACAAGATCCTGGAGGTTGGGTTAATGTCAAACTAAGGTTGCCTTTTGCCTCTAGCAAAGTGTTAATATTGAGGCAGCTAAACTCCTTTTTGTTTATAAGTAGGCTCCACACCCAGCGTAGAACCCAATGTGGGACTGAACTCAGGCCTCTGATATCAAGGGTCAAAAGCTTGGGACACCTGGGTGGCTCAGTCAGTTAAGTGTCTACCTTCGGCTCAGGTCATGATCCCAGGTAATGGCTTCGAGTCCCACATTGGGGTCCTTGCTCAGAAGGGAGCCTGCTTCTCCCTCTGCCTGCCCCTGCTTGTGCTCACGTGTGCTCTCTCTCTCTCTCTCTCTCTCTCTCTCTCTCTGCAAATAAATAAATTAAAAAAAAAAAAAGAGTGAAAAGCTTAATTGAGCCACCCAGGCGCCCCTGGGCAGCTGAGCTCCTTGAGGAAGGTCACTCTGCCTGTCTCAAGTACTTATCAATGGGCTATAAGTTGTAAGGAAGTTCTTTTTTTTTTTTTCTCTTTTGCCTTTGTTCTCCACATCAGCTACAGTGTTCATCATTGTCACCATATAGGAGATTTTGCCTGAAAACCAACCCACTGCAGAAGACCGAGCCTGAAGATGGAGAGAAAGGACACTCCGGAAACTGTCCTGTGTGCTCCTGAATCCAGCAGTGTCTGAAGTCAGGCTTTCTGATCCATGGGCCAGTACTCTTTGGTTGACATTTGGTTTCTATCATCTGCAATGAAAGAGTCCTAAGTGATACAGGAAACAAGCAGGGGTCAGATCATGTAAGACTGGAATAGTGAGGCTAATAAGTTTGGACTTTATCCTGGAGTAGCTGGGAACCATGGAGGGGTTTTAAGCAGAAAAACATGCAGAGCCCATCCCTCTGCCCCAGGCCAAAACCAGATCCACTCCGTTATACTGGTCCTCAAATCCCAAATCCCACCACTATCAAGTTTATCAGAAGTAGACCTTAAATCAAAAGACTTTAATGAGTGTTGGTACCACCCCCTGGGTAATAAACCAATCAGCCATTAAAGTATGAATGGATTTATAACCCCCCAAGACCCAGGCAGTGCAGGAAGGAATATTATCTGAAAAGATAAGTTGAGAACCATGCAAATGGGCAGGGAGATGTCTTTTTAGATACATATTTGTACATATTGCTTCTAGAATTCCAGAATATTGCTTTGGGGGTGGGGGTTAAAAGATGTGCTTAATTAATAAGAAATCTATTAAGGGAACAAGCAGGCTATGCAGCTTTGACTTTTTCGACGGAGTTAAAATTGGTGGGTTTGATGATGTTTTAGAATATAAGTGCGGTTCAGTGGGGTGGGGTCTGGAGCCAATGACCAACAAAAAATTCTTGAGACATCTTTGGTGCAAAATGGTGGTTTATTAAAGCACAGGGACAGGACCCGTGGGCAGAAAGAGCACTGCCCCGGGATTGAGAGGGGTGGCAGGTTATGTACAATGGGGTTGGGGGTGGGGGATGGGCGCCTGGTGGCTCAGTGGGTTAAAGCCTCTGCCTTCCGCTCAGGTCATGATCTCAGGGTCCTGGGATCGAGACCCGCATCAGGCTCCCTGCTCAGCGGAGAGCCTGCTTCCTCCTCTCTCTGCCTACTGGTAATCTCTCTCTGTCAAATAAATAAATAAAATCTTTTAAAAAAATGGGGTTGGGGGAAGGTAAGGATAAAGGGAGGTTTCGGTAGAACTTCCATATGCTAAAGTATGCTAAAGAACACCTGCAAGAGACAGGATACCAAAGGCCTTGCCTTTGTCAAGGTTTTTCCCTCTAGCAAGGCATTAACAATCAAGGCAGGTGGGAGATTCCTGGGAGAGGGTCACACACGTCCCAGCCAGGGGTGGGGGGTGGGGGGAGGCTGCAGGGTGTCAGTTTATGCTTGTCCTCAGCCCGTTCCCTCATCAGGTTCACCATGTTCATCCTTACTATTGGTGCTAGAGGCCATTCATCACCCGGAGCTTGCTGGCCCGGCAGGCAGTGAACATCAGCGACCTTCCAGCTAAAGCCCAGGACCCACTCTAGACAACAGGATGCAGGAAGGAACACAGAACCAAATCGCCTCCTGTGGAAAGGGGCGGAGTCTTCCTTAGGAAGAGAAGAGTTATCTTATTTAGAGACTAAGAAGGAAGTTCACGTACACATGCAGGGTGAACCTGAGGACCAGAAAGCAGTCAGAAGAAGAGAAGCATCCATGAGGATGAAGATGGAAAGAAGCCTCAAGTCCTATGGTGCTTTTCTGCGTGTTACAAGAGAATGTGCAAGGGAGTCAGAATTATAATCATTGCTCCTTTTATAATGTAAATTCCTTCTAAAAATGGCCTAATTCAGTGTTTTGCAAATTTTTTAGCATGCGTGAGAATCACCTGTAGGGCTTATTATAAATATAGATTCCTGGAATCCCTCTATAGATTCTGATTTTGTAGAAAGAGTAGAAGCTGTTGTTTATACCTGTTCAACATTCTTTTTTTTTTTTTTTTTTAAAGATTTTATTTATTTATTTGACACAGAGAGAGAGATTACAAGTAGGCAGAGAGGTAGGCAGAGAGACAGGGAGAGGAGGAAGCAGGCTCCCTGCTGAGCAGAGAGCCCGATGCGGGCCTCGATCCCAGGACGCTGAGATCATGACCTGAGCCGAAAGCAGAGGCTTTAACCCACTGAGCCACCCAGGCGCCCACCTGTTCAACATTCTTCACCCTGCCTTTTGGTATCCTTTAGGGAAACACATTCATTCATTGGTTAACTCTGGTCCCTATTGGTTCGTGAAGGTTCCACTTTTAGGATGCCAGTGTGTGGGTGCCTGGGTGGCTCCGTTGGTTAAGTGACTGCCTTCAGCTCAGGTCATGATCTCGGGGTCCTGGGATTATTGAGCCCCACATCGGGCTCCCTCTGTTCTGTGGGAAGCCTGCTTCTCTTTCTTCCTCTGCCTGCCATTCCCCCTGCTCGTGCTCTCTGTCTGTCAAATAAGTAAGTAAAATCTTAAAAAAAAAAAAAAAAAAAAAAAAAAAGGATGCACGTGTGTTAGTGCTGAGCTGTGGGAGAAACCCCATAGCAAAAAGTGAAATGTGTAAGGTGTGAAAGGTACAAGGTGTAAAGAGGGGCCATCAGGTTGTACCTACACAAAGCTGGCAAAGCCCACAGAACTTGAAAAAGAAAAATAGTAATAATACTGGGCGCCTGGGTGGCTCAGTGGGTTAGGGCTGCTGCCTTCGGCTCAGGTCATGATCCCAGGGTCCTGGGATCGAGGCCCACATCGGGCTCTCTGCTCAGCGGGGAGCCTGCTTCCTCCTCTCCCTGTCTCTCTGCCTGCCTCTCTGCCTACTTGTAATCTCTCTCTGTGTCAAATGAATAAATAAAATCTTAAAAAAAAATAGTAATAATAATGATAAATTTTAAAAATAAAAATAAATTTAAAAAAACTGAAAAAGAGACATGAGAGGATTTGAAGTAACACACAGAGAGAGCTCCTGGAAAGTCTGCTTCCGGAAGTCTCAGGTCAACTCCATTAAGTCCAATCCATCACAAGAGGATTCGTGGAATAAGCTGAGTGATTGATAGACCCCTGAGCCTCTAGTAGGACAGCTGTAGTAGAAACGATGGGCAATAACCAGGGTGGGCAAGGTTGTGGAGAAGTTGGATCTCTCTTGCATTGTGGCTGGGAACGTATGCAGCCGCTGTGGAAAATCATTTTGGCAATTCCTCATAAAGTTGGACGTAGAACTAGCCTATGACCCAGCAATTCCACTCAAGGTATATACCCCAAAGAACTGAAGACAAGTGTCCAAGTAAAGACTTGTACATATATGTTCACAGCAGCACTATTCACAATAACCAGAAGATGGAAACGACTCAAACATCTGTCACTGATGAATGGATAAATAAAATGTGCTGTGTGTGTATAACTGAATATTGTCCCACAATAAAAACAAATGAAGTACTGATACATGTTACAAGAGTGAACTTGGGAGACACTATGGTAAATAAAAGCCAATCACAAAAGACCATACTGTATGATTCCATTTATGTGAAATGCCCAGATTATGCAGTAGATGGGTGAGTGGTTGCTCTGGTTTGGGAGTGGGACAATGAGCCGTGACCGCTAATGGGTATGGGGTTTCTTTTAGGAGGAACAAAAATGTTCTTTTTTTTTTTAATTTTATTTATTTATTTGACAGAGAGATCACAAGTAGGCTGAGAGGCAGGTGGAGAGAGAGAGAGGAGGAAGCAGGCTCCCTGCTGAGCAGGGAGCCCGATGCAGGCCTCGATCCCAGGACACTGGGATCATAACCTGAGCTGAAGGCAGAGGCTTAACCCACTGAGCCACCCAGGCACCCAACAAAAATGTACTAAAATCACATTGTAGTGATGTTGATTGCACGCAGAACTGTATGTTTTAGATGAGTGAATTGTATGGAATTTAAATTTGATCTCCATAAAGCTATTGTTATTTATTTATTGGTTTTTGAGAGAAGTTGGGAGGGGCAGACGGGGAGAGAGAGATTCTTAAGCAGAATTCACGCCCAGCGTGAAGCCCAAGGTGGGAGGCGGGGGCTCAATGTCACGACCCTGAGACCATGACCCCAGCCCAAATCAGCGGTCTGTTGCTCAACTGTCTGAGCCACTTAGACACTCTCGCCTTTGGGGTTATTAAAAAATAGCTTTATTGAGGGGCACCTGGGTGGCTCAGTCGGTTGAGCGACGACTCTTGATTTTGGCTTGGGTCTTGATCCCGAGGTCCTGGTCTGGCTCCCTCAGTAAATAAATCTTAAAAATAAATAAATAGATAGATAGATAGATAGATAGATAGATAGATAAATAGATAGATAGATAAGTCCCGTGTCCCGGGAAACCCCTCTGTCACTCGGGCCAACCAGGAAGTTTGGTCCCCCTCGTGCCACCTGCAGCCATATAACATTTTTAAAAAATAAGAACAAGGAGGTTGAGGAGAGAATGAAGAGCTTGGAGTATAAGCTTGTTGCGGCCATGCTGTGTACAGAGGCAAATGTTTATCTGTTGCTCACGGATCTGCGGGTGAACCGTGCCTCTCATGGGCCAGCTGGGCTCAGGTGGACTTGGGTGCCTCCCATGCAAGGACCCAGGCTGAAAGAGCAGCGTCACCCTGGGGCACGCTCTTCTCATGGTGGAAGAGAATGAGAGAGGCCCAGTGTGAGACTCCAAGCCACACCGTGCAAATATCCATAAAGCCTCAGCCAGGATGTAGCTTATTTCACTCCTGCTCATGTTCTATTGGCCAAGACAAGTCACATTGCCAAGCCCAAAGTCAGTGGGATGGGAAAATATTCACTGCCCAGTAAGAAGCACTGAAAATTCTCAAGGTAATGGGGCCGGGCGTGTAATCTTATTACAGGGGGAGTGGAATAGTTGAAAACAAGCCAATCTACCACAGCTACTGGGCCACATACTTGCCATTCCTGCCTTATGAGACATTTGTCTAATGTCTGCAGCACGGGGATCTTTTTTCTTTAATACAAATTACTATACTTAAAATTAGGATTATAAAAATATCAGACAACACAGAAAACTTGTAAAAATGTAAAACTTGTAAAAATGTAAAAAGAAAACTTGTAAAAATCCCACCATTCAGGGTTAGACAGTGTTAATAGCTTCGTGTTCATTCTTACATAATTTCTTACATATATATATATATATATGTAATCACGCTGATGCTGTATTTAATATAATCAGGATTATGATATACATACTGTTTTGTAATGTCTACTGTCAGTTAAAATTTCAAGAATACCTTTCCAGGGCGCCTGGGTGGCTCAGTGGGTTAAAGCCTCTGCCTTCAGCTCAGGTCATGATCTCAGGGTCCTGGGATCGAGGCCGGCATCGGGCTCCCTGCTCGGTGGGGAACCTGCTTCCTCCTCTCCCTCTGCCTGTCTCCCTGCCTACTTGTGATCTCTCTCTTTCTGTCAAATAAATAAATAAAATTTAAAAAAATAGATCATTATTCTTTTTAAATTTTTTGAGAGAGAACGAGAGAGAGAAAGCGACCAAGGGTAGAGAGGGGCAGAGAGAGAGAAACTTAAGCAGGCTCCATGCCCAGGACAGAGCCCAACATGGAGCTCGATCCCACGACCCTGTGTGAGATCATGACCTGAGCTGAGATCAAGAGTCAGACAATTAGCCAAATGAGTCACCCAGGCGCCTAGATCATTATTTCTAATGTTCCTATGAATCTTACGGTATTTACACATCTTGCATATATTTATAAACACTTTTCACCAATAATTCCGTTATCGTGACACATTTATTTCCATTTCTCATGTTTACTTTCTATCTGTATCAATGTTATTCAATTTTTTGCTTCACCATAATGATTGCATACGTGTTTGTGGGTTTGCATACTTAACAGTATTTCATAAATCCTTTTTATCTTTTTCATAAATGCTTTTGCATGTTGTTACAATCTGGATATTCTTTTTGGTGCTAACACACCATCATTTGTCAGCCGGTTCGTGTTGTTGACGCTGCGGTTAGTGCTAGTATTTTACTGTTATATTCATTCATCCCAGAGATTCCTATGGCATTGAGGGGCTAGGCCTTTTAATTGTTTTCCATTTTGCCTTCCTCTCTGCCATTCTTCCCTTCCTATGGAGCGGAGGTGGGCCAGGTGCTGGCATTTTCTGGCTGTTGAATTCAGTAGCAGTTTAACGGTTCAGTAAGAGCAATTTACTGCCCTAGATTTACACTGCTTGGAGCGGGGCACCTGGGTGGCTCAGATGGTTAAGCATCTGCCTTCAGCTCAGGTCCTGATCTCCAGGTCCTGGGATCCAGCCCCTCATCAGGCTCCCTGCTCAGCAGAGAGTTGCCTCTCCCCTCTGCTCATGCTTTCTCTCTCTCTCTTCTCAAATGAATAAATAACATCTTTAAAGAATAATTTAAAAAAATACATAGTTTGGAGCCACTTCCCGACACAGGGATTGATAGTTGCCCTCAGTAGGAACAGTTTCTGGAGATTCTCCTGTTGCCCACCAAGCTGATTCTGGCATCAACGTGCAGGGCCAGACATCACTCCGTAATTCGAGTGTGTCATACAGAGCCCAGCCCCAGAAGCTCATGCAGGCAGTGGAGAAAAAAGGAGGTTAAAATGTACAGAGCTGGGCGCCTGGGTGGCTCAGTGGATTAAAGCCTCTGCTTCGGCTCAGGTCATGATCTCAGGGTCCTGGGATCGAGGCCCACATCAGGCTCTCTGCTCAGCGGGGAGCCTGCTTCCTCCTCTCTCTCTGCCTGCCTCTCTGCCTACTTGTGATCTCTCTTCCTCTGTCAAATAAATAAAATCTTTAAAAAAAATAAAATAAAATGTACAGAGCTAGAAGCTCGTGTATGGAAGGAGAGGCCACATCACTTGCTATGTGGGAAAAGTCCATCAACACGGAGAAAATAAGGCTTCTATACAGAAAGAGGCAGAGAACAGAGATGAAAAGAATGTCTTCATGGCATTCGTGTCTTGGGTCCCATTATCCCCAAAGCCTGACTGTGTCCCTGCCCTTCCCAGGATTGGGTGTTCAGGACTTCCTTGAAATCCACAAGTCGGGCGCCTGGGTGGCTCAGTGGGTTAAAGCCTCTGCTTTCGGCTCAGGTCATGATCTCAGGGTCCTGGGATCGAGGCCTGCGTCGGGCTCCCTGCTCAGCG
>LNAC01000014.1:2847256-2892052 GCA_002007465.1 Ailurus styani
TGGAGGGGGGGGTTGGGGGGGGCCGATGGGGGGGGAGACCGCCCCTTGGAGCACTTGGAGCTCACTGGGCGTTTGCCCTCTTCAGACTCAAGCCAGGATGTCGAAGCTGACCCGGACTCCGACCCAGACCCTGCCAAAATGCCAGCAGAGATCGTCGTCCTCCTGGACTCTGAGGACAACACGTGTCTCCCGAAAAGGAGCCGCCCCAGGGGCCTGCGCCCCCTCGAGCTTCCTGGTCAGTGTTGGGGAAGCCCTTGAGGCCCAGCCGGGGAGAGGGGAGCATGTGCCCTGCGCTCTCTGTGGAGAGAGGCTGCGGGGCTCGGGTGTGGCCCCTTTGAAAGGTCTGGGGTCTTCTCGTTCTGCAGCTGCCCCTGTCTCAGAGCCAGGAAATAGGAAGCCCCGTGGTCAGAGATGGAAGGAGCCCCCTGGGGAAGAGCCGGTCAGAAAGAAAAGAGGCAGACCCATGACCAAAAACTTGGACCTGGACCCGGACCCTGACCCAGGTGAGAGGGAGGCCCCGTGCAGGTGTGGGCAGGGGCTCTGGCCACAGTGCTCCAAGAGGAGAAGCCCAGCGGGGAAGGGGGGGTTGGTCCAGGCCTTTGGATTCTGGCTTCAGTGAGGATAGACAGCTCCGCCTTCCAGACTCACACGGTTCCATCCTGGCCCTCCTTCCAGATCCCCCGTCACCCGACTCACCCACGGAGACTTTTGCGGCTCCCGCTGAGGTCCGGCACTTCACTGACGGCAGCTTCCCCCCGGGCTTCGTGCTCCAACTCTTCTCCCACACCCAGCTCAGGGCCTCAGACAGCAAGGACTCGCCCAAAGAGGAGAGAGCCGCAGAAGGAGGCCTTCCCCAGCCGGAGAGCCCCTCTCCAGGTGAGTTCCTGAGAGGGGAGGGTCAGGCAGGCCGCATCCTTGGGGTCTGGCCTCCTCGAGGTTGCTCTGTAGAAGAGCCCAGGATATTGAGGTGGTTGGCACATGGGTCCCCTGAGAGATGGGGCCAAGGACAGGCAGACCTGAATGACAGGGACTGGCCAGAAAGCTAAGCTAGCTCCTTGGGAGTGTCCTGGAATTGGTCATGGGGTTGGGCTAGGGCAGTGCTCCCCTAAGCCAGACATCCAGCACCACATTTAAGGCTGATTCCACCTGGAACCTGAGGTGCTCGGCTCACCCCGTTGGAGCAAGGGCCTGAACAGACTCGTGAGCTCAACAGGCACCACTGCGGAGAAAGCAGTCCAGTGATTTGTCTAATGATAGCAGTAAGCGCTTGTTTGTATCGTGTTTAACCGATTTCCAGAAACTTCTATACGTGGTCCATCAGGCCCTTAGAAAAGTCTGTTTTCTGCAGGGAAGAAGGAAGTGGGAAGGCTGAGTCTCAGTTGGTTCCTCCTTCCCTTGATCCTTGTATTCGTTTCCTGTGGCTGCTGTCACAAATGTTAGTGGTTTACAAGAACTCACTTTATTCCTTTTCAGCTCCAGAGGTCAGAGGTCAGGAATGGGCCTCACTGAGCTAAGATCTGGGTGTCAGAAGGGTCATGTTCCTTTCTGGAGGCTCCGGGGGCAGGGGTGAGGGGTGTCCATTTTCTTGTCCTGCCAGCTTCTTAGAAGCTGTGCTCATTCCTTGGCTTTTGGTCTCCTTCCATCTCCAAAGCCAGCGGCCGCCAGGAGCATCCTCCTGAGCTTTGGTCTGACTCTTCTCCTTCTTCCCCACTGGGACCCTTGTGATTATTACCCGGAGCCCACCCAGATCATCCAGGACAATCTCTTTAGTTTGAAGTCGGCTGATTAATCAGCAACATTAATTCCACCTGTAGCCTTAATTCTCCCTCGCCATGTAACACACCACAGTCCCAGATCCTGGGGACGAGGGCGTGGAACCCATCTTTGGGCAGCACAGTCGCACAGTAGTGACGGAATTCAGATTAGACCCGAATGCATCCTGGGAGGGCAGAGGCAGAGCCCGGTTCCTCTTCATCTCTCGGTGCCAGGCTTCTCGGGCTCAGGAAATGGCTCTTGAAGGAGTGACCGAGTGACCCCCAGCGCCTTGTCCCGGCCTGTCTGAAATATGCATCCGGAATTAGAGCCCGGGGAAAGATAGCCCGGGAGGTACTGGGGGCTCCCCAGAGCAGGGCTTTCAGAAAGGAGGTGGGCTTTCTACATAAAGAGAAAAGCAGATGTGCCCCTTCTCCTGCCCTTCCCCCACTCCCCAGGGCCGAGCGCTGTTAACAGTTCAGTTTGTATCCTTGAGACCTTCTACAAAGCTCAGTGCACGCACACGCACACACGCACACATGCGTATATGTGTGCATGCGCCCTTTTGCTCAATTATGTTTCACCGAAACGGGCTCCGCTTTTCCTCATCTCGAGCCCCATCAGGCGCTCACGTAGATCACGGTTTTAACTGTCTCAGGTTTCAGCTTGAGCCACATTCCAGTCCTGCCTCCCGTAGACTGTGCGCTCTGCTGGGACTTGAGCATTCCTCGAGCTTCCTCGTTCTCTTCGGGGGACCCCTGCTCTAAATGGCTGGCTCCTCCCACTGTTTAATGGGTCTTCTGGTTTCACTCTCGAAAGGGAGCCTTCATTTCGAGTCCTGGGATACCCTGTGCCCAAATACCCCCTCTCTGGAGTGGTGAGTAGCTGAGAAGGGCGTCCCCGAGATCTCCGGTTCCTTTGGGGTGCGTGGGCAAAGTCTGAGGTCTTGGGGTTCACCCCTATGATTGATGTGAGAGGGGTTTTCTTGGCAGGTGGCAGGATCTAGGGAACCCACAGTGGCTCAGCCCTGAGGAAAGCACTCCAGAAAATGACACGAGTGAGGACAGAGTGTCTGTGTCCCCAAGAAACTGTTTCAGAAAGGCTGGAGGCAGTGACGCAGCCACCGTAGTTCTGGGCAGAGCAAAGGCTCTGGTGGTCGCAGACTGTTTTCAGGATCACAGCTCGGACAGATTTCTCGAAACCCTGTGAGGCTTCACCCAGAATGTCTTCATGCTGAATAGCTTTATGTATTGAAGTTCTTGGAAAATTTTGAGTGAAGATTCTGTCACTTTAAAAAAACTTAGAAGTCAAGGATTTAGAAGTTGGAAAAGGTCACTGGGGTGAGGTCAACTGAGCTGATGGATAGGAGTGTGAAGCAAAGAAGACTTTCTGGAACTTTCCAAGGGCCTTGCAGGATGAGGGTAGGGAGGCAGGAGAGAAGGTGAGCCTTGAGGACCGCACTCACAAATAGTGAGAGGGCCTCTTGGTCTTGCTAGTGTTTGAGTAAGAGCTAGACAGCTGGCTCTTAGGATACCTCGACCAGGCTCAGTATGTTCCCAGGCTGGACCAAGGAAAAAGGCGTGTGTGCCCGTGCGTGCCTGTGCTCATGAGTGTGAGTGTGTGTGAGCTTCACAAGGGATAGGGTCTTTGTTTTGTTGACTGCTATATTCTTAGCACCCAGTACCGTGCCTGGCACAAAGAAAGCCGTCCGTAAAGATTTATTGAAAGAAGAGTGGATAGTGGCTGGCTGCCTTCACTTGTCATGTGGTGACATTTTCAGAGTCGCCGATCAGAAACAAGCCTTAATTGAACAAGAGAAAAAGACTCGGGCCCATCCTCTGGAGAAGGTGTGTGCTTTTACACACATACGCACACATGTCGAGGAAGGGGGGGAAGGGAGCTGGAGAAGCAGAGGGGCTTGGGCTTCCCAGGACAGAGGGGAGCCAGCCCTGGGTTTTGAGTGCAAAAGGGGCTGAGCTTATCCCTGGACTGATAAATCCTCCTGTCCTGCTCTTTTCACGGCCCTGGGGTTCTGATCGTGCCTGCTTTCTGGAAGGGCATCCCACGTCAGACCTCACTGTCCTGATGCTCCCCTCCCCATCTGCCCTCACCTCTGCCCTCCATGCTACCAGAAAGAATTGGTACATAATTCCATTGCTTTGAGCAGTCAAGTCAGTGAGCTCTTACCATGTGCTGAACTCTTTTAACATCTTAGCGTGTCATCTGTCTCCTTAAATCCCCACAACAGGGCGCCTGGGTGGCTCAGTGGGTTAAAGCCTCTGCCTTCAGCTCAGGTCATGATCCCGGGGTCCTGGGATCGAGGCCCACATCGGGCTCTCTGCTCAGCAGGGAGCCTACTTCCTCCTTTCTCTCTGCCTGCCTCTCTGCCTACTCGTAATCTCTCTGTCATATAAATAAATAAAAAATCTTTAAAAAAAAAATTTAAATCCCCACAACCACCATACATGGTACTAGGATTTCCATTTTGGAGAAGGGGACTCAGCCTCGGAGCGGTACGGACCCTGTCTCAGGGCCCCTCACCTAGTGAGCGGCAGCCTATGTGGGTATCCCCCTCCAGCCTCCAAGCCGCATCCAAGCCTTCTCTCTGCTGCTGGGGCTAAGCTGCTGCTGGTGAAGCCTGGCCCCCCAACCCCTGGCTAGAGCCCATCCCCCGCCCTGCTGGTCGCTCTTTGTCCACCGTCCATGTTTCCCTCTCCAGATCTTACCAGGCAGCCTATGCAAAGCTGTGATTTCTCCCTTCTTGACCCCTCATCCCTCCCCAGCCATCATCTCATTTGTCCCCAAACCTTTCCAGCGAGGCTGGGGAGCATTTTCTACACTAACTGGCCCTCCTTTCTCTGGAAGCCACTTCCGTCCTATTGCCACTCTCCCATCTCGTGCTAAAATTGCTTTTTTAGTAAGGTCACCGTTGACTTGCCCAAAATGAAAATCCAGCAGTCAGTTCTCAGTGCTTGCCTTTCCCCAATGTGACTGTAATTGTGATACCACCCCTTCTTCCTCCCGGATCCGCTCTTGGTCTTGGGGCTCCCTGGGCCACTGGCTGGGTCTCCTTCCAGCTTCACTGGGTGGTCTCTTTCCCTGGCCTGTCCTTTCCCACACCGCTCCCTGAGTCAGATCTGACGGTTCTCTCTCCTCTTTCTCTCGAACGTTAGCAGCTTCAAGTCAGGACGTGTGTCTGTTTCATTTCCTGTGATCTCCCCAGCGCCTGGCATAGGGTCCAGGTGATGCTTACGTGTTAGGTGAGTGAGTGGTTAAGTGACGGACTGGATGCCTCAAGCCCGGGGCAGGGCCTTCCTCACTCATGGAGCGAACCAGTCCAAGTTCATGTGCTCCCAGATCCCCCTGGTTCCAGCCTCTCTTCCAGATGCCCATGTGACATATCCGCGGTTGTCCTTAAGATCTATCGAACTGGCTTATCCAAACTGAATCCCCAGCTCCGCCCCCCCGCCCCCCGGCCACTCTCTTCCTCCCCAGCCTGCTCTCCCCTTTTCCATTCTGCACTTTGCTCAGGCTACACTCTCCGACTCATCCTCTTCCTGTTTCCCAGACTTCCACGTCAAGCCCTTGGCAAATCATGTCAGCCCCACCTCCAAAACCTGTTCAGAATTCACCCTCCTGTCACGCCCTCCGCTGTGGCCCCCTGGTCCAAGCCATCTCTTGCCTGGTTCCTTAACAGCCATCTCCCTGGCCTCCCGGCTTCTGGTCTTTGCCCGCTCTGGTCTCCTCTCCTACCGTAGCCAGGGTCCCCTGAACCAAGTTAGATGCTGTCCCTGCTGTTCTCTCGCACTCCACATCAAAAGCCAGAGTCCTCACGGCCACTGGGGATGCTCACCCCAGGATCCTGACTCTCCTAGCCCGGGCTGCCCGCCCTGCACAGGTGCTGGCCTGCTGTTCCTACAACCACAGGCAGGCGACCCCGGGGCGTCCGCGTTCGCCCTTCCTTCAGCCCAGAGTCCTGTTCCCCCGCCACCCGCAGAGCGGACTCTCACTTTCTGTACGTCTTGACTCACATACCGCTCCCCGAGGCCCTCCATGCTATCCCGCCCCCTTCCCTGGTGTGTCTTCTTGATTCACTTTGTTTCCGTCCATACGGAACACGCCGCATCTTGTGTTCACTGATCCTGTCGGATCCCACCACGGGACTGGAAGTTCCAGGAAGGCCGAATGGTCTGCTCCATGCGCTGCTGGACCCCTGGCGATCGGAGCCGGGCCGGGCACAGCCTGGATGCCCACTGACTTGCTGTTGAACTTGGGACCCGGCCTGCCCTCACAGAGCTTAGAGTTTGTCAGGCACAGACCGGCTTACGCAGATACAGAGCAGACTTTGACGATGGCCTTGGCTACAGAGTTCGGAACCTCAGCAAACTCTTAGACCTGTTAGGGCGCGTCTCTAAAGACAGTGGAGGCCAGCTGCCACAAACAGATCCTTCTCGAAACAGACGTCCCGACAGTTACAGTGGGCCGTGTTCAGTTTTCCTTTTCTTTTTTTTTTTTAAAGATTTTTTTTTTTTTTTTTTTTTTATTTGACACAGAGAGAGAGATCACAAGTAGGCAGAGAGGCAGGCAGAGAGAGAGGAGAGAGGAGGAAGCAGGCTCCCCGCCGAGCAGAGAGCCCGATGTGGGCCTCGATCCCAGGACCCTGGGATCATGACCTGAGCCGAAGGCAGCGGCTTTAACCCACTGAGCCACCCAGGCGCCCTCAGTTTTCCTTTTCAACGTGAAGTACTTGAGCGCGTGCCTGCGTGGCGGGGGACGTTGTTGGGGCGGCTCGAAAGCCACGGGGAGGCTGCTCTCCTCCCACTAGCTGCTCCCCGCTGCTGGTGGACGTCTGGTCCCTGCCGTGTGGGTCCTGACGGGAGGGGAGGCGCCTGGGGAAGCTGGCGGAGCCGAGCTGGATGCCGACCCAGGGCTGGCCGTGCGGGGCTCTCGCCTTAGCCTCGGGATCCGTCTGGGAGCCCCTTGGCGGGCACAGCTGCGTCTCACTCGGGTGGCGGGGGTTCCCCACACGCACCCCCCTGGGCCCACACAGGGCAGGAGCCCTCAGGCTAGGGCGCCCAGGAAGTGGTAGGTGAAGCAGAGTGAGCTGAAGGGAAGAGCCGAGGCCAGGTAGACAGCACCGAGCATCGTGGGGCAGGAAGCCCACGAGCTGCGTCCGACTTACGCCTCAGGGGCCGTGACCTCATCTTCTGGTTGGTCGCGGTCCTCAGATGAACCGGGAGTGGGGCTCCCCGCCGGCCCTTGGGACCCCCTCCCCATCCTGGGCCCTGGACTGTGGAAGTGAAGGCCTGGGAGAGGAGGTGTGGTTTGCAGAGGCCTTTGGGGGACATCCTCGTGGTGGGGCCCCGGAGGGCCCTGACTTCTGCTCTCCGCTCCCATCCCTGCCCAGCTCCCCCTCCAGGGCTCCGTGGGACACTGGACCTCCAGGTTATCCGCGTACGGATGGAGAAGCCCCCGGCAGTCAGCCTCCTGCAAGACTGGTCCAAGCACTCCCAGGGCACCAAGAGTGTGGGAGCAGGTGACCCCCCAAACTGGCCTGCGGTTCTGTCAGACGCCAGCACCACTGGGGGGGGGCAGGCAGAGGCAGGAGGTGGCGTGTAGGTTCTTGCTTTCCTGGGGAGGGAGGGAGGGAGGAGGCAGGGTCCCCCTTTGGCTCATCACTCAGAGCTGCCCGGCTCGGCCACCTGATGGAGAGAGTAAAACCAGGTGCCAAGGCAGGATGGAGGAGAGGAAGGGGGCAGCATCTTCTGCTACCTGGGGGCACTGGAGAGGGTCTACCCCTGGCAAGGCACGAGGCCAGGCCCTGAGGTGGGCAAGGCCAGCCTCGGGGCCGCCGTGTGGTAGGGCATTGGGCCTGTGGAGAACACCTACCCCCATCCTTTCGCTGACCCAGCCCTCTCTGTCCCTCCCTCCTTCCCCCGCTCTTAAGCCCCCATCATTCTCCCTTGGCACAGTGCCTTACACAAGAGGTGGTCACGATGGGGATTGAACTGAGTCCCACTACCTCGGGGGACGCCTCTCCTCCCCCACCTGTTCAGGCTCCTAAACCAGGAGGCCTCCATTACCTCTTCCCGCTCCATGCCCGCAGGAGGCCCAAGCAGCCCACCTGGGGGCTTTGTTCACTCACTCCCTCCTTTTCACCTCTTTTCCTGTTGTATATATCTCCTTTGTTGACAATAAATTATTTTTTTTTATTAAGAGAGTTCCGTCTGGGCCATCATTGGGGGAAGGGATTTGCTAGCAGGATATCCAGGCTCCCGGAGCGACCCTGAGGGGCAGGAGGGCTGAGATGGTCCTGAGTTGGGGGGGGGGGGGGAGGGCAGGGCCAGAGGGCAGGGCACCAGTGGCTGGAAGATGTCGGTGCCAGTCACAGAGGGACACCTCGTGCCCTTGAAATGGGGTCAGAAACACCTTCTTTAACATTTTGCACCTTTTGACTCCCTTGGTAAGCCTCTGTCCAAGAGAGGCCATGGTGGGGGGACAGGAGCACTTCCACCCTAGTTGCTGACCCTTCTGAAGTGAAATGGTTGTGAGCAGCCTGCAGGGCGGAGACCTGCCTCCCCTCCCAGCCCCAAGATGAGGAGGCGGGCTGGTGGCGCCTTGTTCCAACCCGCCCCCTCCTTGGCTTCATTAGACTCCCTCCTTTGCCCCGTTTCCCCATTCCCTGGACCAAGAGATGGCCCACTTTGGGTTTCTTCACCAGACCCCTCACCCTCCTAAACCAACATCACAGGCCAAATCTCTGGGATTTTGTTTCTCTCCCATTGGTGAGAAGGGGCCCTGAGAGGGGCACAGGGAGCTCCCTGTCAGACCCCAGACCCCCCTGTCGCCTTTAGAAACCAGAGGCACGCGGAGCATTGGGACAGTCCAGCCCCCGCTCCGGACTGCTTCACTGCTCCTGATAAATTCTGTGCATCCGGGCAGAGGTGAGGCCTCCAGAGGACTCTAGAGGGGGGTTCGCCTACAACACTGACACAGCCAGGTTTTGAGATTAACCAGAAAGCTCCTCTGTAACTCAGGAAGGATCTGGGTATGAGCACACTCCACCGGGCCGTGTGCTTCTCCGAGCTGGTGTGGGCCAGGTGTGGGCGATCTCCGCGGGGTTGCTTCCTGGGACGTGGTCCTGTTTTCCCCGTCTGACCAGCTCGGGAGACAGCGCAAGGATGCGGGGCCCTAGTCGGGATTAAAAGGCACGGGTATGGCTCGTGGAGAACAGCCACTAGAGCTTGTGTCTAGGGCGACTTCCCCAGTGTGTGACAGGTGGGCCACAGAGCTCCCCTGCGTCTCCGCCCTGGTTTTTGCAAATGGGTAAAACTTCGGTCCCACTTAGACAGGAAGGAATAAATAAGGCTGCAAATCGGGCTTTGAAATACGATTGTGAATCATTGCAGGTGATGTCTTTCCGTCCTTCCAATCATGTGACTGTGTTTACATTTATGCCAATGTGCTTTTAACTCAACGTGGCTGTGTTGCGAGGTGTTTAAAACAGAAAATGTCTCAAGCGCGCTGTAAAATGAAGTTCAATGCCTCTTCGCTGCTGTTCATGTGATTGATGGCCGGCCCACTAGACTGTGCGCTCCTTTCGGGCAAGGACTAGGCTGCATTGACCTCGTTTTCCTAGGGCCCTGGTTGGGGCCTGGCACATCGTTTGTGCTTAATAAATGTTTGTCAAGTGCCCTCTTGGTGTGTCTTCCTGTGCAACGTTTTCCCCATACAAACCGGTCCCCAGAGTGCCTGCGGCTCCCGCACAGGATTGGCGGCCAAGGTGGCTGCAGGTGGCACGATCATCCGGTGACTTCATCCCCACGTCTTGTTCGGCAGGGGTCTGCCCAGCCTCGGCCAGGACCGTAGGGACTGTATGAGTGTGGGACTGGGAGCTCCCAGGGGGCACCTCTGGGTTCCCAGGGGGAGGTGGGGAGAGGAGCCGGGGGCATGACTCCACCCTGAGAACAGAAGTTACTGAGCGTCGGTGACTCCGTGCTTGGGGGGGCATGTGTGTGTCCCCCGCCCCGGCCATCTCCGCCAACCCCAGACCAGATGCTGCTGTGGCTCTTTGCCCAAACAACAAGGAAGCCTCGCTCACTATCTGTGCCCAGGGCTGCTGGTGGCAACTTTCTCCAGGTGTGATGCTGAGGCCCCATCGCGACATTGAGCACAACGTTGAGCGAAGAGCTGGGGGACGAAGGTGCCACTGCCCCCAGCTCCTGATACCCTTGCCTCTAGTCCCCTTTGCTCTCTGAAACAGCCCACCTCCTGCTCTTCCCAGCTGCCCTCCTCGGGGTCCAAGATGGGGAGATCTTTCTGGATACCAGTGATAGCTGTATAGCTCAAACAGGTCCAAGACAAAGGAAGAAGCAGCCTCTTCCCTCCTCGAAGAGAAACTGGTGTGTGTAAGGGTGTGGTTGGGAAGAGAAGACACCGGCTGGGCCCTGGGGGGCACCCCAGCTGCATCGCTGGTCTGGCCCAGCCTCCGCAGCTCCCGCAGTCCGCAGTCCTACCTCCCGCTCCTCCCGCTCCTCCGCGGGTCCTCTCCCCGCCCTGCCCCGTCCGCACACAGATGGGTAGCCTGCGAGACCGCAGAGCCCTCACACCCCTGGCTGTGGTAGAAGGACTAGAAGGACGGGGAGCTGGAGTGGGAGAGCATCTGTGATGGGACCGCAGCCTCTCTGTGTTCCCCCCCTCCCCCGGGCTCTCTGAGGAGGGAGGCACCGGCTGACCTTCCCAGGGCAGCCCAGGCAGGGAGGGGGCCTGCCGCTGGCGGACACGGCGACAGGTAAGGTGTGTCTGTCGTTCAGCCTTCCTGTCTTTCAGCCTTGGCCCAGAGCCTTCACACCAAATCCGGTCAGCAACTCTCCCCTCTAGAGGAAGAGCCTCCTCCCACCCAAAGAACCCACAGCCTTGTCAGGAGGCAGCAGCGCAGGACTTGCGATCTCCCCTGCAGCCCCGTCAGCGCCTCTGGTCTCCTCAGACCCCACACCTGGGTGGCCCGAGGAAGCAGGAGCAGCAGGGGCTGGGGCGACCACCCTGCAGGGCTCAGATTCCGCAGACAGGACTGAAGGCCCTGGGGGGCAGCGTCCGAGCTAAGGACTGAGCACGGACAGGACACCCCGCTGGTCTCCACGGTGGGTCCCACACTGTGCCCGTTACACAGGTGAGGGGCCGGGCCCAGCAAGACGAACGAGGTGACTTGCCCGCCTCCTGAAGCTGGTGAAGGAGCGGGGCCAGGCCGAGCCCGGATCTGCCTGACGCCCGAGCTCTTGTCTCCTCTGCTGCGTGGCCTGTTTCGGCTTCAGGTGGACGGAGACCCCTTCCCCCGAGAGCCTGGGGACCTGCGGTCGGTGCAGGGTGAGAGGCAGGGATGGGGTCTGGTGGTGGTGGAGAAGGTCATTCACAATGACGACTGCGCAAGCCCTCCTTTCCTGCACGCAGACGCTGGAGCCCAGTGCCCTCACCAGGCCGATTTCCAGAGCACCCCCCACCCAGGCCTAGCACCCGCTGGGACCCTGCCTTGCACCCGCAGTGCCAGCTGAAGGGGCTTCCAGCAGACACAGAAGGGGGCTCATCTCACCATCGCAGGTGACAATGTCTGGGAACCGAGCTAAGGGCTTTGAGGTGGAGAGAGTCCTGCTCCTCCCTTGTCCCTTTTCCAGAAAATGCCTCCTGGCCCCTTGGGTGGGCCCTGCTTGCTGGTCCTGGCCTCACTCAGCGACCTCTGACCCTGAACCAGGCTGGGCTTAGTACTTGGGAGCTACAGAAGCAGGGACGGGTACAACAGTGTCCACGTGAGCTTGGGGGGCTCTAGAGGGCAGGCCAAGAGGACCTCTCCTATCCCAGAACCTGCCCTTTGCCCTCCACCCCACCCCGACCCAGAGCGAGTCCACCTGCCCGTGGCACCCACATCTTCCGGGGTCGGCGGCTGGCCGCTGAGACACACCCCCAGCCCTCTGCAGTCACAACCTGGGGGGAGAGGACCCCATGTGCAGCGGTTCAAAGCTGAGGTTCAAGAGGCCCCGGAGCCCCAGCCCACACTGTGCCCTGAAGGAGAGGCACATGCTCGCTGCTCCAGGCGCTCAGGACGCAGATGTGGACAAGAGAACCAAGGGCCATTCTGGGAGAGAGGGCCAACCAACGAGGAGGTTCTCCATATGGCTGGTCAGGATGAGTGCCTGGGAGAAAAACCAGGCAGGGTAGAGGGGCGCTAATTTTTCTTCTTCTTCTTTATTTCTTTTTTGATCATAGACTGTTTCAAACATACCCAAAAGAACAAACGGGGCACCTGGGTGGCTCAGTAGGTTAAGTGTCTGCCTTTGGCTCAGGTCATGATCCCAGGGTCCTGGGATCAAACCCCGGATCAGTCTCCCTGCTCAGCAGGGAGTCTACTTCTCCTTCTGCCTGCTGCTCCCCCTGCTTGTGCACGCCCCCGCCTCAAATAAAAAAATAAAATCTTTAAAAAACAGGAAAAAAAAAGAAAATGACGTAATGAACCCTGATGTATCTATGACCAAACTTCAACAAGTAAAGTCAATTTGGATTTATCTTTATCTCCCCATATCCACCTACCTTCTGAATTATCTTATTTTTTTAAGATTCTATTTTTTTAATTTTTTAATTTTTTTTAAAAAATTTTAAGTAGACTCTACACCCAGCATGGAGCCCAACTCAGGCTTGAACTCATAACCCTGAGATCAAGACCTGAGCTCAGCTCAAGAGTCAGATGTTCAACCAAACCTTCTGGATTATTTTAAAACAAACCCAGGGCGCCTGGGTGGCTCAGTGGGTTAAAGCCGCTGCCTTCAGCTCAGGTCATGATCCCAGGGTCCTGGGATCGAGGCCCACATCGGGCTCTCTGCTCAGCAGGGAGCCTGCTTCCTCCTCTCTCCTCTCTCTCTGCCTGCCTCTCTGCCTACCTGTAATCTCTCTCTCTGTGTCAAATGAATAAATAAAAAATCTTTAAAAAAAAAAAAACAAAACAAACCCAGACAGGTTGTCATTTCATCTGTAAGTAGGTTTGGTTGTATCTCTAAGAGACAGTCTTCAGTTAAACACATCAATATCACACTTTAAAAATTAATAATCCTGGGATGCCTGGGTGGCTCAGATGGTTAAATATCTGCCTTCAGCTCAGGTGGTGATCCCAGGGTCCTAGGATCAAGTCCCAAGTTGGGCTCCCTGCTCAGCGGGGAGCCTGCTTCTCCCTCTCCAGCTCCCGCGTGCTTGTGTTCCCTTTCTCGCTGTCTCTGTCATATATAAGTAAAATCTTTTAAATAAATAAATAAACAAAAATTAATAATCCCTTAAGGCACCTGACTAGCTCAGTCGGTAGAACATGGGTCATGAATTCAAGCCCAATGCTGGGCATGTAGCCTACTTTAAAAAAAAAAAAGAAACGAAAAACAGGGCACCTGGGTGGCTCGGTTGGTTGAGCACCCAACTCTTGATTTCAGCTCAGGTCATGATCTCAGGGTCCTGGGATTGAGCCCTGAGTCAGACTCCATGCTCAGCAGCCAGTCTCCTGAAGATTCTCTCTCCCTCTCACTCTCTGACCCTCCCCCTGATCTCTCTCTCCTTCTCTCTCTAAAATAAATAAATAAATCTTTTTTAAAAACTCATAATTCCAGGGGTGCCCAGGTCACTCAGTCAGTTAAGCATCTGCTTTTGGCTCAGGTCATGATCTCGGGGTCCTGGGCCAGCCCTGCATTGGGCTCCCTGCTCAGCAGGAAGCCTGCTTCTCCCTCCTCTCTGCCCCTCCCCTCATTCATGCTCTCTCTCAGATGAATAAATAAAATCCTTGAAAAGAATTAATAATCCCTTAATGTCATCTAATATCCAGTCAATGTTCATATTCCCCAATCGGTCCATGAATGTCTTTTTGTTTTTAATTTTCTAACTGCAGTTAAAAGACACATGCCATCAAATTTTCCACCTGATCATATCTGCAAGGTTAGCAGCAGTAAGTACGCTTGCACTGGTGTGCAACCCCTCTCCAGAAGCCTTCCACGAGTTTCTTCACAGCTGATCTGTTTGAATCAGGAGCTAAGTAAGGTCCACACACTGCATTTCAACCAGTAACCGCCTTTTCTTTTCTTTCCTTTTCTTTTCTTCCCTTTTCTTTTCTTCTCTTTTCTTTCTTGTTTCATTTTTCTTTCTTTTTTTTTTAAAGATTTTATTTATTTATTTGACACAGAGAGAGAGATTACAAGTAGGCAGAGAGGCAGGCAGAGAGACAGGGAGAGGAGGAAGCAGGCTCCCCACTGAGCAGAGAGCCCGATGCGGGCCTCTATCCCAGGACACTGAGATCATGACCTGAACCAAAAGCAGAGGCTTTAACCCACTGAGCCACCCAGGCGCCCCTCTTGTTTCATTTTTCTTGTTTAAGAATATGGTGGCTTGGTCTATGAACAGAATTTCCTCCATTCGGGATCTGGCTGACTACGCCCCCTATGACACCATTTGGCATGTTCAGAGGGCTTGCTCGGGAGGGGACATTTAAGTAGGGAGTCATGCAGTTAAGTGGAGAGAGGGCATTCCGGGCAGAGGGGATGAGCCAAAGCTCTGTGACTTTCATTCCCGAGAGATTCACAGACAGCCTGCCTCATCCAGGCCCCCCAGGAGGCACCAAAACACTCCCAGGAGCCACAAAATGTCCCTGCTCTCCTTGGGGTTCGGGCTGTTCTTCCCAGGGAGGGCGGCAGGGGAGGAAAGTGGGAATTTCGACTAGAGACACCCTGTGTGATGGCTCCGGCTGTGACTCTTCAGCCGTGGGTACTAGGGGACATCATCTTGGTGAGTCTGGCCCAGCCTCCCCCCCACCCCAAGAAGCCAGTTAGAGCCCTGGACACCAGCTGGTACTAACTCCCTCTGCCAGCTCCACGTCAGCAAGTCCAAGGCCCGTCCGACATCCCCCTGAGACGGGAACTCCTTGAGGACCCGTCTTCTCCATGCTGCCCCAGGCTGCTCTGATTTCTGCCAGTCCTTCCTTGCAGCGCTTGCTTATTCCTGGGGTCAGACTCAGCATCACCTCCTCTAAGAAGCCTTCCGTGGGACTCCCTCCAGGTCCCATGCTCCCTCTGAGCCCCATGAAAAACCACCCATGTCCGCTTTCTCCTTGGCTTCTCCCAGGACCTCTGTTAATGTGGCCACCCAGCCTTCTCAGTGACAGTGGGAGCAGGATGCTGCCCGGGGACAGTGACCCAGTGTGGAAGCGTGGCTTGGTCCAAAGGGCACCTCCTCCCAGGGGAACAGACTCTGAAGGTGGCTTCTCTGCCTGATGTCCCTTCCCCTTCCAACCCTCCCCCAGGGTAGTACACTGGGCATCCTGTCTCACTGTGAGCACACTGAGCAAGGCTGGCAGGGACACTGTCCCCTCCATCCCAGGCGTGGCGGTCCCAGGCCAAGGCTGAGGAAGGGTGAGAGGGATATGGTTGCTGGGTTTGGGTTTTGGAGACCATTGTAGACCTCGAGCTGCAGTAACAGAATACCACAGACGCATGGCTTATAAACAGCAAATCTATTACTCACAGTTCTGGAAGCTGGAAGTCCAAGATCAAGGCGCTGGCAGATTCAGAGCCTGTTTCCCGGCTCACAGAAGGCAGTCTTCTTGCTGTGACCTCACGAGGAGGAAGGGACTGTGGGGAGGCCTGTCGGGCCCCTTTTATGAGGGCCCCATCCCATTCTGCCCAGTAGGTCATGCGGGACCCTCATGACCTCATCACCTCCCAAGGCCATCGCCATCACCTTGGGGGTTGGGACTACAACATAGGAATCCTGGGGCAGGGGACCACAGACATTCAGATGACCCCGTAGACAGCAGCCAGTCTAGCTCCCCTCCTCATACAGACAAGGAGCCTGAAACCTCAACGAGGGGAAGGGAGTTACCTAATGGCTCACGTGATCCATTAGTGACAGAGCTGCGACCAGAATGGGCTCTCTTACTTCTAGTCCAGTGTTGTTCTCCAGGGAGGCGGGGAGGTTATAGCAGAGAGAATGAAAAGGAGACTCAGGGAGGCTGGCTAGATGATGCTTTGTAATAACAGCAGCCCACACAAAGGGTTAGCCATCCACCGGGCTTTGTGTAAGCATGTTTCCTATACTAACTCATCCTCACCGATCAACCTCATGAAGCAGGTACTTCTATTCTCTCACGGGCGAGGCCGCCTGAACTTGACTCCCCTAGTCTGACGCCTGCAACGAGGAACTGAGCTCTCCCCTTTGACTTCCTTATTAGTAAGTCCGGGGAAAAGACGGTGCCTCCCACTCGTAACTATGATAGCGTCCACACGGCACACAGCTCTCAATGCGTGTTAGCAAAACCAAGAAAGAAAGGGGAATGTGAACGGTAGTGCCAGCCCTGGGGTTGGTTGGGCAGGGGCACCGATAAAGAACATTCTAGTCCACGAATGCTTAGATGAGCATTTTTTTTTCTCACACTCCAACATCTCTGACATGTCCTGACTTCAGTATGGTGTCTGGGAATGGTGATCAAGTGTACAATGGAAATTCAGAGACACCAAGAAAGATAGGATACAGTTCTGTGAGATGGGAGAGGGCCCGCGGTGAGTCAGAGGGCATCCGTAGGTCTTATCTCACTTCAAACATCTGACTCGTTTTTTTTTTTTTTTAAGATTTTATTTATTTATTTATTTGACAGAGAGAGATCACAAGTAGACAGACAGGCAGAGAGAGAGGAGGAAGCAGGCTCCCTGCTGAGCAGAGAGCCCAACGCGGGGCTCGATTCCAGGACCCTGAGATCATGACCTGAGCCGAAGGCAGAGGCTTTAACCCACTGAGCCACCCAGGCGCCCTAAACATCTGACTCTTTTTTTTTTTAAATATTTTATTTATTTATTTCACAGAGGGAGAGAGATCACAAGGAGGCAGAGAGGCAGGCAGACAGAGGGGGAAGCAGGCTCCCCGCCGAGCTGGGAGCCGGATGCCGGCCTCGATCCCAGGACCCTGAGATCATGACCTGAGCCGAAAGCAGAGGCTTTAACCCACTGAGCCACCCAGGCGCCCAACGTCTGACTCTTGATCAGAGAGTAATTCTGGACCCTGCCTCCCACCCCGGTGAGTGGCCTGCTGGGAATGAGCATGCTCTCTGGTTCCGCTGTTTGGGAGGAGAAAGAAGAAGCATTGCCTTGTTTCAGGGGGTGAGAGTAAGGATGTCTTCCATTTGAGCACCCGCCCTCCCCTTGACTTTTTTCCTCACTGCCTGCCCACGGTAGGAGAGCCCTTTGTGCCCGCTGGGGCTGGGAATCCCACAACCCCTGCCTTCCCTGATCCCAGGGGGCCTCATGACTTCTCTGGAACCCTGGTCCTGCTGGTCGGTTTCTACCCGGTCTGGGGCCTATGATCGATGTCTTCTTTGTGGTTCAGGTTAGAAAACTTGGAAGTATCTTTAATTCCTCTCTCACATGCCTCCTAAGCCAATCCATCAAGAAATCCCGTCAACCCTATCTTCCAAATGTATCCCAAAGCCAAGCACTTCTCACTACGTCCACTGCTGCTGCTCCTCTCCAAGCCACTGTTATCTCACCCTTGAATTATCCTAAAGGTCTCCTTCTTGGTCTCCAGGCTTCCTCTGCTCCTGCCCCTTTACCTTCTTCTCAACTCAGCAGACAATCTGATCATGTCCCTGCAGCGGCTCCCCATCCATTCTGAGGGAAAGCCAGAGCGGTGGTCCACCAGGCCCGGCTCTATGACGTCTTTCTGCCCTCTTCTCCTACTACTCACCCCCTCTCTGCTCCAGGCCCAGTGGCCTTGTTCTCCTGCCTCAGGGCCTTTGCACTGGCCTTCCCCTCTACCTAGAAATCTCTTCCTCCAGATACACACACAGCTCACTCCCTCACCTCCTGTAAGTCTCTAAGTGTCACCTTCTGGGTGAGGCAGACACTGACAATCTTAATACCACAACTCATATTCTCCCCTCTCACCCCTGCAATCCTGATTGTCCTTAGCTGACTGTTTTTATTTCCCATAGCCCTTAATCCTTACTGTTATGTTTGGTGTCTGTCTTCCTCAATTGAGATATAAGTTCCCAAGGGCAGAGAACTTTGTTTTGTTTTCTGACCTACTTGAGGAACCTAGAACAGTGCCTTGCACATAGTAGGGGCTCCATAGAGATTTGTGAATGGATGAGTTTGCAGATCGAACAGGGGTAACTGTGTGGCAATAACGCATCTTTGAGGAGAACTAGGTAGGTTAGGGGGTTTGAGAAAATGGCATTTGAACTGAATCTTGAAATCCATCTGGAAGCCGAGTGTGGCACAGAACACGGAGGTGAGAGAACTTAGTGGCAGGGCAGGAATTGGGGGGGCGGGGGGATGTCAACCAGTGATACAAAGCTGGAGAGGATATTAGCAAGGTTAAGTTGAGGCTAGACTGTGCAAAGCTTTGAATGCAAGCTAACACTTTTCTTTTCTTTTCTTTTCTTTTTTAAGATTTTATTTATTTATTTCACAGAGGGAGAGAGATCACAAGGAGGCAGAGAGGCAGGCAGACAGAGAGAGGGGGAAGCAGGCTCCCCGCTGAGCAGCGAGCCTGATGCGGGCCTTGATCCCAGGACCCTGAGATCATGACCTGAGCTGAAAGCAGAGGCTTTAACCCACTGAGCCACCCAGGCGCCCGCAAGCTAACACTTTTCTTACCACCAGGACTGGCTCCCAAATTTGTGGGGCCGGATGCAAAATGGAAATACAGGGCCCCCTTGGTAAAAATTTCAAGATGATAACAGCAGACTATTAAATCAAGCTCAAGGTCCTTTTAAGAGTAGTGCTCTGTGCGACTGCATGGGTCCCAGGCCCAGGAAGCCAGCTCTGCCTATCTCACATGGGAGCTGGTGAGAGCCTTCTAGCAAGGCAGAGATGTAATTGGAACCGGATTTTGGGCAGATTATTCTGGCATGTCTGGTGGGATTTGCTTAGAGGGAGTCTAGGCAGGGAGACCAGTTAGGCAGCCTTGTGAAGAAGAGGAGGGGACAGGTGAGGTGCCGGTGGGTGCTAAGGGATAGAAGGCAGGGGTGAAAACTGGAGTGAGTTAGAAGCATGGAGGAGGTAGAGTTTGCTTAGACAAGAACGTGGCCAGGAAAGACCGCAAGGGCACTTTCCTTTGCTCCTGCAACCCCTTTCCCCTCTTCCCCTTCTTTCCAGACCCAAGCCTGGGAGTGGTATGGGGCATGGGAATCAGCGGTGTGTCTCCTTTTGGCCACCAGAGGGCAGATCATTCTCATGGATTTTCCGGATGAATTTGGGGTGGGGGGAGCGGACTATCCTCCTGCCTCACCTCTTCCTCTCTTTTCCTCGCACCTCCTTCTGTGCTCCTTCTTCCTCAATGACTGGGCACCTGACTGGAGCCAGAATGGTCCATGGGGAGGTGTCCTGGAGTACTGTAGGTGGCACCTGTTGCCTTAGAGGGTACTCCAAACCCTTCTTTTTGTTGCATTTGTCCAGCTGCCTATTTCTCTGGGCTACTTGGCCAAGGACTCTGCTCAAGATGGGAGCTGAAAGTCAAGTGTCAGAGGTCCATCCAGCACTTTTCCCCACAACTCCTGGGGCCTCTCTCCTCCTGTACCTTTGGGGACTTGCTGCTTCAACCTGGTCTTTGGCTTCTGTGGGGACTCTGGCTTCTGCCCACCTTAAGCTGCTGTTGAGCCCCGGGGTGGGGGTGGGGCAAGTTCCGACAGTCCAGGGGACAGTGGGTGGGGGCAGCTTAGAACCGGAGGAATGAAACCAGCCTACTGCCTCTCCCTCCTGAGACAGACTATGGGGAAGTGAAGAGTGAACTTCCTGTTGGAGTTGGGGGCTCTCAAAAGATGAGAGGGGGGCNAGTTCCGACAGTCCAGGGGACAGTGGGTGGGGGCAGCTTAGAACCGGAGGAATGAAACCAGCCTACTGCCTCTCCCTCCTGAGACAGACTATGGGGAAGTGAAGAGTGAACTTCCTGTTGGAGTTGGGGGCTCTCAAAAGATGAGAGGGACCTCACTTTATTGATGAAACTGAAGTCCAGGAAAGGACGGGAACTTCTCCATCCTGAGGAATCCTCATTTGCAACCAGTTTCTCTTTTTTTTTGTGAGTTTTTTTTGTCTTAGAAGAGTTACATGAAAAATGAATCAAGATGAGAATGTCTCCCCTGCCTTACCTTACAGGGGTATTTTAAAACGTAACCGGCATGACTCAACACCATAGGGCAATGTCGTTTTGTGCTATTCTGAACAACTTAAAAAAAGAGGTAAGTGGAATTCAAAGATGTTATTTAGAATGTCATCCCTGGAACAAAGGCATGAATTCTCTTAATATAAGGACGTCAAGGAGCCTAAACTCAGAGATGTTATGTAATCCTTCCAAGATCACGTCGTATTTTCATTCCACCGAGCTGGGACTGGAATGCAGGGCTGGGGGAGACCCCCGCACCTTCCCACAGCCCGGGAGCCCAGGACGCTGACCTGGTGCCTGCCCCGGACCTTAGGGAACACTGCGGACTGCATGTGGGCTGTACGGATAAACAGAAGCCCAGATAGACGATGGCAGGTGAAGAATGCTAGGTAGACAGGTCGTAACGCTGCATTTGACAGGTGACACACATGTTGATAGGCTGGACGATGATAAAGGAGACGGATTTTATGAGGGGACTGACAGACCGATGAGCAGACACGCAGACGGGGAAGTTGCTTTAGAACCAAAGGATGCCAATCGTCGAGACGGCTAACAGCCTTATTTTCTATTTCGTCAAATAAGAACGTGCGCAGGTGATCTGCGCTCCCTGTTCGAGGTCTGAAAAGGCCCGGAAACTGACGGAAAGAAACGAAGAGTCAGACTCTGGGAACTACCTCGGGGCTCGCCGGGCCTCGGGTGTTGCCGGAAATGGCCGACGACTGCCGTGAGCGGCGGGGCGGGACGGGGGCGTGGCCGGCTCGCTGCACGCGGAGCCGCTTCGGGTGTTTCCGGAAACCGCAGCGAGCCCGCTTGAAGTGGGCGGGGAAAGGCCTATGGGCGTGGCTGGAGTCTCCCGAGCGCCTTCGTGGAGTTCCGTAAACAGAGCCGAAGCTTGGGCTTCGGAATCGGGGCGGCGCGCGCGTCCCCGGGGCTTACCGTCTTCGGGTGTTTCCGGAATTCACCCGTAGCCCGCGGCCGAGAGGAGGAGGCGCGCCCCCCTCCCGTTCCTCGCCGCTTCGGATGTTTCCGGCTGCTGCCGGCGGAAAGAGCCGAGGGCCGGCGGTGGTGGCGGCCATGTTGGGAGCAGCAGGTCCGGCGGCGGCTGCCTGTGTGCCGGGCGCGGAGCAGTGCCGCTGAGGGCAGGGGAGGAGCGAGGCAGGCGGCCGGCTGCGGCGGCAGAGAGTAGGCGGAGCGGCGCGGCCCGGCCGAAAGGCGGCACAGCCCAGCCGGGGGTCGGGGGGGTGCGGTCCGGAGCCGCTCGGAGCCGGCGCGGCCTAGCCCGAGCGGCGCATCCCCGGGCTGGCGTGAGCGGCTGCCCGGCCTCCCCGCACCCCCGGCCGGGGCCCATGCGGCGGGTGCCCCTGCTGTGAGAAGCCCCGCCCGGCCGGGCTCCGCGCCTTCCCTTCCCTCCCTTCCTCCAAGCTTCTCGGTTCCCTCCCCTGAGATACCGGCGCCATGTCCAGCGCCCGGACCCCCCTACCCACGCTGAACGAGAGGGACACGGAGCAGGTAAGGAGCCCCGAGGGCTCCCCGAATTCTCTGGCTGGGCCCCTGCACCTTGCAGAGCCTCCTCCCTCCTCTGCTCTCCTCGTGTCCCTGCTGCCACCCCGCAAGCCTCGGCTGCCCTGTCATCTGGCTCTCGGCCTCGCACATCCCCCTCCGAGTCCTGTCCTGGGACCCACCTCGTCCTGACTCCAAGCTGCACACTTGTCTTTTCTGCTGACCCCCCCCCTCCCCTCACCGCCCTCCTGCGCTCTTCCGTGTTACCTCCCTAGCTTCCCCTTCTCTTCCCTTTTTCTCTCAGGGGCCTTTCTGGTCTTCCTCCACCCACGCTTAAAGCCGCCACCCTCCCGCTCCTCGAATAGCACCCCGCGATTTGCCCCAGATCGTTGTCCACCCTCTCTAGCCTTGCTTCTCCTGCTCCCGCACCGGTTCTCCCAGTCCCTGGTTATCACCCTCAGGGTCCTTGCCCCGGAGTGTTCCCGATCCCTTATCCTCTTCCAGTTCCCCAGCTTTTTCCCCCCTCTTCCTTCTCCAAATTGTGCTCTCCCTCATGCTTGCAACCCACCAGCTCCACCCTCATCACCTTTCCAAATGGTTCGCCTACTCTTTGCTCATCACTTTCCCTTCTTTTCTCCAGGAGCTCCCTGGTGCCTCGCGCTGGCATTTGTTGCTTCCGTGTTTCCCATACTGCTGTCATGCGCATAGTTTTCCCACAGGTTGTCTTTGGGGTTCCAATCTGAAGTGTGTTCCCCTCAGAGTCTGGATCCCTCGGGTTCTGTTCCCCCAGGTTTGGGTTAAGTCTCCGGGCTTCCTGTTTTCCCACTGAGTGCTTTACCAGCCTGCTGCCTGGACTCTCGCTGCCGAGGGAGAACGTTCTCCCAGCCCCGCTCTGTCAGTACAACCTGTTGCTGAGTCCTTGCCCTGGCCACGCTCCCTCACCATCCTTGCCTTTCTGTCTTCTCACACTGCAACACAAACCATGATGCCTTCCTGTGTCTTCACTCCTGGTTCTGTCACTTTTCATAGTTTCTTCCTCCTTGCTTGGTGCCTTCCGGTTTCTCTACCCTCATCCGGTCTTCCTTGCTCTACCTTTTAACCACGGTTGCCTTTCATCTCCGGATTAGTCTCTTGCCTTCTTCACATCATGTTTCTTTGCCCCACACATGCACCTGTCCCTTCCCTCCCGATCGGCTTGTGTCTGTAAGTCCCCGTCCAGGCACTCAGCGTACTAGTTTCTTGAGCTACACTCCCCCCCCCCACCCCCGTCCTGGCAATCACTGCTATCATCTGTCACCCAAGCTTTAGCGTTTTCTGTGTCACCTCACCTGTGAGCTGAGAGGCGTCCACTTTCCACCCCTCCCCTTTCTTTTCACTGCTTCCCGAGTCCCTTGCTGACTGCTGACTGCTCTGGGGAGAGTCCCCTGCCTCCTCCACCCTTGCCGGTGGAGAACTTTCCTAGGCCCAGAAAAACTTGACTTGAAAAAGGAGCTCTTCTCCCCTGGGGCTGCAGTGCCTTTCTGCATACTCTCCATTATGACATCTTTATGTTTGCCTCTCGTTCCACTCTTTCTCCGTGCTCAGTAGACACTTGTTCTAGTCTCTTGCGTGTTCACATCCTTCTCTGGAAAATGTGCCCTTGTTGCGTTTCCCTGCGTTTTTCTCTTGTGTCACCCCCCTTGCTCTGTCACCTGGACAGTCAGGAACTCAGGAGGAGTTCTGACCTGAGTTTGTCTCTGCACCGGTTGACCCTTTTGTTGCTGATGGACTGATTGCTTCTGGGGGTGAAACGAGTTGAGAGGGAGGGCTGGTGGATTTCTGTTTCATCACTGGGTTTTGCAACTGGCTGTGCATGGGACTGAGGTCTTTGGAAACCGGAGCGTGGTCTGTGTCTCCCAGTCTTGCCCTCATTTGCCAGCTCTTTCTCTCCTTGCTGGGAACTGCTTTTTCTAGGCTCTGCTGAGGTGGCCTGTTCCATTCCTTTTCCTATCACAACCTTTGTCTTAGCAGGTAAACCCTGCTTAACCGGAGAACTTTCCCAGACTGTTGATTATGAGCTGGTAGGAGGAGGCCAAGTGACTGACTGACACCCTCAGGCATGTGGGGAGTGGCGGTGGAGTGCCTACTCTCTTGCCGAGGCTGTGGGGGGCATTGTGTTCAGCAAAGTAGAGTAACAGACTGCCTCAATGTGGTTTCTTTGTGCTGTTTACTGAATGTAAATGTATTCTCGCCATGGTCTTTTTCTTGTGATGTGTGCATTGATTTCCTCTCTTCCCTACATGGCTTGCAGACTGCTGAGCGCGTAGTAGGAAGTCGGTGCACACCCATTGATTTTGTGAGAGCAGTAATCGGGTGAACCATTTGGGAATGCAAGCTGCTCTTTGATAACTTTGTCATCCTGTTCCAAATTATGAATTACTCATCCCGTTTGCACTCTTTATGGACTTAGGTTCCCCTGAGCCACTTCATCACTTCTGCTGGCGTTCTCAAGGTAGCCAGTCACGCTATTTACTTGACGTTAAGTCTTGTCCCAGTGAAAGCACAGCCTTTGGAAAAAGTGTGGATACACCTACCACAGGCAGATGCCTGTGTTTTTCAAAACAAGGAAAAAGATAAGTAGCAGCCCTTCTGGTCACAAGGCCAGATATGCCAGAAGCAGTGGCCGCCTTTAGAATAGATGATGCCACCAGGTAAGAGCAAGAAGGCTCTTGGTCCTGTTGTGATTCTGGTCCCGGAAGTTCAGTCATTGCAGTAAGCCGTGATGTTGTGAAGTAACAAGCAGGGGATTTGGTTGGGCTGACTCCTTCCCCCCAGAGATGCTCTATCACTGTATTTAGGTTTAAATTACTTAAACTGGTTTCACCAGGAAATAGGTAAACAAACTCTTCCTGGTTGTCTTCAAGCTCCCACCCCTTTTTACTCTTCCTCTCCCCCTTTCTTTATTAAAACATGTGGCTGATGAGAAGCTGTTTCCAGGAGCTTTTTGATCACATCTGAATTAAACACACATAGCACATACACACACACACACACACACACACACACACACACACAAAAAAAAAATGTGGAAGCATTAAAAATAAACCTTGTGTTGCAGGAAGAGTGCCTGTTTGCTGTCGACTCTGCTTCTCACAGTGAAAGTGGGAGATAAAAGAAAGTCAAGCCCCGTCTCTAAGATGATTTTGTGACACCTGGTTGCAAATGTGCTTTAGACTCTTCTTTCATTTGCAGAAGGAGGGTTGTGACCTGGGGCTGGTCATTTTGGGGATTCTCAGTCTGCAAGCTGAGCTTTCTGTCCATTTCTTTTCCAAATGGCTCTGCTGGCCTGGAGGCTTGGCTGTGGTGAAAGCAATCAGCAAGATGACTGTTTGTCTTCCAGCCAGGGGTAGCAGTAATAGGCAAGTGCGGAGAGGGCTCCAACTTCCAGAGTTCTCTTGCTGCTGGCCAGAGCTTCCTGTAACACCTGATAGAGGGCCTACGTGGCTTCAGACCTGCCCCGCTCCTGGGCCTCAGGAACCACGAGGGAGGCCTTCCCTCCCTTCTGACGGAAAGCAGGAGCCTTTCACTACCAGCCCCACTTTGGCTGCAGTGGGCAAGGGAGGGATTTGCTGTCATTTTGGGGAGTGAGTGGCGTTGTTTATTCTTTTGGGTGGTTCTAGGAAGAGGAGTGTGGAAGTCTGGCTGAAGTGAGCAAATCTAACTTGTAGAATCTTGTAAAGAACAACTGAGCCACTCCAAACACACATCCCTTGGATGCCAGTGTTGATTCTGGCTGAATGTTGCATTGAATAATTTGGTTTTAGTGCCGACTCTAGGAGAGAGCTGGGTTGGCTCTCATTTCCCTCCATGTCCTGGGAGCTGTGCGGTACTGTGCTCTGGGTGCAGACTCTGACTTCTGCCCTTTGACTCTGGCCAAGGGCTCCTTAGTGGTGCTGCCTTCTGGTCAGAGGTGTGGGTGGATGACATTCTCACTTCCTGCATGGCCCTAGAAATTAGAATGGGGCCTTGTAAGAGCAAGGGCTTTAGGAGTTGAGAGTTCACAGAGTTGCTCACCATACCATAATCTTTGAACCCAGTAAAGGTAACCACCTAGTAAATTGTAATAATTTCTCTAATCTGTGGACTTTGGGAAGTAGCTGAACAGATGGATACAAGAGAGTCATTGAAACTTGGCCTGCTTTAGATTAAAATCAAGTTTGCACAGGAATGACTGCATCTTTCAGATGGTGACCAAAGATTGGGCCTGAGATTCTTTTCACTGTCAGTGTCTTAACTGATGGCTAGGAGATAGGAAAAAATGCAGAATTTGCCTGAGAGTTTTGCATGGTTAGATCTCTTGGAAGTCAGAAACTTCTCCAACTATGTACTTTCCCCTTTGGACAGAACAACCCAATTCTCCATGGGCATTTGACCAGGACTCACACATGCCTCTGCAAACTCTTTCCCCTTGCGCACTTAGCCACCTGGCTGGCCTTTCTCGTCTCCCAGGAGCTTCCATGACTTTCCTACATATGTATTATGTCGACTGGAATGAATATTTTATGCCTAGAGTGCAGCCAACCCTCAGACTTTGTGGCCCATTATCGACAAGCCGGGTGGGGGCTGGGCGCCACCTTTGGCCCCATGATAGCTCTGCTAAATGGACTCTCTGCCACCCCCACCTCCCCACAGCCGCACTTTGAAGCCCATTAATGGATCCGGGATGAAGTAACCTCAGCAGATGGAAAGGGCGAGGGGGGTGGTTGTCCTTCCTTCCCCAGGACTGCCTGACGAGGCTTCCTGCAGCAACCCCGTCCCGCCCCAGCCCCCCGCTGCCTGGTTAAGCTGTAGACTGGGGCTCCTGGGCCGCCTCCGTGAGAGGAGCTGGAGAAAGGGTTTGATTCTCTCAGAGCCGTTGGTGCTGCCAGGTTTGCCACTTGCCTAGCAAAGCAAAATCGAGAGGGATGGGGAAAGGGTGGGTGGAGTTTAAACCTAGGCCTTCCTCCTCCAGCGGAAGTTCAGCAAAGTGACAAACCAGATAGGTGGCTGGGTTTCCTTCTCTTGATGGGAGATGCCAGCATTTGTACCTTTTTGCACTTCTAGCTTGGATTCTCCAGGCTTTCTCGCAGCCTTCATCAAACACGAGTGAGTCACTGCAGTGTTATCTGTGCATTTTCCCCTTCTGTCTCAGCAGAGGGAAGAGTAAGCCTTTACAAATTTTGTGGGGGAGGAAACCACCCATTTCCACTTCTGGCATGGGAAGAGGCCATCTCTCCCGATGTTAACTCTGAAAGCTCTAGCTCTTGGAGCAGAATGTCACCACCTCAGCACAGCCCTTCTGGTGTTGGCTGCTGAGTGCCATTGCTGTCTTTTGGACTCTCAGGGTGCATCTGATTCTGAGACCACACCACAAGAGAACCTGGCCTCTTGGTTTCCAGTGATCCTTCATTGAAGGAAGGATTCCAGCCCTTTTCTTACCCACTAGCCCTGCTCGTCCTTTAGGGGGTAGAAGTAAGCCAGATCCCTTCACCTGTCTGTCTGCTTTTGCTAGAGGGTTTGAAGTTTCTTGGTCTCCAGGCACTCTTTCTCCCTACTTCCGTGTATCCCTACATTTCTCATTAGAACATGAGGGCAGAAGGGGCAAAAACACGTGCATTTCCTTTTGCTTGTCAGACGGTTAATGTTAGGCTTATGAAGCCGGGTAAAGCACAAGTTTGGTCTGCGAGGGCAGGATGGACACTGATATTGATGGCTACTTGAGTCCTGAGGGACCCCAGATAGGAAGGGAGAGGAATGGGGGTGGGGAGAGGTGAAAAGGAGGGGTGTGTTCAATGATTGGCTCCAAACCACCTTTTTCTTTTTAACATAAGGAAGGCGGAGCAGACCAGAGGCTTCTCTGTAGAACCAGTCAAGCTGGTTTTGAGCAGCCTTGGCCTATTTTCCTGTGTGCTCTTCTGGAAGTTGGCAGTATAAAGGTCTGCCTCGTCTGGGGCTCTGCTCATTGAGGTATGAGTTTGGATGAGGTCTGTAAACACCGCCTTCCCCTCCCAGTACTGAATGGGTCTCTGAGCCGGGCCTGTCTACCCGAGCGGGCTCTCTCTACACCCAGGGCTGCTCAGGGCAACTTTGTCTTACATACCTTTCACCGGACACTCCAAGGTACAACTCCCGTTCTTGGGTCCCCCCCTTCGCCGGTCACGGCTTGGCAGAAGGCCATCCAGCCTGGCCCGGGAGAAGGGACTGGGTCTGTGGTTTTGGATGGGGAACTGACTCCTGGCTGCTGTGATCTGGCCGCTAAATCCAGTAAGACCCCGTACCTTTTGGCTTGATGCAGTGGGACTGTCTGTCCAGGCCTGTTGGGGAAGAAAAAAAGAGAGAGAATACTTTTTGGTCTTTGGCAGTTCAGCAGGCACTTCAGCCATGGGGAACAGTGTGAGTTTGTTCCTGATCTGTACCTGTAGGAAAGGTGGGAGTCATCAGTCACCGTGTGCTGGCACTTCCTGAACAGCGGCAGGAAATCTTTCTCCGGGAAAGGACGTAGGATTCTGAGGCTCCTGTGACCATTGGCACTACTAATATAGCAGGATTGTTTTCCCAGTCCCCCACTAAACAGAAAACCCCCACGTCTGGAAGTTTGGTGATTAATGAGTAAAACCACCTGCAGACATAGTTCCAGCCCTTGCCCTTGCCCTTGGGGGCAGGCTGCTCCTGTCCGTACTACAGTGAACTACTCATTGCTTCTCCTGAGCACCATTTCACTAAGGGTTTTGTTTTGGTTATTGGTGCCCTGAATGGAGGGTGGCCCTTTTCCTCCAGCTTCTTTAGATCCGAGGGTCTGCCGGCCTGCCCCTACCCCCTCTCACTTCCCCGCCTCGCCACCACAGATGGCCATCATCTGAGTGTGGATGCACTTGTGGCTTGTTGCTTTGTTTTTGCCCACAAGAGTTTGAATTACTGGTTCTCTAGTCACAGGAAGTGGGGCCCCTTGGGCCTTCTTGGTCTAGCAATAGCATTCTAATTGAGTTGAGTTCATGGCAGAGTTGAAAAGAGATCCCAGCACTTGGGGACTTCCAGTAGCAGGTTCTACAGTACCATACCCTTCCATACCCTATACTGGAACCTTTGGTCAGTCCCTACTATGACCTTGGGCTTACTTAATTGCTCCAGGCCTGTTTGCTCATCTATTTAAAAAAAAAAAAGAAAAAAAAAGGAGTAATGATAGTACCTGTCTGGTAGGTATAGTTATTGTGAGCTAAAAGGGGTAGTTAATATAAAGCACTTAGAGGGCGCCTGGGTGGCTCAGTGGGTTAAAGCCTCCACCTTCGGCTCAGGTCATGATCTCAGGGTCTTGGGATCGAGCCCTCATCGGTCTCCCTGCTCGGTGGGGATCCTGCTTCCTCCTCTCTCTCTGCCTGCCTCTCTGCCTACTTGTGATCTCTCTCTGTGTGTCAAATAAATAAATAAAATCTTTAAAAAAAAATAAAGCACTTAGAATAATGCCTGGCAGGACATAATAATCATTGTCATCACCGTTCTAGTTGAGCAACTCAGTGGGTTTTCTCTGAGCACCACAGAACTCCAGGTAAATGTATGTTGGAATTTCTCTGAATTGATGGAAAGAATCTTGTTTTCTTTTAGTCATTAGGGTCCTTTAGGTGCTTTTTCCAGCAAATTTTTTAAAAATTCATTTATTTTGGGCGCCTGGGTGGCTCAGTTGGTTAAGCATCTACCTTTGGTTCAGGTCATGATCCCGGGGTCCTGGGGTCTGGCTGCATCAGGCTCCCTGCTCCGCAGGGAGCCTGCTTCTCCCTCTCCCTCTGCCCCTCCCTCCATGTGTGTTTGCCTACTCTGTCTCTCAAATAAATGAGTAAAATCTTAAAAAAACAAAACAAAACAACAAAACACTTTACTTTCATTAGTTGTTTTTTTTGTTTTTGTTTTGTTTTTTGTCTTTGAGCCAACCAGTTACCTGAATAGAAATGTTGTTGGAGAGGTTTAGATACTATTGAGATCACTTTAAAAAATGGAGATGCATTTATTTCCAGGATATCAATATTAGGTGATTTTATCGATTAAAAAAAAAAAAGAAACACCCCAAAACATTACCTTGTGCTTGACCACATTTCTGTGTTGTGGTAGTAGTGTATGTGCAGCCTCCTCAGTGCCTAGAAGGCCAAGTCCAAAGTCACCAGAGCATGGGTTTTTCTGAGTGTTGGGATCCGGGTGTTACAAGAGGCCCGCTGAGCGAGCCTGTGGGATTTCTTTCCTGTTCCTTTCTTCAAGTACAGTATTTACCCTTTGGCAACAGGAGAAAGCTCCCTGTTTCTCTTAAAGACCACATGGGAACTTAGCAGCTAATGATTTTAGGTTCCTTTTTCACTGGCAGAGAGGCCTTCAGGAGCAGGTCCTTGTTATCTCTGTTGGCTTCTCTGAAGTGAGAAGAAAGCCTCCCCTTTGTGAGGCCTGCAAGGGTCGCAGCCACTTCTCAGCCGCTCCTAGGGGTTTGCGGACTTTGAATCTGGGGCTGAGATTTTGGTCTCAGTTAGTTCCTTGTTTATCTTTATCTCTTGCACTTCTAGAGCCTGAATGCCTGGTCAGAACAGCAAGTAAGTTGCTTCACTTTTTCACATCGCAACTGCCAAGGAGAAAGCTAACAGTGTTGCCTCAGAGCTCATCAGGGAATATTTCTTTAACTGTATTTTCCTCTTCCTTTTGACCCCTCCGCTGACTTCTCTCACTTCCTTTTTTCCTGTTTGGTTTCTTTGAACTCTGTTCCTTCGTTATCACTGTCCGTCTCGGGTTTTCATCTCCATGTCCCACTCTGCCTGACCTGTTTCTATGCCTCTTTTGTGGCATGGCTCCGGAGAGGAATTCTGATAATCTGAGATCTCCTTCATGTATAAAAATCCCAGAACCACCCAGTTCTTTCTCCTATTCGTCTGATTTCTATAGAGTTAAGGATTTGCTGCTTTAGAAAACATTTTCTTTTTGTGTCTCTAGAGCCACCTTCCTTAGTAAAGCCAGGCTTGGCAATCTGACAACTTATTAGGGTCGGCATCCCAGTTTCCCTGGTGACAGGGTCTAAGTTAGTTCTTGGCTGTTTTCCTGTGGCCTGTCCGGAATGCGACAACGCTGGACCCTGTCTTGAGAGAGATCTGAGGAGGTGGTGGTTAATTCTGGTAATGCCATGTCGAATGTGGCTCCCGAAGTGTGGTTTGAGGACCCTGGGGCTCCCTAAGACCCATTCGGTGGTACGTGAAATCAAAATGAGTCTCATTACAACATTAATGCAGTATTTGCCTTTTTTCACTCTTGTTCTCTTGGTGTACAGTGGAGTTTTCCAGAGGCTGAATGATGTGTGCTGACATCATCACTCTTGGCTAATGAAATGTGTGCTTCTGTATTCTTCTGTTTTCTAGAATGTTTAAGGTAGTCCTTTAAGGTATAAATATGGAAGTTTGCAATGATGAATTCAGTTCGTTCTCAGTACTTCTACTGTACTCTTACTAGCTGTCTTCAGTTGTGCCTGCTGTAATCCCTGTAAACCTCATTATTGTCCTATAAATCATTATTTTGAAATGCCAGCATTTTCCTGGCACCTTCGAGGAAACACAACAAGAAGTAAGTACAACTTGTAAAACTTACTTGTAAAAGCTTTGGGGAAAGGCTTTAGTTTTAAAAATTTCACTTATGACTGATTTTAGCACTCTGTTCTAAAACAGGAAAATTTATCCTATTTCTCTTACATTTAAGGATGGATTGTTGGCTTTAAAAAGGGAGATTAGAAGACTTTTGCAGTCTCTGTTTACTGAAATGGACACATCAACAAGTGAATGGGAGGAATCTGAAGAATCTAGGCAAAATTGTAAATTAGAAATGAAAAGTTATTAAAAGAGATGATATTACAATGAAAGCTATTTTCTCAGCCTTATAGATGTTAACAGTGTACTTTATCATGTCTTACGCAACTGTCTGTGTAGTATTGTAGTGCCAGTTAAGTTACAACATCGTGTCAAGACCATTCAGAGCTTAAAGAAAAAGGAATTGAGTATTTTAAATGTACACACCACGAGCTCTTTAAAAGCCAGAATTTGCTCCAGTTTTCCAACCTAGAAATGAAAAAGTCACTGAATCTTACCAGATAAGTTTTGACATTGTTTTGGCTGGAAAAGCCTACCCAGTAGCCGAGAGACTAATAAAGTCTTGAGCAGCAGGCATTGCCGAGTGCCCACTGGATGGAAAGTCAGTAAAATCCACAGCAGGGGCACTTAGTGTTACCGTGACTCGTCGAATTAAAGATCTAGCTACAGGTATGAAGACTGAGTTCATATCTTATTGCAGAATTGTGCTTTTGCCTTAAAAATGTGCAGATTTACAGACATGGCTCAACCTATGCCCACACCAAGTACGCCTCAGAGAATTTTCTTTTATGTGAATGCTCAGCAGTGAACCCAAGTAGTGATAAATACGCAAGGGGCTGAATAACTCTCTTGACTCTCCTGCTTCATCCTGGAACAACTTTGTTTCCATTTGCACGATTGGTGCAGTTGGTGCAGAAGCAATGGCAGAGAAGATTGCTGCCGTCATAACATGAATCAAGGCAGTGAGTGGCACCAGACTCTACTAGTGGTGGTAGTTGTGGACTTCTTTCCTGCTCTGCGCTTGTCGTTTAAAATAAATAAATAAATAAATAAAACCGTTTTCACTTAAGAATGTTTTGGATAAAGCACTAAAAGTTATTAATTTTTATTAAATCTCAACCGTCTAATAAAAGTCTCTTTAATATTCCGAGTGATGAAATGCCAAGTATCCATGGAGCCTTGCTGCTGGATGCCATAGTACAATGACTGTCTTGACAAAATGCACTAGTGTGTTGGAGCTGAACCAGCTGCGTGGATCATCGTTTTTACTTGAAAGAACAACTGGCAGATAAACTATAGTTATTCATACTTGAGTGTTTAGTGGACGTTTTCTCGAAATTGAACAAAGTGAGTGTGTCACCGTTGCCAGTGATAAAATTCAAGCTTTCAGGCAAAAATGAGAATTTTCAAAAACTTGTATTTGTCAAAGACCTTTTTGATGAGATCAGTGGTAAAATTAATGGAATGTGACTTTTTGGTATTGTATGAAATGTCAGTATTTGGAGATTCTGTATAATTCAACGAAGGAACATTTCCCAGATTGTCATGAGGTAAAAGGGCCCCTCAAAAAGTACAAGATGACCAATGGATTTTAACATAAAAGTACACAAAAAATTCATTGATAAAATTTCAGATTGCACATTGCAACTAGCTTTTTAAAACTACTTTTGAGTTTTGGTCTGGTGTCGAAGAAGAGAAATTCTCAGTATCTGAAAGGCTATTAAACTTCATTTTCCAACTGTAGGTCTATATGAAAGGAGATTTTCTTTATATCTCAGAACCAGAACAACAGATCGAAGCACATCGAATGCAGAAGTAGATATAAGAAGTCGGCTCTCATCCATTAAGCCAGACACTAAAGAGATGTACAACAATGTGAAACAATGCAATTTTTGCCATGAATTTAATCTTGTTTTAGAAAATACAGTTTTTTCACACAAAAATATAGGTTTTCTGTATAAACATGTAGTGGGCCTAGTATTTTGAATGAATTAATAAAAATATTTTTTAAATTACCGTTTCAGTTTCTAATAAGATAGCTATCGATAGCTATAACCCCCATAAACAAAAGATCTCTGCAGTCCTCCATAATTTATTTACGGAGTGTAGAGTATAGAGAGTTCTGGAGACCAAAAAGTGAGGAAAACCTTTGTTTGTAGATGAAACTTGAGTTGATCGTCTGTCTTGAGTTGGTTACTAGTGATGACTCCATAAGGAGCCCTTGTTTACAATTCTGGCTGCTATATAGCCCTGTCTGGGCCCCAGAGACTTTGACCCAAGCTAACTTATTTCCTCCTCCTAATACATACCGCACTGGCCCCTTGAGGGTTTTTGTTGTTATTGTATGGGTGGCTTGTTTATTTATCCTCCTCCTTTTTCCTTAAATTTTTTTCTTTTCCCCATTTTCCCTTTCTCTTTATTCTTTTAAGTTTTCCTCATTTTTTTCCCCCTAGTTTTTTAGTGTGGGGTTTTTTGAGTTTTTGTCTGGTATTGTGTTTTGATTGGATTATGAGATAAGTTAGTGGGGTGGACTTCCTTTGGAATGTGTGAAATTGTGGTTTGGCAAATACAGGTTTGTTTTTGTTTTTGTTTTTGTTTTTTTTAATTAAAAATAAGTAACTCATGGGGCACCTGGGTGGCTCAGTCGGTTAAGCATCTGACTATCGGTTTCAGCTCAGGTGATAACCTCAGGGTTGTGAGATCGAGCCCCACATTGGGTTCCACGCTCAGTGCCAAGTTGGCTTGAGATTCTGCCTCTCCCTCTCCGCATGTGCATGCTCTCTGTGCTCTCTCAAATAAATAAATAAATCTAAAAAATAAAAAGTAACTCATGTTTACATGTAATGGGTCTATTATGTTCTTTTAAATGGATGGATACATATTTAAATCTTTTTTATTTCTAATACAGTAAATATTAATAGATATAGTCTATAGAAACAAAAACTTTTTGGGGACTCCATTATTTTTAATAGTTGCAAAGAATTTCTGGAACCAAAAAGTGTAAGAAGCACAGATGTAGACAAAACTTGGATTAATTCTCCCTCGCTTTGGTTGGTCGATTTCTTGGTAATTTCATAAAAAACCGTTTTGCAATTCCCAGCTCCTGTTTAGTCCTGGCTGTGCCTCAAAAAGGGACCTGCCACCTTAGTTTGCTTTCATTCTAGCTGAGGAAGCTGGTTCTCAACAACCTGATCCAGGACTTTGACCAAAGTTGGCTCATTTTCTTCTTCAGATAAAGAGTATTGGCCTTGTGAGGTTTTTTAAACAGTTAATTTTTTTAATTTTGAGATAATCTTAAATTTAGAAAAGTCGCAAAACTAACCCAGAGAGCTCCTGTACATTCTTCACTTAGCTTCCCCTTGTGTTAGCATCTTAGATGACGACAGAACGTGTATTGTACATTCTTCACTTAGCTTCCCCTTGTGTTAGCATCTTAGATGACGACAGAACGTGTATTGTACATTCTTCACTTAGCTTCCCCTTGTGTTAGCATCTTAGATGACGACAGAGCGTGTATTGTACATTCTTCACTTAGCTTCCCCTTGTGTTAGCATCTTAGATGACGACAGAGCGTGTATCAAAACTAAGAATTGACCTTGGTATAATACTATTAACCACAGTACAGAACTTGTTCAGATTTCATCAGCTTTTCCACTGATGTGCTTTTCCTGTTCCAGGACTCACTCTAGGATCCCCCATATTGCATTTAATTGTCATGTCTCCATAGTCTCCTCAGATCTGTGACCATTTCTTAGTCTTGCCAGGTCTTTTATGACATTGACCATTTTGAAAAATACTGGTTAGTTTATAGAATGTCCCCCAATTATGGTAACCTGAAATTTTCTCATGGCCTTATGTTCTAATTCCATTTTTTCGTCATGGTAAAATACACATAAAATTTACATTTTAATCATTTTTAAGTCAAGTGGCATTAAGTACATCCACAATGTTATGTAACCGTCTATTATTTCTAGAAATTTTTTGTCATCTCAAACAAATTCTGTATCAATTAAACAAGAATTCTCATCTCCTCCCCTTCCCCAGCCTCTTGCAACCTCTATTTTATTTTCTATGAATCTGACTGCTCTAGGGACCTCATATAAGTGGAATCATATAGTATTTGTCTTTTTGAGTCTGGCTCCTCATACTTAGCATAATGTTTTCAAGGTTCATCCGTGTTGTAGCTTTAATTCCATTTTAAAAGTTAACTCGGTAGGTGCCTGGGTGGCTCAGTGGGTTCGGAGTCTTGGTTTGGGCTCAGTTCATGATCTCATGAGATTGAGCCCCATGTACTCAGCAGGGAGTCTCCTTGAGATTCTCTCCTCCCTCTGCCCCTCTCCCCCCACACCCTTGTGTGTGTATGCTCTCAAATACGTAAATCTTTTTTAAAAATGTGAACGCAGGTTTTACTCTGATGATGCATATTGAGTTGAGGTTAGAAAATGTAATTATTAAGACATGTAGTGAGCTTAGTAATATTTTAAAGATTTTATTTATTTATTTGACACAGAGAGAGAGATTACAAGTAGGCAGAGAGACAGGGAGAGGAGGAAGCAGGCCGCCCCCTGCTGAGCAGAGAAGGACGCTGAGATCATGACCTGAGCTGAAAGCAGAGGCTTTAACCCACTAAGCCACCCAGGCACCCTTTTTTTTTTTAAATATTTTATTTTTTATTTGACACAGAGAGAGAGATTACAAGTAGGCAGAGAGACAGGGAGAGGAGGATTTTTTTTTTTTAAAGATTTATTTATTTATTTACTTGACAGAGAGAGAGAGAGAGAGAGAGAGAGAAAGAGAGAGAGAGAGAGATCACTAGTAGCAGAGAGGCAGGCAGAGAGAGAGGAGGAAGCAGGTTCCCCGCTGAGCAGGGAACCCGATGTGGGCCTCAATCCCAGGACCTTGAGATCATGACCTGAGCCGAAGGCAGAGGCTTCAACCCACTGAGCCACCCAGGCGCCCAAGTAATATTTTAAATGAATTAATAGTTTAGCATTTTCTCAGTTTTAATTATAATACAGTCGTTATAACCCACATACACAAAAGCTGTTGGAGGTCTGTGGTGATTAAGAGTGTAAAGAGAGTGTAAAGGGTTTCTAGACAGAAGTGTGAGAGTTTCTTTTGAAGACAAGCATGGGGTTGATCATCCCTGTCCTCCATTGGTTGGTTAGTTGATAAGACCTCATACTGAGCCTTTGTTTTGCAATTCCCTGAGTGCTGGCTGGGCTGCTGGAAGGTCCTTGCTGCCTGGGTTTGCAGTCATTCTAGCTGAGGAAGCTGGTTCTCAGTGACCCGAGGGACTTTGACCAAAGTTGGCTCTTTTCTTCCTTCTAATAGGGAGCATTGGCCTTTTTTTTCCCCCATTAAAAAGATCACTTGGCTTGCTTGGATTTCATTATGACAGATTTTTTTTAAGCTTATGCGTTGGCTATTGGTCAATTCCAAATTTGAAAACTGCAAAGCTTGCTTAGCTTCTATCCTCGAAGAACCTTGGTGCCTGTAATAGCTGAAGGCCGGTAGGCTCCAGTTGCTCACTACGGCCAGAACACCCAACAGTCTGTTCCCTGGGTGGCTGCGGAGCCCACACACTTTGTTCCTATTTCTTCTGTGCTTAACTCTTTGTTGGCCATGTTTCTTAATGAAACATGCCTGCCAAATCCCACAGTTGACGGAGATACGCTTTATTTTCTACTGTAAGAGGTAATCAGATTTGGTGTGTAACAGGGTGTGAACTGTCTTTGCTTGATGAGTCTTTAAGGGACAGGTAAAATAGTAGATAACATAGTTTCTAAAGTAGCAGCATTCTCGGGCGTGTTCTTTTGCTTGTACTCATCCTCCAATCCCCATGGCCCCTCTGACTTGGGAAGGCTTCCCTTGGGGCAGCTAGTGGTGGACCTTGGGGCCTCCTCTAATAGTCACTTGTACCAGCTTGAAGCAGATCTTTTTAAATTCATCTCATTTGCTCAGAATCACTTCTCATTGGGTCATTAAAAAACAGTGTTTAATCAGGTGCTTAACTTATCATCAGTTTGAGTCTACATACAGACTTGCAGGATTATAGCTCCATTTCCCATCACTCAGCAGTCCCATAATCCTCTGCTTTTTATACAAAGCTTATTTCTTTTCAGATTCACATGTGGCTTTCATTTCAATTCCAGAATTGAATTTGATGTGCTTTTCTCTCTCTATTCGGCCACTGGTCTGTATGGAAGAGAGACTTTTGCTTTCAAAGGAGATTTGTCCATTCTGTTAGCTAAGGCAGTGACTCAGTAACCGTGCCTCCTGGATGGTCCACTAGTACATTACTTTAAAAAGTGGTTGGGAAACTCTAGAAGAGAATCGACTGAGTACTTGAAGGGTTGACTACCCCTGCCCATTCTCACTCACGGGGCATAGTTTGCACCGAGGCGGCTGGCTTTAGCTAAGGACATCATAATAGCCAATACGTACCAAACACTTAGTTTGTCCCAGACGCTTGTTTAGCTGTCTTACGTTGATTAACTCATTTAATCTTTGTGAGATGGTAGGTCTTACTCTTTTACAGATGAGGAAACAAGAGGTCCAGAAATGTTGAGTAACTTGCTTAAGGTTACAAACCTGAGTGGTCCAGTGTGTGTTGGCGTCAGAGCCGAACTTTCTTGACTGTGGTGAACCCTTTGGTTCTGCTTCAGTTGTGTCATGCCGTAGGAGGTAGATAGATCCCTTAGGATTCGCTCCTCGTCGGTGTGGAGTAAAACCTGTCTCCCAGGTTGGCTTCAGAGTGGTGCATGGCCTCCTCTGCCCCAGATTGTTTTTGTCCTTTGTGGCCCAAGGGTGAGATCCAGCTCTCTGGGCTTACCTCCGTGGTCTTGACCACTCCATATAAGAGCTATGGGATACTTTTTTTTTAAACGTTATTATTTAATCCTGGCTTCTGATTGTCCTCTCTCTGTCTTATCTTCTGGAAATTCAAGGACCATTTTAGAAAAGCCAGAGTCCTGAGACCTAAAATTGTCAACCAACAAGTAAGTACCTCATAGCATGGGACAGCTTAGAGTCCTAGATTTGACTGTCCTGTTCTTGTAACACCTTTGAATTGCTGGGATTCTAGAACTCTTTTTGTAGGCACTCCCCCACACCCCCATCCCCCCAAAAAGGAAAAAAAAAAGCTTTCGTGTATGGATCTTAACTGTGTACATTTTATCACAAAAATAACGTTCTCCCTTTACAACTCTCTACGTGTCACTTACACAGAGGCCCAGAGCTACTTGCTTTTAGCCTTGACTGCCAAGGGCGCTGAGCACCGTAGCTGGTAGTGCCAGGCCGCTGTGTGCATTCGGTACTTGCCAGTTCAGTCCTGGGAGCTGAGCTCTGGCCGTCCTGCTGTGCCTCTTTATCCCGTTGCTTGTTTTATGTGCCACTACTTCCTGTTTGCTTTTGTTCAGTCTTTCTTTTAGTTCCCTGCGCTCTCCTGGAGCTAGTCCCCATAGCTATGCTTACAGTTCTCCCAGACCTCTGCGGTTGCGTCTTAGAGTCATTGTTCTGTGCCCCTCTATGGAAGTTTAATCAACTTAAGTTTAGGGGTTTATGATTTGATTTACTTGCTTGTCTTACCTGGGCAATAGTGCCTTTTCTTTTACCCTGTTAGGCATTTTGCGTTTTATTAGCAAAGTTCTAAAATTGTGAGGCTATTTTAAGATGCCGGCATGGAGTGAGAGTAAAGCGGTGGGCTGGTGCCCTTACATCAAGCCTCATTTACCCACCTGTGCCCCTCTTGCTGCCCCTGCAGAGAAGGAGAGGGAGTCCATCTAGAAGAGTCGTACTTGTGTTCAAACTTGATTTCGCTTCTCCAAGATCACGCTTATGTGCCATTTCTAAATTACTGTAGAACCCACCTTTTTGTTACCGGGGTGAAACCAAGGTTCACGCAAATTACCTGGCGAAGCACAGCCTTTAGGCCTCCTTGTGAGTGGTCACCCTCCCCACACCCACCTCCTGCACGTTTTTATCTCTTAGCGGAGGTAGCCACTGTTCACACACAGGTGTTCTGTAGTGATGCGGGCCACCGCTTCCTTGGAGAGTGCAAGTGTTTTCTTGCTAATAAAAAGGCTGTCATAATGGGTTAGGCCCATAGGGGCTCGGCCCTTCTGTACTTGTATTCCCAGGGAGAAAAATCTCTACCTTAATTACCACATCACACTGGCAGAGAGGTGTGGCTGCTAATTGATTAGATGACAGTCCTTTGCATTGATGCGGAACTGTTGGGGTGGTTTTGTTTCATTTCGTTTTTAAATAAATAGATTTGAGCCAGGTAAGTTTACTTTGGAGAACTGAAGAACTGAGTGGGGATTAATCCCCTGTCTTTAGTGCCATTTCGGTGTCCTTATTTTCTGACTTGGTGGCGTGCACTACGTCGGCTTTCCCGGCCGCCCTGGAGCTCGGGGTGAACGTGTCTTCCCCTTCCCCGCGGCTCTGTGTGCTCCCTCTCTGTTCGGTAGACCCAGATTCCTTTATTTGGTTTGCTGTTCATTCCCTCCTATCTTGGAATGGTTGAACTCTATTCTGAAGTATAGTTTTAAGATAGTGTTTAAAAGCAAACACCCTGCCTTTCTTGAAACCACAGAAACTGCTTGTGAAACAGCCGCCAGGGCAAGCTGCCAGACCTGCGCTCTTCACCCACCCCGGTGACAAATGTCCGACCCCGGCGGCGCCCGGTAGTCCTGACAGTGGCGAGAGGACTTTCTCAGTAATACGTGTTTAGGTGCTGAGCTCCTGGCTTCGCCTCCAGGATGCCCACATTATAACACTCCTCACGGTAAAGTGTTCCGGAAGGGTCTCATGTAGCTAATCTGCTAACTCCTGTACAGGAAAGGTTTTTAACAAACCCAATTCCCATTCCTCCTTGCCTCCTTTTTTTTTTTTTTTTAAATTTTGATTTCAGGAAGTGATTCCTTTTGAGGTGATTTGGACCAAGCCTCTTACCAGCTTTTCCCATTTTTAAGTTAGAACTGGCTTCAGAATTGTTTTCTTCCACAATGGAGGAGGACTTGGGCCTTGATCTTTAATCTCCAGCCCCTGAAATGACTTTTTTTTTTTTATGGCACAGAATCTTCTGTTTGTCTAGGGAATTTTATTTCTTTGCAGGTACTGTCAGGAATGAGTATTTGTTCCTCCTTACTACCTTCCAGAAGAGCTCTGCCACTGCTCTTCTTGCCCCATAGGTAAGGTCCTGTTTAAAAACCAGGATCAGTGTGCGCTGAGCTCTGTCCCTGATTGAGTGGGAATTAAGGGGGGAGATTGGGCTTGACAACCAACAATTGGGAAATAAAAGGAAAAATACATAAATGTGCCTCCCTCTTCATAGTCAGCACTGTGATCGGGGTTCCAGATGCAGAGCTTTAGGAATCCCTTGCCAACTTCCCCAAGAGCACCCTCTTTTGTTCTCTTGCTAGAGGTTTATTCTGACTTCATTTCTATGACCTGAGTCCTGAGCACCTTTTTTGACTTAGTGTTTAAGCTCTTCCCCTACCATCTTTGCTTGTCTGTTAGGCCTGTCCCTAGTTTCCTGATGGGAAGGAGACCAGGAAGGCTCAGTGCTTGACTCTTCAGTGAGCCTCCCTGGGTTGGCTTCCTCTTAGGCCAGCATCCACGACTCACCACGATTGACTCAATGGGTGGACATCCCCATTCACTGAAGTCCCAGGGTTTTAGATAGATCCTGGCAGAACTCGTGGTCCTAGCTAGAAGTGAGACCTGTGATCTTCAGATGTCTTCACCCATGGTTCTTCTGAAAAAGAACAAAAGCCATAGACTTCTAGTAAATTGGGAGGGATAGGTGGACTGTTAACTTTAGTTCCTGGATTTGGTCCCCCATTGGACTGTGTGATTTGTGCTTATTTATCTCTCCTACTAGATAATAAGCTCTTTTGAAGTCTGGGCTGTTTTTATCTTTTTCTGTATTCCTTCCTCCCCTAGAGTCTTTTGGAGTGCTTTGTGCATGGTATCACTCAATTACTTGTGAAATACAAAGTCAGAAGAATTATAAAACAGGCATTCTTTACTTATAGCCAACCTTGAGGGAGTGTGTCCATGTTGATTTGTAAATCAGACATCTCTCTATCCAGTTTTTGGACATACAAGTCTTAATTTGTGTCTTAACAGGTGTAATAATAACTAAAGAGACAACTTTTTCAGGATGAGAGAATAAGGAGAAGGTTAACGTGGTTACTGGGTTGTGTTAAGAACCCAGAGTGGAAACCATAGGGGGAGAACGCGCTGTTGAGGAAGCCCTGTCTGGCTTCTTGAAGTAGGGACCAGAGCCAGAAAGGAAGCCCTCCTGGTTTTGCTGAGTTCTGTTCTTGCATCTGACACACAGCATCTCTGGCTGCATTGTTGCTTCTGGTTCATTTGGCCTCCTCCTTCTCTCTTTTGGATGGGTGAACAGAGGCACACTGAGTGTTGGGGATTTTGTCCAGAGTTGGAGCAATCATGTGGTCTGTATCAGAAACTGGAGTTATTTATAGTGGGTGAAAAGCTCAGGAGCATGGCACAGGAAGAACTAATTTCACACCACCTCAGTGCCTGGTGATGATGAGAACCCAGATTTTTCTTTTAGCGTCTTGGGGGACATCAGTTGCTTTTCTGAGTTGACCCAAGAACTAGGAGATCAGGGACCATGTTTTCCAGGACCATTGTGGGTAGGGCAGGGATGAGAGGGTGACCATTTTCTCCTTTCTTCTCGATTCCAGGTCCTTGTGTGACTCAGGGTGTGAAAGCTCCTCCTGACTTTTGAATCTCCTGCTGTTGAACTGGTGCAGAAGGCACTAGCTGTGTTAGGGTGGTGGCAAAAGGTCTGCTGCGCCCCCCCCCCCCCCCCCCCCTTACTCGGGGCAGGGAGACTGAAACTGCTGCTTGGGGCTCTGCCAAGCCAGTCTCTCCTCGTGGGTCACCTGCCCAGGGCAGTCAGGTGGGCAGCTCTGGACCCAGGAGCTCTCCGAGGAGCTGGGCTGCTGGGGAATCCTGCTGCGGGTGGGGATAGGCGCTGGGTGTGCCCCGTTCTACCCAGCCGTGCCGAGGAGCGCCTCGTGGGCGCGGCTCCCGCTCAGTGTGCAGAGCCCTGGGGCCTGCTGGAAATAGACTGTGTGTCCCGGTGCCTTTCCCTTGTGCCTTGGAGCCACGCTCATGGTAGGCAGAGAGGCTGGGAGGGTTGCGGAGCTTATAAATTGTGGGCAAATGAAGTCTAGGGAGGGAGAGGATCCTTCCCTTGGGCACCCTGAGTTCAGGGTTGTAATGTTTCTAAGTCTGGAGTAGTCACCTGAGTTAACTGTAATTTTTTCAGCCCTAGGCAGAGGAGATTTTTCCAGTGTGTGAGCCTAGGGTCCAAGGCATGTTATGTATGGAACCGAACTTTTAGGCAGGTTGACCCGGTGTAAACCAAGGTCAGGATGTGGTCTTCAGGATGTGCAGACCATGCTCACTTCCTGCTGCCGTCTCAGGGCCAGGCCTGGAAGGCTTATGAGCACAGAGGCACTGAAAACCCTCACGCCCACACAGGACAGACCTTCATTTTACAGGTGGGGAGACACAGGGCCGAAGAGGGTAAATGACTTGCTCAAGGTCATGTAACTTGTTTGATTGGGACCAGGTCTAGAATCACTCTCTCTCGGGGAACTTGGCACTATACTTCCCCCCACCCCCAACTTCCACTTCAGAGGCAGGCCTTCTGCTTGGAAGGCCTGCATAGGGGCTGACCCCCAGACCTCATGGCAGAAGGGAGGCTGGGAAAGGGCAAGTGGAAGGGCAGCAGGCCCCAGCTCCACACACCGGAGATGAGTTCTGAAGTCCTGCCAGACACTCCGTCCATAGGGGTGCCAGAAGGCCTTGGGGGAATGGATTGAAAGCAACGGGCACCAGCATTCTAGCCCTGACCCAGGCTGGAGGGCTCACCTGAGGCAGAGTTGTGCTGAGAGCTGTCAGGTGAGGAGACTCTGGAAAAAGCAGAAAGACCCTGACCCTGACTTTCCCCTGTGAATTAGGAAGGCATTTATAGAGAGCCCGCTAGGTGCCGGGTATTGTACCTAGGCACTGAGGACACAGAGGTGACCCAAGCCCTGGAAATTTCTCTCAGGCTGCTCTCAGTCTTAAACAAAGGCAGCCACCAAGAGTTGTGAAGTAGGCCCTTTAGCAAGCCAGGAAGTCCTTGTACGAGAGGCTTGAAGCGATGTGTGTCAGGGACCTTGTGAAGTCAGAGGGCTGGAGCAGAGAAAGCTTCCTGGAAGGGATGTCTGAATGGAGGGTAACCAGGAAGAAGAATGGGAGTGGATGGTGGAGGGGAAGTGTTCCAGGCAGTGGGAGGCGGTAGCAAAGGCCTGGAGGTCTGAGACAACATTCTACATTTGAAGACAGTTGGCTGGAGCCCAGAGTGAGACTCTAGGAAGGGACAGGGGCCAGGCTGGAACTGCAGGCAGGGAAAGGGAACCAGCCAGCTCATTATGCAGCTGAAGGAAAAATCCAGAAGCCATGTGGGTCTGGACTGAAAATCCATTTTACAGATTGTGTGTGTACGTTTTATGTATATGTACACGTATACATACGCACATAGACATTTACATGTGCGCACAGATACATAAATGTGTTGGAGGGGCACTTTGACTGTGAAGCTGTCACTTCTCTTGCCAATGCCGAGCGCCCCGCTGACACGAGTGTTGGTGCCCCCGCCCCACGTTGTAGAGTGAGGGACCGGACTGGTTTTTTATGTGCTGGTTTGGTCGGAGAGGAAGCTGAGGCCACAGTCCCGGTGGGGCGACTCCGGCTTTAGCTTTGGGGCGGGCTGGCTAAGGACGCCGGGAGCTGCTTCAGGCCCGATGCCCCTCTTCTCGTGGGGGCGTGACTCGCAGGCCACCGCTGCCCCCCCCCCCCCCCCCCCCCCCGAGGTCCTGGCCAACTTTTCAGAGGCAGCCTCTGGAGGCCCCTGGTAGCACTCGGGTGAGACAGGAGGAGGACCTGGTGGCTGTTCTCCTGCCACTCCGGACAGACTTTTCTGTCGCTCACCAGCACCTCTCTGTGGCAGCCTTGGGCTCTGCTCGGGGGGAGGAGGAGCGCTCCTGCCCGTGGGAGGGGCCGTCGTCTGTGGCTTCTGCTCTGCCCTTGGTCACAGCGTCGCTTGCACGCCCCAGCCAGCGCGGGTCCCCCTGCCAGCCTGTCATCAGCTGCTTCAGCGGCAGACCTTAACTTCCAAGGTTGGAGAGATGACCGCGCTCCAACCTGCAGGGTTCAGGGCGCAGCTGGCAAAGCGTGCGAAGCTTGACCTAAGGTTAGAGCATGGACTGTCCACCTCAGAAAGGCGTCACGGGACAGTGTTTCGCTTCTGACCGCATACGGATGCTGCCCTGCCGATGGCTGGGCTGTCCCCTCTCCTGCCACGGGAGCGAGTTTTGTTCCCATGCTGGCCTGGCTTTTACTGTTTCCCCTCCTGCCTTTCCCCAGAGACCATAAACCTGCCCACCTCCTGTTATGTTCGAGGTCTGATAGGAGTACCATTCAGAGTTCTTGGCAGGGGACCAGCGCTCTTCTACCCGCGTTGGTTTCCCCTCCTTTTCCCAGCGTGTTTGATGTGCGCGTTCCCCAGAGTTCCTTCTGCAGCTGGTTGGCTCTGTAGGGCCCAGAGATCGGAGCGCGCCCTCCACGGGAACTCAGCTGCTTCCCTGCCTGGTTTTAGCAGCGGGGCTTGAAAATAGGGAATCCTAATCTCCCTTCCTCCTCCTCCTCCTCCTCCTCCTCCTCC
>LNAC01000014.1:2892367-2917804 GCA_002007465.1 Ailurus styani
TTCCTCCCCACTCCTGCCCCGTCCCACCCCCAAAACTGCCCAGCAAACTGCAGTGACCGGCTCAGAGGCTCCAAGCGGGGACTCAGCCCGCCTCACTGTCCCGCATGACAGCAGCTCTCTGGAGGAAGATTAATGCACGCGTGAGTATGTGAACTCTGGAGCACATGACCGTCTCGGGCTGGTTCTCTCTGGCAGGTGTGGACTCACTTGGTGTCAGGGAGACCGGGGCTCCTTAGAGGAGATGGTGACCCAGCCAGGTGTGTGTCTGCCCAAGGCTACCCTCTTCTCTGACGCATGGGGAAATGGAAAGTACCTCTGAACACCCCTGCTCTTCAGAAGAGCCTGGTGGGTGGTTTGGGAAGGTTGTTCTTGGAATCCCTTGCAGTGTAATACCCCTCTTTTCCCTAAGCCAGGTTCTTTAGTTCCTAAGCTGGACTGCCACTTTCTGTTTTCATAGTAGGGGTCTGACTTCCCTGGCCTCAGACTGTGGGTAACGGGTCAGGAAAGTGATAGCTGCTCCCCTCAGGTGTTTCACTATTCCCTCTGGCTGGCTAGAGAAGGCCAGCCCCGCAGCCCTCTCCAGCCAGCCAAGGCAACACCCAAGTGGAAGCACCTTCTTGCTGCTAAGGCTCAAGTGCCTGAGGCATCGACCAGACCGGAGGAGCCCAAGCTTGCTGAGAGGGGAGGATTGGTTATTTAGGGTCTGTGACAAATGGCTTTGCCGAGGAACAAGGGAGAGAGAATCTCATTTTGCAGAGCCAAGGGCCAACTTCTCTGCAACATCGCTCTCCAGAGTTTAGGCTGCCTGGAGCCACGGGCTCAGGGGCTGACCTCTCTTCCCCTCCTTCTCCTCGATGTGTCTTGTGGCCAGTGCCACCATTGTCAGCTTGACTCTCTGGTTAGAGAGGATGGTCCTCATCAGGTCCCCAGACTCCCTGCCGCCTGAGCCCCTCTGCCCTGGAGCTGTCCCTGATTTGCCTCCCAGTTCTGGCTTTGAGTAGGCAAGAAATGGTCTCGGAAGTTCTGATTGGGTAGTTTGACTTCTGGTTGGGCCTGTAGGCATCTGAGAACTGAGTGCTTGCTTTATCCGAAGACCCCCTCGGGCCCTCCCTTTTTGCGTAAACCCTACACTTTAGACATTTCTTGGCGGGCCAGAAAGGCTTTGCTTGGGTATGAGTTTAGTTTGGAGCTCTTCATGGGGCCCTGTGTTGCCCCTTGTCTCTGCCCCCCCCCCCCCGCAAAAACCCTAACCTTAACCTTTCATACAAAGAACACTGGAAGATTGAGCAGTGCTTCAAGGTCACTGGATCCTAAGTGCATTTGGCGTAGTTAGCTGGTTTGGAGTTTGGTGAGAGATTTCTGCTTTATATTTGAGCAAAAGATTTCTTGGCAGGAGGCCTCTGGGCCGTGTCGCCAGTGCTTGCCCTATGCACAGGGTTTGCCCCCTTCCCTCCCCTGACAGGTTGTTTTAATCCTCTTGCCTATAAACAAGTGCAGCAGAACGTGTCCGGCCAGCTCACATGACCTTGGTTATCTCTTCGTGGGGTAACCAGCATCAACTTTAGATACCATGGTCACTTGACGTGCCAGAGCTGTCAGGACGAAGAGGTGGAGACACCAGGAGGAAGCCTGGGTCTGCCAAGGAAGGTACCCTGGTCCGCTCTTACCCACTTTCACGTTCTGCGGCTTCAGTGACCCACGGTCACCCACAGCCCAGAAACAGATGGTCCTCTTGCTGACACAGCGTCGGAAGGTCAGTAGCAGCCTGACGCCCCGTCACTCACGTCTCTTCATCTCACCACCAAGGCATCGTGTCCTCTCCTGTCCTGACGAGAAGAGGGAATACAGTACACAGGAGGATATTTTGAGAGAGCACATTGACATAACTTTTATTACGGTATACTGTTAAAATTGTTCCATTTTACTATAGATTTGTTGTCAGTCTCTGACTGTGCCTAACTTATAATTAAACTTTAGCACCGATATTTATCTTTAGGAAAATACATAGTATATAGTTGACCCTCAACCACACAGGGGTTCGAGGTGCCAACCCCCACACAGTTGAAAACCCACGTATAAGTTTTGACTCCCCTAAACTTAGCTACCTGTAGCCTACTGTTGACCTTACCAATCGTGCGAACAGTTGATTAACCCATGTTGTTTGTTATATGCGTTATGCACTAGAGTCTTAAAATAAGCTGGAGAAAAGAAAATGTTACTAAGAAAGTCATACGGAAGAGAAAATACATTTATGGTACTGTTCTATATGGGAAAACATCCGTGTATAAGTGGATCCATACAGTTCAAACCCGTGTTGCTCAAGGGTCAGCTGTATATAGGGTTTGGTGCCGCCATTTGTGGCTTCAGGACCCCTGGGGGTTCCTGGAGAATTTCCCCCATGGATAAACAGGGAGTGCTGTAAGTGGGGGGTATGTGGCCCCTTAGTGGGGACTAGGTAGGGAGAGTCAGCTCCTGTGGGACAGGGGTGAGAAGGCGGCAGTTTCATTTCTTCCTGCTTTTACTCTTCCCAAATTCCTACTTCTGGTGTCTCACTTCTCTTTCTTCTATATCCCAAATCGGAGCTGCGGGGGCCCAAGACGTGCAGCTGTTTTGGGAAACTGCCCCTGAGACAGATGCATGCTAGTTCATGGATACAAAACCTAACACCGAAAATCCCATCTTCCCAAACAGTGATCTTGTTGTGTTGTGTGAAGGACAGCTGGTGGTGGGAGCCTGGCTGCAGAGGAAGGCTGCTGAGTCTTGGAGCCAGAGCCGCCCCGGAGCGAGGAGTGCCCCCCCCCCCCCCCCCCAGCGCTTCCCTGGCTCACAACTGAAGAGGCAGAACTCTTCAGGACACGCCAGGGACTCTAGCCACACTGTGTGTGAGTTGTGTGTGTCCGTTTCTTTTTTTTTCTTTTTTCTTTCTTTATTTTTACACACAGAGAGATCAGATCACAAGTAGGCAGAGAGGCAGGCAGAGAGAGAGGAGGAAGCAGGCTCCCCGCTGAGCAGGGAGCCCGATGCGGGCCTCGATCCCAGGACCCTGAGATCATGACCTGAGCCGAAGGCAGAGGCTTTAACCCAGGCGCCCGTGTGTGTCCGTTTCTTAATTACTAGGCACATGTCCCGTTGTGACTGTTGATTTGCAAGCTTCCAGGTCCATATATCTAGAAAATACTGCCGACATTGTGTATCACGGGAGCTGTGGGGCGTACTCTGGATTTTCCTAGGGTGGGATGTGTAGGTTTAATGTGTTTTTTATCAGGGCAGAGTAGAGTGGCCTTTTATGGAAGGGATAAAACAGTTGAGCTGCTGGAGCCTTTGCTGGCTCTGCCAGAAACCCAAGTCCAAGTCCAAGCTGTGCCAACAGATGAGCAGAACTTGGTCTTCATCTCAAGAGCTCTCCCAGGCCAGTTTGAAAAGATCCATCTCATTTTGGAGATGGAGAACATTTGTGGTGAGCATTAGGTAAAGAAGTTAAAGCCAGGGCGCCTGGGTGGCTCAGTGGGTTAAAGCCTCTGCCTTCGGCTTAGGTCATGATCTCAGGGTCCTGGGATCGAGGCCCGCATCAGGCTCCCTGCTCAGCGGGGAGCCTGCTTCCCCCTCTCTTTCTCTGCCTACTTGTGATCTGATCTCTCTTGTGTCAAATAAATAAATAAAATCTTTTAAAAAAATTTAAAAAAAAGTTATAAAGCCAAAAATCTTAACCTTCTTCTGGTAACCTACAGAATAAGTTGGGAAGGCATATGGAATTAATAGTGATAATAGCCAGCATGTCGTGAGAATTTATTTAGTATGTGCCAGGCATTGTTCTAAGTATTTTGGACGGGGTTTGATATTTGGTAAATTCTGACTTGATACCTTTTGTCTTCTTTTAGTGGGAACCCTTGTCTGCCTCTGGGGTCTTTCTGGTGGTTGCTTGGACTAGATAGAACAGCAGAATGGGTAGTAGTGGCCTCTGGCTACCCAGCTAGGTTCTTCTGATCAGAGATATCCTGGGTAGGTTTTTTTCTCTCCGTCTCCAGATCTTTATTTAAGCCCCCATGCCTGTTGGTAATTAGAGCTGCCCTTTGGGATGTGTTGGGGAGGGTCTGTTTGCCTCAGTAGGCATCCTTTCTTCCCTGCCCTCTCTAGGTGAATTCGGGGGTGATGAGCTAGAGACTTGGCTCCTTGCCTCCTTCAAAATAACCAGCATTCTCTTGTCTGCAGTCGGCATAATAGTGCATTTAACAATGCCCAACAGTGGCCCCCTTCTTCCCCAGCGCCACCTGTTAAATGGTGATTCTGGAGGGCTTCCACCTGCACTGAGCTAATCTGTACCCAAGATCCCTGCTCCCAGGTTCATATCAGAGGTCAGAAAGCTCAGACTCACAGGGACGCCTGGATGGCTAAGTCAGCTGAGCGTCTGACTCTTGATTTCGTCTCATGTCAAGATCTCAGGGTCCTGAGATCAAGCCCTGAGTTGGGCTCTGCGCTCAGTGTGGCGCCTGCTTGAGATTCTCTCTCCCTCTGCCCCTCCCACTCGTGCTCTTTCTCAAATAAATAAATCTTAAAAACAACAGCAACAACTTGGACTCTCTTCCTAGGACTTTCTCTGAAAAGATGAATTAACTATTAAAAGTGCTTATTAAGAAGGCACTACTAATGGATAATGGCTGTCTTCTCCCTTACCATCCTCTTTGCTCCCTAGGTCATCTGCACGAACAACTAGGACGCCCTGAGTAGAGCTGCCACTGCCACCAGGAAATGAGCAGTGTTTGGCTTTAGGGGACACTGAGGCCTATAAGCAGAAGCTGGCATATATACAGTCTCACTGAGATTTCCACTCTTCCCCTCCTGACTTTTTTTTTTTTTTAAGATTTTATTTATTCATTTGACACAGAGAGATTACAAGTAGGCAGAGAGAGAGGAGAGAGGAGTAAGCAGGCTCCCTGCTGAGCAGAGAGCCCGATGCGGGGCTCAATCCCAGGACCCTGGGATCATGACCTGAGCCGAAGGCAGCGGCTTTAACCCACTGAGCCACTCAGGCACCCCCCCTCCTGACTTCTGACGAATGAGCCTTCTTCCAAATATCTGGCCAGCTATCCAAGGCACCTGCCCAGATCGCGGCCACAGGGTCTAGCAAGTCTCCGTCCTCAGCCCAGGGTTGAGGCCACAGTGGGCCCAGTGAGGTAGATGGGAAGCACATCGCAGGCTTCAGGTGCCGAGCAGGGAGACCATTCCGAGGAGCATTTGCCCCTGATATGTCAGGGGACTGTCCCAGGCTCCCTTTTCTTCTCTCTCTGGTTGGAAGAGAGAAAGCTAGAGAGGTCTTCCATGATTAGCCCTTTCCTGTAAGGCAGTACCCACTCAAAATTCCTTTTGAAACACCATCCTCATTCCTCACCTCTGCCTGGGTTCATTTCTCCTTGGACACTGCCTCCTACCCGACCACCCCAAATGCTTTGAAGCCCTCTCCGCCAGCTCAAGTCCTCTTGTTTTAAGCCCTCACCCAGGGTTTGAAGGCTGCAGAGCCTCAGTTACTGCTGCCCGTGCTGCTTAGGGAGCAAAGACACATGTTCCTAGGTCCCAAGGCCGAACTCCTTTTTTTTTTTTTTTTTTTTGACAGAGAGAGAGATCACAAGTAGGCAGAGAGGCAGGCAGAGAGAGAGGAGGAAGCAGGCTCCCTGCTGAGCAGGGAGCCCGATGTGGGGCTCGATCCCAGGACCCTGAGATCATGACCTGAGCCGAAGGCAGAGGCTTTAACCCACTGAGCCACCCAGGCGCCCACCAAGGCCGAACTCTTGAGTTAGTTTTCCCGTTCTGGGCTATGGTTTAAATCTTAAATATGGTTAACATACTACTTCAGATACAGTGGTGGGCCCTCATGAGCTGGTCTGAGACACAGCCACCATTCGTTCTTCTCTGAATGGAACTCTTGGTAAGTTGGGGATTTCTTGACCCATGGGCCGTAGCATATTTGCATATGCTTTGTACAGGTGTTCTCGTTCGTTTGTTGTCCTAGCATCTTGTACAAAAGGTGAGTTAGTTGTCCTTCTGGATACCAATGACAAAGCCAAAGGGAAACACACAGAGGTACCACTTGCCACCCAGAAAGGTTGTCTGAGAGCTGCACTCACTCCCACGATCGCTCTAAGGGATGGGTGAGACCAAATTCTCAATTTTAGCTGATTGGACTCATTGTCAGGAGGCGCTGGAAACAGCCCCCTCCCGCCTCCCATGGGTGCCACCACTCGGGTGCTCTCACCCTCTTGGGTTCCTACCAATCTGCTGTAGGAGGAAGGTGACACCTCCACCTGTGAGCGGAGCAGCCCCGTGGGGGTTTGCTCAGGCCGAGCGCGGCCAGTTGGCTTTTTCATGGTCACATAAGTGGAGCAGCCGCACTGCCGCCCGGCCAGGTGGGGACAGTCCTGAGGCAAGAGTGGCGGTGATGACCTTAGGTGGTTTCTGTTCCTTTTTCCCCTGCTTGAGCTCCGACCCCTGGTCGTGGTGACTCTTGGGGCAGCAAGCGCTGTCCCAGTGTTTTTCCTGACTTTTCCTCCTCCTCCTTCAGCACCCTCTTGGAGACTGGAGGAGTTAAGGAGGCAGTCTTTTTTCCACTTCCAGAGGAAGGTGCAGTGGAAGGAGGCACATGTCTTATTCAGCACCTTCCAGTGCAGAGCTGGAACTGGATAGGACCCAGAAGGCCCGTTTCCCCGCCTGGAGCGGGAGCTGCTCCTCGGCGTCGGAAACCCCGTTGGAAAGGGCAAACACAAGGGGTTAAATCTGAACTCAGGTAGAGAGGCGGTTGCATAAACGCTGAGAGAGGTTTTCTTGTGGGTTTTTTTGTTTGTTTGTGTGTGGGTTTTTTTGTTGTTGTGGTTTTTGTTTTTTGTTTTTTTTGTTTTTGTTTTTTTTTTAAGATCTCGTGCTTCTTTTTTACTTTGTGTTGGCAAAAACCCCAGGAGAAGATGGGAGATTCTGGGAGGAGATGATTATGCTGGGTGAGTCAACTGAGCTCCCCAGCTGCCGTTTTTAGTTCCTTTGCTTTTCTGTAACAGGAGGCAGCCAGGGGAGGGGTGGGGGGCAGGGTAGGAATGCCGATTTTTGCAGCAGAACAGGAGGAAGGTGTGTATGGGTGAATTTTATCGGTGTTCTAGGGGTGACAGGGCCGTCCGGTCATCACATCAATTCAAGGAGGGAATATGAAAGCCGAGCTCTCAGTGTGGCAAAGAATAAATGTCTCCGACAAGTCACTGTCATTTCCCCAAATCAGTAGCTCTTAGGATGGCCCGAGCTGCCTTGTACTGTCACAGCAAGACACAGCGGTTTTGATAGCAAAGCGGTTGTGAGATTGAGTGTGGAGAGGCAGAGAGCAGTCTCAAGTAGGAAGGCCCAGTGGTTGGTAGGCATCAGGAAGTTCAGAGGAGAGCGCCCCCCACCGCAGTGATGAAAGGAGGGGGCTTGGGCTTGTTTGAGGGGGTCGGGGATGGGAGTGTGGGGGCGTAGGCCCTCCCATCCCTGGCTGTGCCTGTGTTCTGAGTCTGTGTCCAGTCCACCTCGGTGACCACCTTTGCCTCCAGCATTGTGTCGGGAGAGAGCACCAAGGGCCTTGTCACCGCCTGAGGAAGTTTGTTCATGGAGCTAATGCTCCCTAGATGCCCTCCCTCCTTGGGCGAGGGAATCTTGTGGCTTCCGGCCCGCTTGGATGTTGTCTGCAGAGGACACAGATGCAGGGTTCCTGGTGCGGGGCCCAGAGACTGTCGTGAAGGTGCCCCTACATGTTTTCTTATTTATTCCTTCGAACACATTTATTCAGTACCGATTGCCGACTCCTGCTCTGCGCTAGCGGCGTTGTGGGCCATGAATCAGACAGACCTGGGTCCCTCGCTAAAGCGCTGTCTAGTGGGAAGGCGAGACAGGGAACCAGCAACTGTCTTGAAAGAGGAGAGAGGGGTCTTGTGGCAAGAGGTTTTGATCTTCCTTCTGCCCTGTCTCACCTTCCAGGAGGGTGACTGTAAGGATCAAAAACTTGTATCATTTTTATGATACAGGTAACAACCATGGGCCAGCCGGGTGCCAGGACTAAGCATTAGGCACTAAGGGCATACGAGGGTGAGCGAGACACCGTCTCTGACCTCTCAGAGCTCCAGGAGGCTAAGGCGTGGCGACACAGAGTCAGAAGAGATGAACGCGTACAGACAGGGTGCTGTGAGATCCGGAGCAGGGAGAGAGCACTCTCTGCTAAGAAGGTGTCTGGATAATTCCTGGAACAAAAGGATTTGGGATAAACTAGGGATAAGAGTGTTTACTGACCTCAATCCCTTAAAAGAAGATGTTATACATGATAGCTGGAGCCTTGCTTTTAGTGCACGTGCGTCTGTGTGACTCTTCATACCGCACTTGCGAGCCGTTCCCTACCCGGCAGCCAGAGCGGCGGAGCTGGGGTCCCACTGCAGATCTGGGACTCCAGCCCTTCGCTGCACCGTACACAGCCAGGCAATGCTGAATAAAAACATAAGCTACGAAGGAAGGAAGAGGGAGGCCCAGGCACCTCAGCTGCCCTGCTTCAACTCCCATCGGCTCCCCACAATCCTCTGTGAAGTGAGCCAAACCTTTCTGCTGCAGGCTGCCTTCTGCCTCCCCCAGAGCCCTGGGCTGCTGGCTGACTCTCTCCCGTGATATGGAGGAACTTGTTGGTCTCCATGGTTACAGTAACCCACTGGTACGGGCGGCGCCGAATGGAGTGCGAGGCTGGCAGTGTGAGCTTCCCCCAGCCCTTGGCACCATGTGGTACTGGTATGTCGGCCGTTCCTTGGACCTCTTCTGGGAGGAAGGAGTTAAGGAGCCCGTGAGGAAAGGAAAAGCAGGCACACCTTCCTCCTCCTCTGGGCTACTTAGAGGCCAGAGGCGTGGCTGCCTTCTCATTCACCCACTCCTCTTGGCAAGAGCTGTTTTAGGTTTAGGAAAGGGGGTCCTTTTTGGCTCAGTGGGTTAAAGCCTCTGCCTTCGGCTCAGGTCATGATCTCAGGGTCCTGGGATCGAGCCCCACATCAGGCTCTCTACTCAGCAGGGAGCCTGCTTCCTCCTCTCTCTCTGCCTGCCTCTCTGCCTACTTGTGATCTCTCTCCCTCTCTGTGTCAAATAAATAAATAAAATCTTTAAAAAAAAGGGAGGAGCAGAGAGGCTTCCTGGATGCAGTGAAGGAGGAAGGGTTAAAGAACTAGCCATTCCCCTACGGCCACGTGACTTGTCAGCTCAGTCATACCCATTTCTCCCCAGCCTCTCTGTTTGAGGTCAGTGCTCGGTACTTCCTCAGTTTACAAAACCCCTTACTGCTTCCCACAAACAAGATTGAGGAAACAATCCTTCTGTCACATTGCAGAACCCTAGGGATTGGAAAAATGAAGCCGTTTGATCCTGTTCTGGCCTCTGAGTGAAGGGGCAGGTGGTCACAGGCAAGCCTGAGCCCCGGGTCCAGAATAAACCCTGAGCGCTTGCACTAAGAACAGGGCTCACTTTGGAGAGGGGTGAGAGAAGCAGGCGTGCTGTTGGACCCACTGGGTATGTCCTCACAACAGCCCTCCGAACTGGCCTGCCAGACACTGGCAAGCCTGTGGCCCTAGGCATCTTCCCCCCCCCACCGCCCTCGCCACTTCCTTAACATCTTTTGGGGGAAGCCAGCAAAGGGGAACAGCAGGGTGAGGAACAGCAGAGTGCTGACCTGGGCACCAAAGCCCCGGACCCCGGTCCCAGCTCTGTACTGGGAGGCTGTGGGACCTTGGGCAAGTCTTGTAACTTATGTGCTTTAATTTCTCATCTGTAGCGTGAGGATGCTACCTGCAGGTGTGGAGAACTTAGGGAATATGTGGCAGCAGAAGATAGTGTCAGATGTGTCCAATGTGTTGATCTGGGTTCCTATGTAAGGCGAACACTGAGCGGTGTGGTCTCCCTGGGATCTGCGGGCAGGTGCTGGGAGGGCACAGGGGAGGCTTTGCCCTTCCCTAGAGGGGTTTATGGTCTACCAGCACTCAATCTTTCTAGCGCTGCTTGGTGGGAAAGATCCTAGCCTAGAGACACGGGATGAATTCAAAGTAAATCTGGGAGCCAGAAGAAAGGCGTGACCGGAACGCAGGACTCAGACAAGGGAGGGCTCCCGTTGCCCCAAGCTAGCAGATGCCCAGACAGGAGAGCTCTGTAGTAGGAAGGTGTGAAGACCAGCATCCCTGCTGTCCCCGGCCCTCAAAGTTCTTAAAGCAGTGTTGTTGGAGAGGGCGGTGGCGGAGACTTGTTGGAGGTTGGGTAGGAACCTAGGGATGGACTCCCAGAATCAGGGCTGGAAGGAACTTAGAGGGATTTGGTTGGTTCCCCATCTTTGGAGCAAGTTTTAGGATTAAATGTTTTATTCCGTCAGTGACAAAGGCTTTGAGTCGAGAACCCATCAACATCTGAAGGGGCTTCACAGGGTCCCTGAACTCCCTGAAATGACGTCCAAAATATTTTGCATGTAAGTGGAATATGCAGTTTTCTAAGTTAAACACTGCTTTTCGTGAAGCAGGAGGTCCATCTGCCACTGTTGGATTGCTGGTTTCTGCTTAACCCCCGTCTTATTCTCTCCCATGGGTGGTTTGCTGGTCTTTGGCAAGGCTGCTGCTCCCCGGGTCAGGCGGCCTGATTCCCGCGTCCTCCTCCCGCCGGTTGGAGCCCCTACCCAGGTCCCACCTGCTGCAGGTGAGATAAGGACTTTACGACAGCCCTGGCTGGAGGGAGCCTCTTCACCCTCTCCCAGCTGTTACCCAGCAAAGCACCTTGGGGAGGGTGGGGCAGCCCACTTCCGGGGAGGGGGAGGGGAAGGGAGAAGGAAGTTGATCTAAACACGCCCCTCTCCTCTGTCTCCCTTCCTTCCCGTTGCCGGCCTGCCCCTTTCCTCCCACCTTGCTCCCCGCGTCGCGGCGTGTCCTGGGACTGCATGCATTTTCTGGCCGCCAGGCCCTGGCCTGCGGGCAGCTGTGGGGCTTTTTGTCCCTGTTGCTCTCCTTGCCAAGCCCGATCTCTCTCTGCTAGTGGTGGTTTCGGTTGCGACACAGTCCAGGTTCCCAGGCAGGAGCCGCCGGGGCCCGGCTGCTTCACTGTTTTTCACTGAGGAGGTGGTGGAAGGTGTCGCCTGCTTCGGCTGAGTAAGGGTGGCTGGCAGAGCCGGCAGCCCCCGCCCTGGGCCTGGCTCTTCCCGGCCTCTGTACTTTGCCCTCGCTGCCTGACAGGTTCTGCTGTGGGCTCTGCTGAATGGAAGTTGCTGGTAGTCCTTGTCCCTTTCTCCAGCCGGGTATGTTTTCCCCTTCTCTGCTGTGGGATTCCCCCCTTTCTCCCTCCTCCCTCCCACCCCGAACGCAGGATCCTTAAAGAATTGCTAAATGGAGCCAGGCGCTAGCACAGGTAGTAAAATCCATGGAAAGAGATACTAGCTGGGAAAGGAAGAGGGGACCGATACCAGGAGAAGAGTCTCCGTAGGTTGAGTCAGCAGGCGCACCCAGAGTGAGAGGAGGGGGCCGGTGACAGGTGGAGGCCCAGGGAGGGTGCTCTGGGGTTCCCGTGAGGGGAGGCTGGGATCTGGGGCAGGTGCGCTGGGCCGGCGCCCTAGGGACCCTTTTCTAACCCGCAGTGCCCGGGCTGACTTTGCCTCTGGCCGGGGAGTACCTGCCTGTTGCCGCTCCCAGCCCTGGGGAAGTCTCAGGACACTTGAGGCCAGGCCTGTCTGCAGAGCCCCATAGCACGAGCTTTTCTGGGGGAGAAGGGTTATGTAGGAGCTCCCAGTGTCAGGGAAGGGGCCCTGCCTACCTGAGTCAGCGCTGGGCCTCTGGGGTGGAGGCTGTCTTCCGGGCGAACCTGGCAACACGCCTAAGGCTGAGTTTGGAGATCCCAGGTTGAAGGGCCTGCTAGATAGAAGGCTCTTTCTTTTCTCCCCGGGTCCTATATTCCACCTCTCTGTTGAGCCTCCGGAGCTCTTCACGTCCCGCCTCTGAGTCAGGCCTGCTAAGTCACCTGCGAGGTCTGCCAGCCGTTCCAAATACTGCCTCGAGGGGCGACCCCCTGTTCTTTCTGCAGGCTGCCGGGGACTCAGGCAACTTGCAACAGACTTCTTCAGATTTTTAGGGTCTGACGGTGGCGTTCTGCGGGCCAGGGCTTTGGGGATGTCTAGTGTTCCTAGCTTACTGTGAGCGGCGAGGACAGAGGTGGGGGGAAGAGTGTGGCTTTAGTCAGATCCTGTTTCGTCGGCCCAGGAGGGCAGCCGGTCCTCAGCCCCCCTCGTGGTGAATTCTGGATGGAGGCTGAGTGGGCCTAGTCAGGACGACAGAAGAGACGGTCTCCGCACGCTTACCGCCACTTCACCTTCACGGTCGCCACGTTGTATGGGGCCACGGTCCGAGGAACATGTCCTACTGGAGACTTTTTCCTTTCTCCACTCCCTTCCTCTGCTTGCTTCCCTGGGCTCTCTTCACCTTGGCCCACATCCCTGCTGTGGAAGATGTCTCAGAGAAGAGGTGAAAAGGAGAGAGAGGAGAGCCGCGGTCTTTGGTCTTGGCGTCCTGACGGTTGGGTGATTTCAGTCCTGAAAGGGGCGTGGGTGAACTTGGGAGCGGGGCTTAGCGTTCTCTGCTTCTCTGGGTCCTGGAAGAGCGGAACCTTCTCTCTTTCTGTTCCGGATGCCCAGGTCGGGACCAGCCCTTCATAGCTGCCCTGTCTGCTCGCCTCCTGTGGCGGCTAGAAGTGCTGGTGTGGGCAGTGAGGGCCGGAGGGGAGGGCGTCCGCAGCTCAGGCCCCTCGCCAGTGGGGGGGGCCGGGGCATCTGCTGGGGCCGTGGTCTCTGCTGAGCGACCACCGGCTTAGGAGGGCTCCACTCAGAGGTGGAAGTCTTGTTGGCAGAGAGACCTTTGACTTTGCAGACAGTAGTATTTGGGAACTAAAAATGATAGCAGTAGTGGCTGGTCTCCGTTGAGCACTGGATAGAGCATTTTATGTGTGTTCTCTCACTGCTGTGAAGTAGGGAATATTTACCACCACTTTATAGACGAGGAAACTAATGGCAGGAAGTGGGGGAGCCCCGACCCAAATCTAGTTCTGCCGGACAGAGCTCCTTGGCACCTGCAACACCATCTGCTGACCCAGAGGTGTGGGGTCACCCTGCACCGGTCCTCTTTTGGATGCTTTCCTTCCCTCTTTGTAATAATCTCATCTCCCTCTTAAAGATGGTGTCGATAATCATAAAGTTAGCATGTGTTGAGTCATTGGCAGATTTAGCATTTGGACGCTAGCAGTGTGTCTCTGGCGCTCTTAACCACACCTCTCTGCCCCTGTAAGGAGGGAAGGGGACGGCAGAGCCTCTTTGTGGTTATCGATGCGCTTGAGGTCCCGTGTGCCGCTGAGCCCGGCGGGCGGTGCTTTCCTGCTGTGCCGCACAGACAGACCAGCCCCGAGGCCCAGAGACACCAAGAAGGACGGGCAGAGCAGAGGCCGGGAAGGACAGTAGGATTCCCAGATTTGGCTTCAGGGGGGCAGAGGGCCTCAATCATCAAGTCAACACCAAATTCCTATTACCAATTTTGAGGACTTGGCGACTGTCAAGCTCCTGCTGCCTTTGGCTCATATCCTCAGAAAAGAGGGGCGCGACAAGAAACTTAGGGGGAGAATTGGAGGTTGCCAAGGACACTTTGCCACCCATCTTCCTCTGCAAGAGCGGGGGCAGAGGGACGGTTTTCCCTGTTCATGGCTCCCGAGGCAGGCCAGGTAAGACGGTAGGCAGTCTAGCAGCACTTGCCGAGAGGATGGTGCTGAGAAGAGGTAGGCCGTGGAGGCCCAGCCTTCAGGACCCTGATGGAGGGGGCTCAGGGTACCCTTCGGTACAGGTACCAGCAGGGCCTGGGAATGCCCTTCTCTGCAAGGGGTGTGAACCCTAGGTTTGCTTTGGAAGGGTAAAAAGCAGGTGTTTGAAAACCTACTGGTCTAGCAAACACTGAGGACCAGCCGGAGGTAAGTGAGCAACAGGGTGTCTGAAGCAGAGAGGGCAGGACAGCTATGTGGGCTGCGGCGGGCAGACTGTAAAGGCCCCGGGGACTTACTTGGTGGACATTGGAGGGTTGGTAAGGACTCACAGGAGAGAGCATTCCCGAAAGGGTGAAAGAGGTTAAAAGGGACTCTGCTGAGATGTCAGGAAGCTCTCCATATGCATGGATCAACTGTATGCATGGGATCTTTTTTTTTTTTCCTCAAATGCCTAAATCTGTGAGCTTTTGGGATCTGAGTCAGACCGCTCATCCCAAACCAGCCAGCAGCTACTGTGCAAACAGAAAGAAAGGTCCTCCGTTGACACAAGGAAGACGGGGGGAAACATCAGTAGCAGGCTATTTGCTTTGTGTTCTTGTTTTTCTGCCTGGAAAGCATGTGGTGAGGGAAACAAGCTTCTTGCAAGGAATCCTGGACAGTTCCTTGGGTGGTGTAGCAAGCCCTTTCTTTTCCCTGTGGTTGTGGAGGGCTTCACGACAGCCCAGCCCGAAGGGGCCGTGAAAGGAAGAGTATGGGCTCACGCTCTTCTGGTCACCCTGCTCTCCTCCACACGGTGTCCTTGAAGTTTCCAAGGTAGCTCTGGATGGTTCTGGGATGAGGCTCTGGCAGCCCTTTGCCCCAGTGTGTGGGAGCGATGGCATGTGGCATCATTTCCCTTTGAGAGGTAAATCAGGGCTCTAAATGAGACTTAGACCAGACTCTTAACACTTTTATTCAAATATAATCTACATGCCTCACAATTCATCCATTTAAAGTGTACGATTAAGGGACTTTGAGTAAATTCACAGAGCAATGTAGCCATCACTGCAGTCAACAGTTCATTAGGACACATTCATTAGCACAGAAAGAAACCCCACACCCCGTAGTTGTCACCCCTAAATCCCCACCCTTCTCAGCCCTAGACTCATCTGTCTCTGTGGATTTGCCTTTTCTGAAAGTTTCAAATAAACGGAATCATACAATATATGGTCCTTGGTGACCAGCGTTGTTCACTTGGCGTCCTGTTTTCAGGATTCTTCCATGTCGTAGCAGGTGTCATTGCTTTTTATTGCCGACGAAGATTCCGCCATGTGGCTTTTCCACTGTGTGTTTCTCGATTCGTCGATGAACAGACATTCACATGGTTTCTACTCTGGGGCTGTCGCGAGCGTGGGATATTATGAGCGAACATCGGTGTGGATGCCTGCTCTGTTTCTCTTGGGTGTGCACCTAGGAGCGGAACCGCGGCTCGCGCAGCAGCTCTGTGTGGCCCTCTGAGGAGCACACACGTCTTGGTGTACACGTGTGTTCTCATCTGGGCCGTGCGGTTTTTGTGTTCTGTTTCTGTAGCTGTTCGGTGCCGTTGCTGTTACTCCTGCTTGTCACACCCTCGTTCGAGCGAGCGACGGGATATCTGAGGGGAGACAGTCGCCTTGCTCAGACCCTGTCGTTCAGTTTGTTCACAGCCCAAGTGTCATTGAGCATCGGCCATAACTCTGATCGTGTAGGTGCCGGGCTGTGTCAGTGAATAAGTGACGTATGCCTGCCTTCGAGAGCTTCCATTCTCCCCGGGATCGACAACAAATGAGTGTAAAGTGATAGATAATAAAAGTAAGGGTGAAGTGTTGGGGGGTGATGAGTGCTTTGAAGTAATCCTGGTTTTTGGGCTCCGGGGACTCTGCCGGGCCCTCCTCGTCCTGGCGTGAACGGGTGGCAGGGCGGCCAGCAGGAGGCGCTCGCCCTCCGGAGGCCGAGGCACCGGTGGGGTCCCTGCCCCTGGAGCCTGCGGTTCGGGGACGGCACAGGTCCTGAGCTCCCACAGCTGCGGGACACTGGCCCTGGACCAGACGCTCGTCTGTCCTGGAGTGAAGGCTTCCTCTTTTCTCCTCTCCTCCCCCACCGCCTTCTGATCCTCTGCCTGCCTGCCTGCCAGGCCCCTGCAGTCTGCCCCTTCCCCCCAGCCTCCTGGGTTTTCTTGTGGAGAGCTAAGGGCAAGGGCAAGGGCACTGAGAGGGCGGCGTCGGTGAAGGTGTGCCTGTCTCCACCCTGCAGCCCACCCTGGGACACCTCGACCCCAAGCCCAGCAGTAAGTCCAACATGCTGCGGGGCCGCAGCTCAGCCGCCTCTGCTGACGAGCAGCCCCACATCGGCAACTACCGACTCCTCAAGACCATCGGCAAGGGCAACTTCGCCAAGGTGAAGCTGGCCCGGCACATCCTGACCGGGAAAGAGGTGAGCCCCAGGGGCGGCGATGCTGTGGGTGGGATGGAGGTGCTGAGAGGGAGGAGGCAGAGGGAGGCGGGAGTATGGCGAAGAGGGAGAGTTGAGGCCTGGCTTCAGCCTGCTCAAAGAGGGAACGGGGGCCTTTTTGTCCCCTTGGCAGGTAGCTGTGAAGATCATTGACAAGACTCAACTGAACTCCTCCAGCCTCCAGAAGGTAAGCACACCGCATCTTCTGTTCTTTTCTAAACCTCTCTAGAGGGGTCAGTGATCTACTGACCCCAGGTGGGCCTCCCCCCTTGAATCCTTAATTTATAAATCTCTGGTCATCTCACTGTCCCTGCTGCTCCGTGGCTCTGCTACCTGTGGGGGCTCTGATCAGATCCACCACACTGACCCCTCCTGGGTGGGCTTCCTGGCCACAGGCACTGGCTCTTTAGAAGTCTTTCTGCCTTTCCCCACCATTTGGCCTATCTATCTGACCTGCTTCCTGCATCCTGTTATCATCTGGCCCGTGGCCAGCCCTGTGTTCGTAGCCGTTACTAGAAACATGCGTTTGGTGACTCCAAGATCGGGAATGACCCAGAGGAGTGGCTCTAGACGTACAGGGATAAGAGGAGGCAGGGAGCCCTGCCACCAGATTTGTGCCAGCTACACTTTAGGGGATGCGAGTACGGAAGACGAGAGTTTGTGTTTTTTGTTTTTTGTTTTTTTTTAAAGATTTATTTATTTGTTTGACAGAGAGAGAGAGATCACAAGTAGGCAGAGAGGGGTGGGGAAGCAGGCTCCCTGCTGAGCAGAGAGCCCAATATGGGCCTCGATCCCAGGACCCTGAGATCATGACCTGAACCGAAGGCAGAGGCTTTAACCCACTGAGCCACCCAGGCGCCCAAGACGAGGGTTTTTAGAAGCTAAACTCCACAGTTTCGAGCCTGTGACAGTTTGTGCAAGTTGAGAACAGGTGCTCCCAATTTGCCTTCTCATTTCTAGGCTCCGCTTGGCTAAAAGTCAAAGTCATTGGCATGTAATGTTCGCTAGGTGAGGTTGAACTTTTCCTTCCCTCCTTGACATACAGTGGGAAACTGAGGTCTGTCTTAGCTAGCTGGTCAGGGGGAAACATGTACCCCCTGGTTGGGAAAGTATGAAGAGCTGGTGGAGACACGAAAGGGGGCTTCGATTGCAAAATGGGACGGCTTGCCAGTGACGGGTTGATATTGAACTGGAAACTGTCTGCCCTCTGCCCTCATCCTGGGCTCTGGCAGTTAGGGGAAGGAGGCAGTCTCCCATCTGGCTCCCAAAAAGCTGCCCCTGTTCGGGTCAGATTTCTTGGTGCCCTCATACTCCCCTGACCCTGGCTCAGATTTCCTGACCTTGACTCACCTAGTTCTATCATGAGGTAGACTGAATTTTTCTTCCCACGACCACCTTGTGTTATTTGAGTTGGGAGAGGGCATAACCTCCTGCTGACAGCTGCAGTGGGTTTGAGATGCCCGGGACTAGGGGCTGGGGGCCGGTGTTGGGAGAGGCACTCACGGACTAGCAGTGTGGAGGTCGAGGTGCCTTGACATGAATAGAATCAATAGGTGGTTCCTATTTTTTGTTAGCCCTGGGATCCCCTCAAGGTTCTTTGGTTCAAAGCAAACACTGCTGTCATCACCAGGGCTTTCCTGCTTAGAGCTTTCCGGAAGGAAGGGAAAGAGGGCTACTCGACATGTTGGCTCAGACCGTACGAGGTGGAAGCCAGCTTGGTGTGGGCCATTTGGTCTTTGGTGCAGGCCTGACTGCCATATGGTAATTGCCACAGGCAGCCAGGCCATCTTATTTCCCACCTCTTTTTTCTCCTTGCCTCTTCCTGACCAGCCGGCTGGAAGGCACCAATGCCAGACAAATGTAGCCATTTTAAAAGCCTTTTAACACACACTGTTACCAAGGCCAATCTGATTCTAGCCAAATCGCTCTGTTTAAATTTGATCCCAGCAGTGATCCGTAAAAAGGACAATAGTGAAGAATCTATCCCCCTCAGGGTTCTCAGCTGAGCCCAGAAAACTCTACTGTTCTCCCAGGAGAATGCCCCTTCCAGGCCAGCAGGTCCCCCAGCCAGGCGGGGGGGGCGGGCTGACCCCAGCCACTGTCTCCGGCCCCATTTCATTGTTACTTCCCTGTTGCTTACCACCCCTGAGGTGGTGTCCAGGATTTTTTGCCTCTTTATCCAAGACAACTGCTGGACCAGGGAGGAAGACAAGAGAAACGTGGGCTCTAACAAGAAAAGGGAGCCAAGTTCAGAATCAGATTCCCAAAGATTGGAAAGCCTGTCTCTCCCTTTCCTTTCCAGCTCACAAAAGCTCTCGGATCTCATTAAGGGGAAAAACCGTGCTCACTTGATTCCATAAACTCTATCCCGAATTCGGTCTCCAGACCTCTCCTCCCTGCAAAAACACCAAAACAAAATATAAACAACTAGTTCCTGCTCTTTGTGCAAATGGCGAGGCCTGGAAGTTACCAAAACCCCACCTCCAGTTCTCTGGCCCCCGCAGAGGGGATGGAGTTCGTTTCTGTCATCTTTCTTTATGGAAATACATGGTTTGGAGTCCCTGATTTTGTTTCACAAAGAGAGCGTGAGTGTGTGGAGGTGGGTTTGATTAAAATTGGCATCAGCTATATATAGGAGCGGCTTCTTCTGTCCCCGCCCCAGAGGCCCAGGAGAGAAGGGCCTGCCCACTAGTGCAGAGCCCTCTGACTTCTGTAAACCAGGAGATGATGGGGGCCCCCTTCAGAAACAACCCCCCCCCACACACACACACACAGAGACCAAGCTGGAGTCTGTTTTGTCACTGAACTTTAGTGGCAGCCCTGGTTCTGAATATTCATGTACATAGGCTCACACTCCCTCCTTCAGAGGCACCCAGCCAAACCCGTCTGCTGTTTGGGGGTTGGATTTGGGGAGACTGCAACAGAGGCCACGTGGCTGATCTATCCAGATGCTGAACCCGTGGGTCCCGGTCGCTAGAACCCAGCTTCCGTCCCGTGGATGCTTCTGCCCTCGTTCCCCCTCACCTACTTCTTAGCCATCAGGGACAGGCCTGGGTGACCTAGACAGCTGCCCTCTTTCTTCTCTCTGCCTGTTTTCTCTTTTGGGAGAAGAATCCTAGCAGTGGCTCTGTTTGGAGGGGACCTGAGGGGAACATGTTAAGCAAGCATGACCCTTGGTATTTTCTTTTCTAGCTATTCCGCGAAGTAAGAATAATGAAGGTTTTGAATCACCCCAACATAGGTGAGAACAAGATGTCATTCGTTCCTCCTTCCCCCACAGCCCAGCTCCACTTCCCAGCCTGTATTCCTCCCTGAGGCATGCTGCTTTCTGGAGTCTGGGGTCCTTGGGGGTGCACTGGGCTGCCTGAGCGGTGTGGCAGCCGCGAGAGGAACTTTCCCTCGGGGGGGGGAAGGGAGGGGGCTTTCATCCCAGGCTGCCTCTGCTTACGTCGGGGCTCTGAGTGTGGCCCCTACTACTTCTCTGACTTGTGATTTGGCCTTTTCTTCTGCAGTTAAGTTATTTGAAGTGATCGAGACCGAGAAAACTCTCTACCTTGTCATGGAGTACGCCAGTGGAGGTAGGTGTGGGACCGCCGCTTCCCGTGTGCCCCCGGTCCCCCAGCCCCAGTAAGCTCCGACCTAGACCCCACCCCTGTGTCTTGCAGGAGAGGTGTTTGACTACCTGGTGGCTCATGGCAGGATGAAAGAAAAAGAGGCTCGAGCCAAATTCCGCCAGGTGGGTGCGGCTCCCTCTGCGGAGTGTGGGCCCGACCTCTGCCCTTCGGGGTTTGTCATATAAGGAGCTGCCTCTCTCTAGGTGGCCTGTGGAGGGTCCTTCGGGCTTTGCCTGTTGCTGTGGCAGCTCAGAACTAGGTCACGGGGTCCCCGGTCTGCCCACCCTCAGGTGCCACTGGGCTAACCCTTCTTCCTTCTTTTCAGATAGTGTCTGCTGTGCAGTACTGCCACCAGAAGTTCATTGTTCACAGAGACTTAAAGGTAGGGCGCGCTCCTGTCCCGCATGTCTCTGAGTTGGGGCTGGGGTGTCCACCCTCTGTCTCAAGGACATAACCATCAGGCCCTGAGTGTTCAAGGAGACGCCAGCTTTTAACTTTTTGGAGATGATGAGGAAGCCCCTAGGGCTGCTTCTGCCACAGGCCTCATGACTGGACTTAGCTCTCATCCCGGTGGGCAAACAGAGGGCCTCTGCCTCCTCATCACCCGGCACGTCGCCGGGCATGTCACCTTCCAGGGCTGCCTGGCCTGGTGGGAGTGCTGCAGGCCCTTCCTGGCCACTGACCGAGGGCAGAACGTTGACTGAGCCACAGCAGGCGCGCGCTCACTCAGCTCTTTCCCCGAGATGTTCGACTGTGGACTGTCTCGGAGGCTCCTGGCCCCCGAGGCCTGGCAGACACGACTACGGTTAACCCGAGCCTGACGCAGAACCGCGGCTGCCTGTGTGAGGGCGCCCCGCCGCCCTCCGCCAGCCCCGCCTCTTCACACTGACTGAAGGCCTGCCCCGGAGGAGGTGCCGAAAGTCCCGAGACTGAGGATGGCTTCCCGTTTGTGCTCTGCTCCCCCTCAGCTCCTTCCAGTTCAGTGGCTTCCTGTGGTCCGCTTGGTCCTGACATTTTCTGTCTTACCGCCCAGGCAGAAAACCTGCTCTTGGACGCTGATATGAACATCAAGATTGCAGACTTTGGCTTCAGCAACGAATTCACCTTTGGGAACAAGCTGGATACCTTCTGTGGCAGTCCCCCCTATGCTGCCCCCGAGCTGTTCCAGGGCAAAAAGTACGACGGACCCGAGGTAGACGTGTGGAGCTTGGGCGTTATCCTGTATACACTGGTCAGTGGATCCCTGCCTTTCGATGGACAGAATCTCAAGGTGGAGTGAAGCGCAGACGTTTGTTTGTTTGTTTTTAAGATTTTATTTGTAAGTAATCTCTACACCGACCAAGGGGCTCAAACTCACAGCCCCAAGATCAAGAGTCGCGCACTCCGCCAACTGAGGCAGCCGGGTCCCCAGGGCTCAGATCACTTTTATTGCCTCTCGTTTCGGCTCTCAGCTCTGGTCTTACCCTTGACCTCTCTCACCCTTGCCACCGCTCCATCTTCCCCAAGCCAGGGCTTCAGAGAAGGGCTCGCTAAAGGTAGCAGCGGACACGGGGTCTTCTGTGGCCAGTGTGAGGACCTCCACTCTTTCCTCAAGGGATGGGATAGAGTGTATCCCCTCCAAAGCACTTGGGGTGCCAGGCCTCGGGCTGGTCAGGCTAATGGGCACAGGGTATTTGACCTCAGTGCCTCTCTAGTAGAGAGCCTTATTTCGGACTCTCTGCCTCCTTCCATGTTCCAGAGATATCTGCCGGGTCAGTCTTAAGCTCTCAGGAGCCTGGATTTTGGGCTGATTTAAGTTTCCCTCCTCCTGGGGTGCCTGGCTGGCCCAGTCGGTAGAGCAGGCGACTCTTGATCTCGAGGTGGTGAGTTCAGGCCCCGTGTTGGGCGTAGAGCTTACTTAAAAAAAATAATAATAAAATAAATTTGCCTCCTCCCTCAGGAGCTACGGGAGCGGGTCCTGAGGGGAAAATACCGCATTCCTTTCTACATGTCCACGGACTGTGAAAACCTGCTTAAGAAATTTCTCATTCTCAACCCCAGCAAGAGAGGCACTTTAGAGGTGAGCAGCCCGGAGCCCAGCTGGCCGGAAAGTCCAGGGTTCCCAGGGACAGCTCCCAAGCTCGGTGTCCTTCCTCCCGGCCCATACCCTTCCTTTCGCTCCCCAGCAAATCATGAAAGATCGATGGATGAATGTGGGTCACGAAGACGATGAATTAAAGCCTTACGTGGAGCCGCTCCCTGACTACAAGGACCCCCGGCGGACAGGTGAGGCCCTGCTGAGCCGTGAGCTTGAGCTCCCCGGGACTCAGGACCAGCCTTAACTGTCTGTCCCCCCTGTGCAGAGTTGATGGTGTCCATGGGTTACACACGGGAAGAGATCCAGGACTCACTGGTGGGCCAGAGGTACAACGAGGTGATGGCCACCTATCTTCTCCTGGGCTACAAGAGCTCTGAGGTGTGTGCCCCCTGCTTGGTCCCCCGCCGCCCAGCCGTGGCTGGCACTAGCACCCCCGTGCGTCGGGCAGCCGTTGAGGGCAGAAGCTCCTCTCTGAGTAGGTGTGTTCTCTGCTGACGAATTTTAAGCCTCAGCTCTGGTGGGTGAGGCTCTCTGGCCTTTGCTTTCACTGGTCTCCATCATGGAATGAATAGGAAAGCTAGGGGGGTCTAGGCCTGGGCCTGGGTTTCCATGAGGGTGAGTAGATCTGGCCCCGTCTGTGTTGATTAGGCGGGATCGGTTCTCTGTCTTTTTGGTTTGGTTTGGTTTAGTTTTTAAAGATTTTACTTATTTGAGAGAGATTGAGAGAGAGCAAGTACGAGTGTGGGGAGGAAGGGGCAGAGGGAGAGGGAGAAGCAGGCTCCCCGCTGAGCAGGGAGCCCAACATGGGGCTCGATCCCAGAACCCTGGGATCATGACCTGAGCTGAAGGCAGACGCTTAACCGACTGAGCCCACCCAGGGGCCCCAGGATCAGTTGTTTGTTGATTTAGAAACTTTTGGGTCTGTTTCCATGTGTTCGTGTCCCTCTGCATCTGGAAGGGTCCATCTCTGGGTGTTTGGGTGTGTGGGTCTCTGTGCCTTTCTTGTAGGAGTCTTGAGTCTTTGTGTTGCTCCTGCCTGGTGCCTCCGTCTGGCTGTGTGTATCCATGTGCATGTATGTCCATGCTCCCGTCTGTTCCTCTGGAGGCCTCGTGTTTGTTCTTTTCCCCGTCCGGGTAACCATGTCTGTGTGCGAGTCCGTGGGTTTGTGTGGGGGTGGGGTCTTGCTCACCATCTGCATGTCCCCGCATGCACTCCCGGCCTCCCTGCTCTCCCCCTGGCAGTGTTGGGCTCCCTCTCTCGGTTCTCACCTTAGCCTGCTCAGAGGTATCTCTCGGGGGCAGGAGGGTGTGGTCTCTGAGTCTGAAAGCGTGTTCTTAGGGGCAGGCGTATCCCTCTCTGGGGGCAGGGGGTCTTTTATGTGCTGGGGGCCGGGTGGGGGGCTCTTAGGCTCTGCCAGGATCTGCGTCGGGGCATATGTGTCACCAGGAGTGTTTAGGTGCATCTGGATCCTGTAGGGGCGTATCTCCTGTGAGTCTGGAGGGTGGCTTTGTGTCAGGCAGGGTGTCCGTGGGCCCATCTCTACGCAGCTCCGATGACTTCTGCCCCGCTTTTCCTCTGCTTGCAGTTGGAGGGCGACACCATCACGTTGAAGCCCCGGCCTTCGGCTGATCTGACCAACAGCAGTGCCCCTTCCCCCTCCCACAAGGTACAGCGTAGCGTCTCGGCCAACCCCAAGCAGCGGCGCTTCAGTGACCAGGGTGAGTGCTTTGGGGGAGGTGCAGGTGGGGACTCACCCCTCTCCTGAAAGGACACGGATTCTGGGGGCTTGGGATGACACCACTGAGTTTCGGTCCCCGTTCAGCCACTTACTAGCCTTAGGCTGAGCCACATAGCTTCCCTCACCCTCTGGGACACGGGGTTTGCTGCGTTGCTGGCAAGACCGCAGGAGAGCACCGCGTGTGCGTGCGTGCGTGCGTGTGTGCCTGCGAGTGTGGCTGGCGCTCGGTGGGCCCCTTGCCCTTACCCATCCCCATTGTCCCTCCGGCCCAGCAGCTGGTCCTGCCATTCCCACGTCTAATTCCTACTCTAAGAAGACGCAGAGTAACAACGCAGAGAATAAGCGGCCTGAGGAAGACCGGGAGTCAGGGCGGAAGGCCAGCAGCACAGCCAAAGTGCCCGCCAGCCCCCTGCCCGGCCTGGAGAGGAAGAAGACCACGCCCACCCCCTCCACGGTGAGCGTCCCTCAGGCCCGCCACCAACCAGCCCACTCCCTTCTCCGCTCTCCTCCTGCCCTGGCGTCTGCCCTCTCCAGGGAGCCCCCGCTGGCCCCCCACCAGATCTTACCTCCGGGGCCACTTTTACTTCCTGTAGAAACCCTACCCCCCGGAGGAAGAGCACAGTCCTTTCTTTTCTCTGCCCCTGTCTGCTCCTGCTGGAGGGCGGAGGGGAGGCCAGTTCGGTGAACAGAAGAACACTTTGGTTTTCTGTGATAACAGCTCTGCCCCTTATTCCCCACAGAACAGCGTCCTCTCCACCAGCACAAATCGAAGCAGGAATTCCCCACTTTTGGAGAGGGCCAGCCTTGGCCAGGCCTCCATCCAGAACGGCAAAGACAGGTGAGCCGACCCAGGCCCGCCCACCACGCTGCCCCGGAGCCATCTCTCACAGCAGTGACATCTGTCAGCAGCCCCTCCTCCCCTCCCCGCTCCCTGGAGTTCCATCCTGGCTCTGTCCAGTCCAGCTTGTCCACACACCAGCACCTCCCCCTGCTCCCCCACCCCCACCCCCCACCCCCGTCTCCTCTCCTCTGTGCTCCTGGGACTACTCCCTGCAGTGGGCGGACCAAGGGAGACTCCATGGTCATCTCGGCTGCCTTCTGGCTTCTTTTTTTTTTTTTTACTTATTTATTTACGCAATGTCCTCACCCCATGTGGGGCTCAAACTCAGGACCCTGAGGTCAAGAGTCACACCCCTTCTGACTGAGCCCGCTGGGTGCCCCTGCCTTCTTGCTTCTTGACTGCAGCCGGGGCAGCCGTGCTCCTCTTGGCGTCAGCACCTCAGGCTTTCTCTGGGGAGCCCCAGCTCAGAGCAGAACCCAGAGCTGCCCATCTGAGGGGTGTACATGTTGAGGGTGACCCTCGCTGTGCCTGGGAGAACAGATCCCCCCTTAGCCTTGACCGCCAGCATCTCTCGGTGTGTTGCCTTCCTGGCTCCTCCTCTTCTGAGCTTAATGAAAATTCCCCTTAGCAACACCCTGCTCTTTCTGTCGGCAAAACATCCTTGTTCTTAGAATTCCTAGGAGACCAGCGCAACCCGGAGGCAGTTACCTCCTGTCGGCTTCCCTGCACTTTTGGTTTCCTCCCCCAGGTTTTGGCCTGCCTCACTTTCCTCACCCGCCCTCCACTTCCCAGCCCCGCCTTCCTCTGCTCTGACTGGCGTCCTGTCCCGTTGCTGCTCCTTGGACCTGACCTGACCTGCATCCTGCCGAGGCTCCCCCCACCCCACCCCCGCCGCCCCTG
>LNAC01000014.1:2943653-2982406 GCA_002007465.1 Ailurus styani
AAAAAAAAAAAAAAAAAAAAAAAAACAAACCCGTATCTGGGCTTCTGGGTGGCTCAGTTGGTTAAATAACTGCTTTCAGCTCAGGTCATGATCCTGGGGTCCCGGGATCGAGTCCCGCATTGGACTTCCAGCTCCATGGGGAGTCTGCTTCTCCTTCTGACCTTCTCCCCTCTCATGCTCTCTCTCTCTCTCAAATAAATAAATCTTTTTAAAAAATTTAAAAACCATATCTTCTGGGGGGCACAATTCAATCCCATTACAGGAGGCATCTCTGTGGAGGGGCTGGGTGAGGCCGTGACCTGCCTGCGCCATCTGCTCGGGCTCAGGTGTCACGTCTAGGGAGCTGCCACCTTTCCTTTGTGCCCCACAGCACCTGTGCCCTCCAGCATCACTGCCACCAGTTTTCCTTCAGCTAACATTTCCTGAGCACGAACGCCCCGTCAGGCGCCACGCTGGGCCCCAGGGGTACAGCAAATAAGGGTTCCCAAATTTAGTGTACAAAAGTACGGGGACCCCGGGGGGAGAGGTGAAAACAAAAACACAGGACACCCAGGGAAATCTGAATCTCAGAGAGGGGGTTTGAAGTGTGAAGTGTGTCCCCTGTATGGTGTTGGGCAGCCGGGGCGGTGGTGGAAGAGAGAAGCGCAGCCCCCCAGCTACAGGAAGCCCACGGTCTTATGGGGGCGCTGGTGACAGCGAGGGGCCTGGATGCCGTGAGAGGGAGAACAGGCATGGGGAGACCCCCAGGAAGTGAGCCCAGGCTATGTCAGCGAGAGAAGGCTTCTGCTCTCCAAGCTGAGACCCTAGAGGTGAGGACCAGAGAGGGTTTCTGGTGAAGGGAACAGTGGGGCCAGAGTCTTGGCAAAGAGAGGGGGGACCCGGGCCAGGTGGGCAGGGGCCAAGCTTGCAGCCCCCCGAACTCCTAACGGAGGCTGGGACCTCAGAATGCATCACTGGCCTGACCAGCTCTGCATTTTAGAAACAGGGGGCCACGTGGTGTCACAAAGATCAAGGCAAGAAGGCTGTTTCGAGGAAGAAGGAGTGACTAACAGGTCAGATGCTGCAGGGAGGTCCGGCGAGATAAGGACAGAGGCTTGTTCATTGGCAAACTGCTGGAAGCGTCTGGAGAGGCTTCTTGGGGTGGGGCGGTAGGAATAGAAGGCTACCTGCTGAGGAAGAGCCTGGAGTAGGGAGAGAGGGCTTGAGGAAGGCCAGGGGGTGGGGGGGGGAAGGATGAGCAAAGGGAGGGACCCTGAGGGGATGAGGCCCTGGAGGAGGAGGCCCAGCTCCCCGGGTGGCGGGGAGGGGAGGGTGGGGGCACATTCAGATTCTTTTCGGGAAATCCTGGGACTCCCCTCTGCGGGGTGATGGCATCATATAAAGCCAGCCTCGCCCACCGGTGCTGCGACACCCCGGCCCCTGGTGTTGTCTCGCCGGACTGCTCTCCAGTACAGAAGACCAGCAGCCTCCCTGCCCCCACTGGGCAAATGAATGAATGACTAGTGGGGAGCAGTTGAGGGCCGTGTTGCAAGGGGAGGGCAAAGCAGTGTTTTGGGGAGCGGCTGTTTTGGGAGGAGCTGGAGGAAGGATGGTCCAGGAAGCAGGCGGGAGGGGTACAGGGCCTGGGAGATAGGGGCAGACAGGGGCCCTGGGTGCAGGGGTGGGAGAGGAGAGCAGCGGGAAAGTCGCCCGGGAGTGGCTCATGAGGCCTGTAGACATCCTGGTCTAAAGGCAGAGGTCTGTCAGGGAGGGGAGGCAGGAAGGGGTTGAATGGGGTGGAGAGATGAACTTTTGTACCTTGGGCGGGAATTTCTTTCCTGCCCCAGGCCACGCCAGGTACCTTCCCGAGTCCCCTCATTTAATCTCCTGTGATTCTCCCAACCTGTCTGGAAGAAGAGACTGAGCAAAATGATTGCTGTGGGGAGTCTCACTGTAGAAATAAAGAAACGGTCTCCGATTCTTGAAGAGCTTTGCCTAAAGTCACAAATCTCCCATGTAGCCGAGAGAGAGAGAGTTTAAACCCAGGCTGGTCTGACCCCAAAGCCGGCTGGGTCCTTCACCAAAGGAGACCGAGGAAACCCTGAGCAGAGAAAAGCCCAGAATCAGGGGGAAGGATACTGATGTAGGGCAGGGATAGGGCATTGGACCTTCTCAGGCCTCTCAGGGGCCCAGATGATGTCACCTCCCCAAGGGACTGCTGGGCTCACCTCCCAGGCTTTGTCAGGCGTCCAGCAAATTCCAGGAGCCTGGGGGAGGGTGGACTCAAGAGTAAGGGGTGACAGAAGAGACAGGGCACAAGGCAATCAAGATGGCAGGTATCTGTTCCCCCAAAACAGCTGACCTTGAAATTCAAAGTGGGTAAGGAGACAAGGGAAGTTGAAACTGGGTGGGGACTGCTCTGGGGTGGGGGTTGAACCTGATTCCCGCCTCGTCCCTCCCTCTGTAAACACCCTTGCCCACTCCTTCATGCTTCCCTGGCTCTGCAAATACTGTTCCCTCCCCTGGAATCTCCTTGCTGCCTCCCTCAAGGGCAAGTTCACAGGCCCCCTCTTCCCACCTTTTCCACCCTCCTCCCTCCCTTAGCTCCCTCTTCTGGTCTCCAGAGTGCTAGCAAGCAGGCTGGCCTTCCTGCCTGCCTTCTCTTTTTCTTTCTCTCTTTCTTTCTTTCTTTTTCTTTCTTTCTTTCTTTCTTTCTTTCTTTCTTTCTTTCTTTCTTTCTTTCTTTCTTTCTCTCTTTCTTTCTCTCTCTCTCTCTCTCTTTTTTCTTTCTTCTCTCTTTCATCTTCTTTCTAGTTTTATTTTTAGTAATCTCTACACCAAGTGTAGGGCTGGAACTCATGACCCTGAGATCAAGAGTCACATGCTTTTCAGAGAGCCAGCCTCGCACTCCTAGCAAGCAGATTTTCTGACCAAGGAATAGGGTGCAGGCTGAAAGATTCATTCATTCCAGTCTACCTACATTCCTCTGTAGTCTTTTCCAGCTTGAAATACCACCACATGCTGGCTGCACCGAAATTTGTGTCTCCTGCCTGGACTTCTCCCGCTGAGTTCCAGACTCTGATCACTCCACATCTCTATGTGAACGTACAAAAGACATCTCAGACCTGACATGGTCAAAACCCAGTTCCTGATGTTCCCCGGCCCCTCCCCCCATCTTGCTCCTTCCAAAGTTGCCTGGGTCTCTGTTGAAGCCGCTCCACTTTTCCCGTAGCACAACCTAAAAACCTTGAAGGGGGGCTTGGGTGGCTCAGTGAGTTAAGCGTCTGCCTTTGGCTCAGGTCATGATCTCAGGGTCCTGGGATTCCAGCCCCTGCTTCTCCCTCTCCCTCCCCTCCCCTCCCTACCTCATGCTCTCTCCCTCTCAAATAAATAAAATCTTTAAAAAACAAACAAACAAACAAAAACACTTGAAAGGTATCTTACTCTTCTCTCTTTCCCTCACACCCCACATCCAGTCCACCGGCAAGATCTATTGGTTCTGCCTTCAATACACACCACACCCTGACGTCTCCCATGTCCACTGCTGTCCACCTGCTACAAGCTTCATTGCTCTTGCCTTGACAGGAGCAGTGGCTTCTGCATAGACCCTCCTGTGACCTTGCTCTTACATTCTCTTCCCAACTCAGCAGCCAAGTGGTCCCATGGGCACAAAAGGCACTCTATGGCTCCTCCACTCAGACCCTCCAGTGGTGTCCCAGCCCACTCTAGTCCCAAAGCCTTTCAAAACCTCTAAGCCCTGGGGCACCTGGCTGGTTCAGTGCGTAGAGCATGTGATCTCAGGGTTGTGAGGGGTTGTGAGTTCAAGTCCCTTTGTGTGTGTTGGGGGTGGGGGCAGAGCTTACTTAAAAAACAAAACAAACAAAATGTACAAGCCCTAAAAATGATCCTCCCCCTGTCTGATTTTACTTCCTACTAACCTCCCACTGGCTCACTCAGCTCCAGCCACACTGCACTTAACTTCTTGCAGTTCCTCAAACATTCCAATCATATTCTTGCTTGGGGGTTTTGCACTAGCTGTACCCCCTAGGCTGGAATGCCCTCAGGTATCCATGACTTGCTCCCCCTCCCTCCTTCAGATCTTGATACAAATGTTACCTCATGTTTGCCTTCCCTGAGTATCCTACTTAAAGCACTACATCCTGACCTTTCCTACCCCCCTTCCCTGCTTTATTTTCCTCCATAGAACCGATACCATCTACCTTATTACAAATTTTACCTGTTTATTTAGTTTATGATCTGCCTCCTCCTCTGAGCCTACAAGTTCAAGTTCTGCCAGGCAGTACCTTTTCTGTTAAGCTTGTTTTCTTCGCTGCGGGGGCCAGTGCCTAGTCTATGGTGGGCGCCCAATAAATATTGCTTGAGCACCCGTTTTGGGGCCACCACTTCACTGGGCACTGAAGGTGGGATCATGAGCAGAACCGGACGAAGTCTATGAAGCTTAAGTCTTGGGAAGTGGTTGTCTCATTTTCCCAAAGAGCACTCAGGAGACGGGCTCCACCCCTGGAGATCGATCCCCGGGTAGGGCACAGGGGTGTGCAGAGCGCACACAGCTCCCCAGGGGACTGGGATGCAAGGAATCACATTGGTCTGCTGGGACGGCCTGGCCTGGACGCCTAAGGTCTCATTTCCACAGCACCACCCACTCTTCATTAAACAGTTATTACATGCCTGTCTCCCCTCTAAACAGTGCACTTTTGGGCTGCTCCTCTCTGTGGCCCCCGGGGCTCGGCACAGCGTAGACGCTGGTAACTGTGTACTGAGACTCAGAGCGGATGAATGGAGGGTGAATGAAGAGTTAGAAGACAGATGAATGAATAACGGGACTCCGGTTAGAAAAGGAATTTCAAGAGTTCAAGATCCAGGGGGTGGGAACGTTTCCAAAGAGCTCCCTCTGTGCCCGAGGGTTGCAGGAGGGGCGGGGGCTTCCGAGGTCGGGGCGCGCTTGGTCCTGCGCGAGGCTGCTCCGCCGCAGAGAGGAGGCGCGCAGGGGCTACCGCGGCCGCACACCCTGCCGCCGGGCAGCGCGCTTCTCCCGGCCAGGCGCGGCCGTTGCCATAGCTACAGACACAGCCGTGAGACGAGGGGGCGGGCCCGGGCGCTACGTCATTCCTAGCGCGACGCGGCTCCGCGCCTCCCGCCTCTTTCGGGAGCGAGACCCTCGGCCCGCCTCCCCGGCTCTCCACCTGCGCGCTTTCCCCGCTCGCGCCCTCCCCCGCTCTGCGCCGGCGCGGTGCCCGCCAGGGCGCGCAGGAGAGGCCGCGAGGCGCATGCGCGTTGCGGGGCCCGCCGCCGCTCTGGTGTCCACGCCGCCGCCGTCGCTGCCGTTGCCGCCTCCCTGCCGGCAAGTGTGCGAAGGAGGAGCTGAGGGCCGCCGCCGCCGTTGCCGCCATGGGGGTGAGTGAGGCAGGGAGAGGAGACGCGAGGCTCGGGAGCGCTCCCCGTTCCCTGCGCCCCCCTGCGCCCCCATTGTTCCTTGAACCCCCCCTCACGTGACCCCGACCCCCTCCGGCCTCACGTGACCCCCAACCCCCACATGACCCTACTCCCCCATTCTTAGCGTCCCCACACTCGGCGCAGCCCCGGGATCCCTTGGGGGAGCCCCCTTCTCCGGGCCCCACCCCCTGGGGTGTCCCCCGCCCCTCGCGTCGCGGCCCCCCCGTCTTCTTGGCTGACCTGTTATCTTCTTGGCCACCCCTTAACCCCCGCGCGGTCCCTGGGGTACCCCCCGCCCCCAGGGGGCACCCATCACCTGGCTGTCACCGGCTTCGCGGCTTCCCACATCCTAGGCCGCCCCTGGCTTGCAGGGCACTGAGGCCCAGAGCAGAGGCACGCAGCCAAGGTCACCCAGTGAGCAGGGGCCAGACCCTGTGTCGGGCCTCCCCAGCCCTCGGCCGCTGGCTGCGCTTCCCGCTACCCGGATACTCGGTGAAGCGGGTTCCCCTACACTCTTTCCAAACCTCTCCACCAGGTTCCGCTTGCTCCTAAAACGCCCTCTTCCATTCCGACGGAGGCCTGCTCTCTAGGCCTCCCAGATGCAGCAGAGTGCTTTTGATTATATTTGGGTCTTTAGTAGCCTAAGTGCTGCAGGTGGCTTTGCATGGGGACGCGGTGCGGAAGGTGAGCAGGGAGGGAACTGATGGGGGGTGAGGGCACTGATGGCTCCAGCCGCAGATGGATAGTGACCACCTGTTCTGCGTGTGGCAGCCCGCAGGTGCGCCCTTCTCGGGCATGTGCCGTTAGAGGGCTGGGCAGAAATTATTCAAATATTTCTGTGAGTTCACCTTCCTGAGTTCCAGTTAGAGTAGTATCAGCCACTCTCCTGCAAAGGCAACTGGCCCTCCCTGGTACTGTGTAGATTAGTTTTTACCTGGGATTTTCACCACCTTTAAGGAGCCCTGACTTGGGAGCCAGAGATACCTCAGTTCTAGCCCCATCTTCCTGGCTAGCAGCGTGATACTGTGCCAGTGACGTGGCCTTTCTGAATTTGAATTTCCTCTTCTGTGTAATGTGGATGATGATACCCGCCCCTCCAATAGATGTGAGGATTAAATGAGATAGTGGATGCAGAGAGCCACATGAAATCGTGGCTGTTGTTTCTGCTTGTATTCTCACCTTTACTGTAGTTATCTAAAATAGATTTGTGCTATTTTTTTTTTTAAAGATTTTATTTATTTATTTGACACAGAGAGAGAGATTACAAGTAGGCAGAGAGGCAGGCAGAGAGACAGGGAGAGGAGGAAGCAGGCTCCCCGCTGAGCAGAGAGCCCGATGCGGGCCTCGATCCCAGGACGCTGAGATCATGACCTGAGCCGAAAGCAGAGGCATTAACCCACTGAGCCACCCAGGCGCCCAAGATTTGTGCTATTTTTAACCCATTAGTTTGTCCCTCCTGTTGTTAACCTAGATTTTCTCTCGAGTAATTATTGACTGAACAAATCAACTTGTTAGACAAAAATAGTAGTCTAATCCATGTGGAAGCACTTCATGTAATCCACGTCAAAACACTTTCATCTTGTTTCAGCAAGGAATTTGGGGTACAGTGTCCTTTGTATGTAGAAGTACTTCGTATGTAGAAAATCAAGGCATATTTAATCCAGGTTTTGGCGAAAGGTCCCATTTCAACTCTTGTTGAAATGAGGTAAAAAATGTGTGTCCCTGGTATCACTCGGTGTCTACCCAGCATCAGCCACTACAGACTGAGCAGCAGACAAGAAGCATAATATGCCATTCTGGTTCAACACTTGCTCGTTGGTTGAGTTGAAAGAGCAAGACTCAGAGATACTGCGACCCTTGCTTCCTTTACTCCTATTACTCATACCCTACAGATGTGTTTCTCAGAACGGCCCCTGCCTAGTCTCTTGTGGTGTAAAACTCACTGCAAAAAAAGAGAAACCTGAATCTTCCTCCCTGAAACAGTGCTGGAACCCTCTCATTATCCTCATTCCTCCCGGGTGGGGGCTGTGGACTCCCCAGCTCAGTGTCAGGAAGGTTAGTGTTTGTGGCGAGCACCATCGGTGGGAGGGCCGTGCTCCACTAGGCAGCTAACCTCAGGCTAAGAGAGTAGCCTCAGATGGATCACCCTTCTCTTCAAAGTTCTTTCACCCCTGCTGCCACAGACGTGTTGTCTTTTGGAAATTAGAATGTAGGTCTCTGGCTCCCTTCACCAAAAACGGAAGTTTTTTTCTGGGTCCCGGATATTTTGTGGGGTGAAGGTGTTGACACTGAAATCTAAGAGGTGCCGAATCTCTTTTCTGAAAGGTGCCTCCTGCCCCCATCTGTGTGCTTTTTGTTTTTGAATTTCTCTGTGTGACCTGGCAGTCCTAACTGCATGTGGAGACACTACTTCAAGAGGAGTAGCAGGGGGAGGGTTTTCACAGCTGTGGGTGAAAACACCTATGTCACACTCTGTAACGCGTGCTGTATACATGTAGTTGATGTCGTGGAAGAAGCATGGATTTTAGGGTTCGGACCTGGATTTGAATCTTGGCTGATTCATTCAACAGGTATGGACTTAGTACCTGCTGTTTGCTGAGCACTGACTGGGTGTACATTGACCCAGTGTGACATCTGCCTCATGGAGTGTTACAGTCTGGTGTGAGTGGAGGGAGAGGGTGGCCTGGAGAGACCTCTTTGAGAATTCTGTTCACTGGCTCTGTGACCCTGAAAGTTCTCTAACCTCTCTGTGCCTCAGTTTTCTCATCAAAGAAGTGGGCACGCCTAACTTGTTATAGAGACTAAAATAAAGCCTCTTTATGAAAGCACTGGCAGAGTTTGTGACTCTAGTGGATCCTTGTAAGCAGAAGTCCTTATTTATTGTATCATTTTGTCCTCACCACAGTCCTGTGAGGTATAGGCATTGTTAGCCCCCTTTTACTGACGAAAGCGATCTCGAGATCCAGAGAAACTAAGTAACTTGCTGAAAAGAGATTAAGTAACTTCCCCAAAGTCACGCGGCTACATAGTGGAAGAGCTGAGAATCAAATCCCAAGTCTCTTGACTCAAAATCCCACACTCTTTATTATATAAAGCTCCCTCGGGAAAGACCCTTAGCCACAATGAGCCTTACTGCTCACTGTGCTTATCTCCCATTTTGATTAGGGGAATTTTCCTGTGTCCCTGCAGGACAGCTTTACCTCCACGAGGCAGGGCAAAGCTAATTGGAACAGTAGGAGACCACTTTTCCTAGCGTGTGCTAGGTTTGAGGGAGAGCCCCTGCCTGTCTGCCCTGGCCTGCCTCGGCCTGCCTCATACCCCGTGTGCAGGCAGCGAAGCACTTCGGGGTCTCTCTCATTCCTTGCCGTCTCGGGCCATGGCGGCCGTGAACCTCACCCTGAGGATTGGCTGGCTGGCCTGCCCCCTTGCATGAATGAGCCCATAAATCTCCTGGAGGCCTGGGGGTGGCCTTCCTGCTGCTTATGCTTAGGAATTACTTACCTCATGTGCTTAGAAATGAGATGCTGTGGAGGGAACCCACGTCTCGGTGCTTTCTGGGTCCCGGGAGTCATACTTTCCTTCCAGCACCTTTGATCTTTCTGCTCTGTGTTGTGCGAAGAGCGAACCAGTGCGCAGGGGGGAGGGGGGAGCTTGCCTCTACTGTAAGGTGACTTCTGACCTGTCCTCTCAGCGATTCGGCGAGGCCAGCATTCGTGTCCCCATTTTTCCGGAGGTGGACTTGCTTTCACGGGTCACGCGGGGGCGGCAGGAGGCGCATCGGCCTGGCCCGAGTGATGCCTGGGCTCGGGTTCTCTCCTGGAGGCCGGCTGTCTCGGGTTTCCTTTCCCCTCCCTCAGTGGGGAGGTGTCAGCCATCCTGAGCCAGAAGGGTGATGAGGAGTGAACTGCTGAGGGGCTACCCTGACGGCTCCTGAGGTCTGGACTTTCTCTTGGCAGGACTGAGAGGAAAGGGCTTTTGACATTGATGTTGGCCTTCCCTTCGGGAGACAGCAGGGCTGCTGGAACAAACACTAGATCCGGGGCCCAACCCCTGGGATTAAGTCCCCCTCTGCCATTTACTCATGGGGACACTAGACGAGTCGCACCATCCCTTTGAGCTTCAGTTTCCTCATGTGGGAGTGGAGGTGCTGGCTTTTGCCCCGAGACCCGAAGTAGATGTTTGTGGAAGTACTTTGCGAGCTGAGTATCGTTCTCAGTGTTGTTTTGAAATTCAGATTCCCAGAGAAAAAGATGGGTGCTCTTAACCCAGTGTGTACTCAAGAAGGGCTGGTTCCGTGCCCTCCAGGCCTAGCGGTACGAAGACAGTCTGTTCTCCTCTGTGTGCCCCTCGCTGGAGGGAGGTGAGGAGAGGGGGCCAGTGGGCTTCCTGCGCCGTGCTCCTCAGGACGGAGTAGCTGGCGTTGGGCGAGTTTACACCTAGAAGAGCAATCCCTGTGGGTTCTTTGTGTCTGACCTCTTGCCTCCTGGTCCCTGGAAATAAGAGTTAGGCAGTGTCATTCCTCGGAGAGCCAAGGGTAGAATTTATCCCGAGAAACTTCTCCAGCATCTGGCTTTTCAACTTGCCCTTTGCCGGTGCCAGCGTCAGGGCTCAGGTGCAGCTGGAGGGAGCAAGGCCTCTCTGATGATGATGAGCTCAGGAAACCGAGAGATGGGGTTAGAAGAGGCCATGGGGTGGGTCAGAAAGCCTTTGGGTGCCTTTGGAATTTGGGCTGGGGGGTGAGCACCTCCGGGGGCACGTGTGGCTCTGGCCTGCCTTGGGAGCGAGAGTGAGAACTCTCTGTGGTTGAGCCCGTGCCAGAGTAGGTCTCACCGGCCTCCTGCCTCAGAGGAGGCTTTATGAGCCTCACTCACCTCCTTGATGTGAGGGAAGGAGACACAGAGAAGGGCTGGGGGTTGTCCGAACGCCGCTCTGAAGGGCAGGAAGAGGCTCTGGGTAAGGTCCGTCAGATTCGCGAGTGTGGGCTCTTTTTCCCGTGTTACTGACTTTTCGCAAGAGGGTGACAGGGTCCGTGTAGGCCTGAGAGACCCCCACCCCCGCGGGAGCCGTGAAATAGGGTTTGCTCTGTGTGCAGTTATGGGTGGTCTGCCATTGGTGCCTCTGTGCAGGGACGCTCTCCCTCCGCTCCCTGCGGCCTGTGTGCCCTGCACCACGGCCTCGCGGACCATGTGTCAGTATGGCCTCTGTCCCCTGGTGAACCCCCTGAGGCCCGCTCTCCACCCTCGTCGATACTAGGTGTGCAGGGTGCCTGTCGCTCAGGGCCCTTGGCCGAGCAGCACTTCTGGGGAACAGTTCTGTCTCCTTAAGCCGAAGTGCCCTGGTCTCAGCTTAGAAGGGGACCCATCGCCCAGAAGGGCTCCCCCAGACCGGATCTTTGTCTTCTGAAGCTGGAAGACACTGAGAAGGCTTTGAATAAACTTATCCTCAGGAACAGCTGTCAGCGGCTACCTCAGATGCCATCTCCTTCTTGAAACCTGCCCTGAATGTGTCTAAAATTAGTTGTTCTTTCCTGGGGGGTAATGGATGAGTGCATATTTATTAGGCACCTGCTGGGGGCCGGGCCCTACTGCAGGCATTGTCATGTGTCCTCACGGGGTCCTCACAGTGACCCAGCAGCCCTGAGGGTCAGTACTCTGGAAGCGGAGAAGTCTGGTCTCACGACTAGAAATGCTTGTGTCTTCCCCACCCCACCAAGTGTGCAGCAGCCAGGATTGGAAGTTCCTGCCACTGAGGCCAGGCCTGTGGACTCAGGGACTGACTCTAAGGTTCCTCAAAGAGAAAGCCAAGTCTTTGGTCGGCCGCAGCCCTTCCAGCCAACTTTGCTTTTCCCTGTTGCAGAGGAAGTCAAGCAAAGCAAAGGAGAAGAAGCAGAAGCGGTTGGAGGAACGAGCAGCCATGGATGCTGTCTGTGCCAAAGTGGATGCTGCCAACAGGGTGACTCCCCTGCTTCCCAAGTCCCTTCCTCCTAGTACTTCAGCTTGGTTTTTCATTTGACTTCTTTTGGCGCCACCCTGTGGCAGAATTTTGTTATTGGCCGGCTGAGGAAAATGAGCCCAGCCGGACTTGCCAGGAGGGCCAGAGATTGGCCTAGGTGTGCAGGGAAATGGGGATTCAAATGAAGTGGCTGGGGCGCCTGGCTGGCTCAGTCGGTGGAGCGGGTGACTCTCCATCTCAGGGTCGTGAGTTCCAGCCCCACACTGTGTGTGCAGCCTACTTAAAAAAAGAAAAAAAAAACAAATGGAATTGGCTGCTTCTCTCTGTGGGTCTCCTTCCATACCAATAGAAGAGGGTCTGGAGAAATTTTTTTTTTTTAAAGATTTTATTTATTTATTTCACAGAGGGAGAGAGATCACAAGGAGGCAGAGAGGCAGGCAGGGAGAGAGAGGGGGAAGCAGGCTCCCAGCTGAGCAGGGAGCCCGATGCGGGCCTCGATCCCAGGACCCTGAGATCATGACCTGAGCCGAAAGCAGAGGCTTTAACCCACTGAGCCACCCAGGCGCCCCTGGAGAAATTTTTGTTAGGATTTTGCATTTTGGAGAGGAAACGTCCCTGGTAACATATGGTATAGTTTTCTCTTTCATTCCTTCAAACATTTATTGACTGAAATTTTTGTTAGGATTTTGCATTTTGGAGAGGAAACGTCCCTGGTAACATATGGTATAGTTTTCTCTTTCATTCCTTCAAACATTTATTGACTATGAAGTACCAAAAACTGCAGGCACTGGGGGCAGGGGCAGCAGCCTGGTTCAGGGGCCAGAGTCAGAGAAGGAATAGTTGTGAAGCTGACCACCCAGGTGGCTCCACTAAGAGCAGGCTTGGCTTTCCAACAGAAATGAAGAGATTCTGGTCATCCTTCCTGTTCCCATTTCATATCTCATTTTTTGTTACTCTTTTTTTAAGATTTTATTTATTTGACAGGGAAAGAGGATAAGCGGAGGGAACGGTAGGGAGAGGGAGAAGTAGACTCCTTGCTGAGCAGGGAGCCCCATGTGGGGCTCATCCCAGGACTCCGGGATCATGACCTGAGCCAAAGTCAGACGCCCCTTTTGTTACTTTTTTAGCCCACCCAGTGAACAGTCCACTTTTATAAAGAGGTGGTTCAGAGACATGACTGTGCCATTTTGGGTTTTAACCCGGTGAGGTTAGTTGGGGGCTTCTTAGAAGTATGCAGGTAAGGGGTGCCTGGGTGCCTCAGTCAGTTAAGTGTCCAGCTCTTGATCTTGGCCCAAGTCATGATCTCAGGGTCTTGAGACCCAGCCCTGTGTTGGGCTCTGTGCTGTGTGGAGTCTGCTTGAGATTCTCTCTCCCTCTGCCCTGTCCCCCTGTGCGTACATGCGTGCATACTCTTTCTAAAGTAAAAAAGTAAAATCTTAAAAAAATATGTTTAAGAAAAAAAAAAGTATGCTGGTGGATGGGGCACCTGGCTGGTTCAGTTGGTAGAGTAGGCGACTCGATCTCAGGATCACAAGTTCAAGTCCCACACTGGGCATGGAGCCTACTTAAAGTAAAAAAAATAAATAAAAGGAAGTATGCGGGTGGATCAAGCGGCCTCTGTTTTTTGGGTCAGGTGACCTATAGGCCAGTATTAGTATTAGGCTAGTAGAGTCGAGTCTCTTCTTACCTTATGAAATGAAGCTGACCGAACTCTCCCGCGCCTCCTTACTAGAACCTCCCTCCCTGTGATTTCAGGGCCGAGGCAGGCGGAGCGCTGTCTGAGGGCTGCTCCTGGGTTGGAAGCTAAGGCTCCCAGTGCGGGTCTGCACACTGTCTCACCGCAGGGAGAGCCTGCGACTGCACCACGCGTGTGTTTGTGCTACTCCTCTTTTCTTTCCCTCCACAGCTTGGAGACCCTCTAGAGGCTTTCCCAGTGTTCAAGAAGTATGATCGAAATGGGTAAGTGTTTAGCTCTCCTGTTGTCTCCTTGAGTGTCTGAAGGAATTCACCTTGCCAGAGTATGCTTCCTCCGACCCAAATTTTCTCATTCTTTGTTACGAAAAAGGAGAAGCTGTGGTGTCTTGATATCAAAGCCCCTGGTTAGGGTGACAGAGAAATCCACAAACAAACAAAGATTGCATGATCTTAGACTGATGTTTCTGTAGGATTTGATATTCTCTCCAGGTGAAGAATCATAGAACTGAAACAAACTTGAAAAATCATCTAGGCTGACTTTCTCCTTTTGTGCAGGGGGAAGCAAGGCTCAGAGAAGCTGAATAAGATTTCTAAGCCACCGAGTTTCTCCCTGGCTGCTGAGGGGGCTTTTATTTCCCAATCTAGGGCTCTTTCCAGGGGTGTATGGTGTAATTGTTAAAAGCCACTTATTGGCTGTGTGACCCTGGACCCTGGACTTAACCTCTCTGTGCCTCCATTTTCTAATCAGCAATGGGTCTGATAATAGATGGTTTCATCAGCAGGATTAGGTATAAAGTGCTCATACCCGGAGCTTACCAAAACCTAGGTCAGTGTTAGTTGTTATCACTGCTGTTATTGTTACTGATCCAGTTTATTGCTGTAGGATCTGGGTTAAAGCCCCCTTCTTCTTTCTGTCCTTTTGGTTTATAAAATAGGAAGCATAATCTGTCTTATCAGAGCTGCTCTTGGCTTAGGGAAAAATGGGTTATGGTTTTAGAGAATCACAGCTTTGCAGCTATGGGTTTGAATCAAAACTGTACCTCTGAGGGCGCCTGGGTGGCTCAGTGGGTTAAAGCCTCTGCCTTCGGCTCAGGTCATGATCTCAGGGTCCTGGGATCGAAGCCTGCGTCGGGTTCTCTGCTCAACGGGGAGCCTGCTTCCTCCTCTCTCTCTGCCTGCCTCTCTGCCTACTTGTGATCTCTCTCTCTGTGTGTCAAATAAATAAAATCTTTAAAAAACAAAACAAAACAAAACTGTACCTCTGATTGACTGTATTCAGACAAGCCACACTCCTTAAGCCTCATTTTTTGGTCTGTTAAATGGAGTGATGATGCCAAACTTGTAAGGTCGTTTTAAGGAGGAAAGAGGATTATATCCAGTTCTGTAGTAGCAGCTGGTGTGAGGATTTTAGTGAACAAGACAGACAGATGTAAATACACGAACTATCAAATGAACACTTTAGTAGGTGACCCTGAATCTGCTTTTCATAGCTTTGTCTGAATTTCTTTCTTTTTTTTTTTTTTTTTTTTTAAAGATTTTATTTATTTATTTGACACAGAGAGATCAGATCACAAGTAGGCAGAGAGGCAGGCAGAGAGAGAGGAGGAAGCAGGCTCCCCGCCGAGCAGGGAGCCTGATGCGGGCCTCGATCCCAGGACCCTGAGATCATGACCTGAGCCGAAAGCAGAGGCTTTAACCCACTGAGCCACCCAGGCGCCCGCTTTGTCTGAATTTCATAGTATCATGTTAACTTGTCCTTGTCTGTGATCAGGTGTAGTACGGTTCCTCCAGTAGCCTTGCCATTCAGTGTCTGGGAAGTCCTCTGACACAGTTTAGAGATCCCTTACTGTGATGTCTTCTGTGTTCCATATTCTACATTCCTATTGACTTTCAGAATTATTAGAACAGTTCTGAAGCGGGCATTGCCAGCTGACTCTGGGCTCCTTTGGTGCCTGGAATTTTGTGTGATTTGTGTGGCTATGATCCTGCTTTAATGTACTTAAAGAATTCAAGTGAGAGAGAGAGAGAGAGAGAGAGAGAGGACACTCAGATTAGTGGAGAATGCATACCTCCAGACCAACCTTTGGAAAACAGCTGAGCCAGGTAGAAGGCCATGTTGGAGCGTTTCTGACTACAACATGGCCACTACTTTCAAAGGAAGGAAGACTCTTCAGAGCCAAGAAGATCAGAATTTATAAGGCTGAGTGCACATGCAGCTCATATGGCAGACCAGACAGCAGAGGTGACGGTCATTTCCCATGGGGACTTTTTCTGAGGGGTGGTGTCAGGGCCATTGGAAGGTCCTGACCTGGGACCTATTTAAGGACTTCATGTCATTGACTTCAGTCCTGTCAGAATATGGCACTGCCTGGAGATTGGGGTTCCACAGTTTGGTCAAGGAGCTGGACTGTGCTTTACTAATGTTTCTCTTAGAAGTAAATAGATTACGCTACCTTAATGTCTATAGCATTTGTTAGTGTAGGAACACAGCGTGGGGTTGGACCCTGCTCCATCCGATTTGGTCAGCCGAAAGTGCCTGCTGTGTCCTCGAGAGGAAATGGCAGGCAGGACCCCTCTGGGGAGATTATGGACCATGGTCTTGTCAAAGGGCCTGAGGTGACCCACCCACTTTCGAGGTGGCCATGGCTGTCCGGTGAGGAGTCAGTTCAGAGACTAAACGCCTAAGGGCAGGAGCTAAAGGATCAGAGAAGACTCTAGTGTTCAGAGCAAAGTGCAGAAGAGAGGCTGGAGAAAACAAAGAGGTAGCAGAGAGGGATGGAAGTTTACAAAGTGCAGAGGCTGATAAGGACCTCGCAGGGCAGGCAGGAAGCGGGACTGTGGTCAGGGCGGTGGGCTGGCGATGACATTTGTTAATCTCGGCCCGAAAGGCTTCGTTCCTCCAGGGGCACCTTCTTTTTTTTTTTTTTTTTTTTTAAAGATTTTTTATTTATTTATTTGAGAGAAAGAGATTACAAGTAGGCAGAAAGGCAGGCAGAGAGACAGGGAGAGGAGGAAGCAGGCTCCCTGCCGAGCAGAGAGCCCGATGCGGGCCTCGATCCCAGGACCCTGAGACCATGACCCGAGCCGAAGGCAGAGGCATCAACCCACTGAGCCACCCAGGTGCCCCAGGGGCACCTTCTGTAGTCGCGACCCGGAAGGTAGGGCGCAAGCTTGGCTTTTCTCTGTGGATGAACCGAGACCAGGCCTGCTGCGCTGCGAGGCCGTCAGGGCTCAGGCCCACCACCAGCTCCACTTGCCACCTTTCCCTCTTCTTTAGGTTAAACGTCTCCATCGAGTGTAAGCGAGTGTCTGGACTGGAGCCGGCCACCGTGGCCTGGGCCTTCGACCTGACCAAGACCAACATGCAGACCATGTAAGCGTACTCCGAAGGGAGGGGAACCTCATTCCTCCCCTTCTGGGTTTCCCTGCCCTGACTGCCCCTGTGTTTCCCAGGTATGAGCAAAGTGAATGGGGCTGGAAGGACCGAGAGAAACGCGAGGAAATGACAGATGACCGAGCCTGGTACCTCATTGCTTGGGAAAGCAGTTCGGTCCCTGTTGCCTTTTCTCACTTCCGGTTTGACGTGGAGTGCGGGGATGAAGTCCTGTACTGGTAGGAGCCCCAGCTTGGGGTAGGCCATGGGGAGGACACACTGGCGCTTCTCTAGGCACTCAGCCAGGTGGCAGAGTCCCCTGTGCCGGTCTGGGGCTGCGGGCTGCCAGGGCCCCAGGTCCTCTGATGGGCCCTGCCTCCCCGTACTCACTTGGCTGCTTTCTTCATCCAGCTATGAGGTGCAATTGGAAAGCAAGGTACGGCGGAAAGGCCTGGGAAAGTTCCTCATACAGATCCTGCAGCTCATGGCCAATAGGTAAGGGCGCCCCATCCCACCCCCGCCCCGTGTGTTGCTCTGTTGGAAGGATCTGCCTCTGAGCCATCCACATTGTTCTCTGAGCCTCCGTGGAGAACAAGGCTCATAGGAATGTTTTGGAAGAGAGGCATCTAGAACCCTCTCAGTAAAGATACTCCCCGCCCTGCTGAGATTCCAGATTTTGTACATGCAGCTCTAAGCAACAAGTGTTTCTGAGCACCTCTTGTGCCTGAATAGTGAGGTGCAGAGAGGAGGTGGAGAAGAAGCCAGTCCGTGGGGGCCTGATGCCCGTGTGGTCTGATCAGCCCTGTAAGGGAAAGCAGGGAGTGCTGTGGGTGCCCAGCAAGGAGGCTAGATTGGGACTCAGAGGCTTGCTTCTCAGGAGCAAATGGGAGACAGTAGGCAGACACACGAACGGGAAGGCATGAGTTAGCATCTGTTTCTCTTTCTGGAAGGTGTTCTCTCTGCTTTCTTTTCAGCACACAGATGAAGAAAGTTATGTTAACTGTATTTAAGCACAATCATGGCGCCTACCAGTTCTTCAGAGAAGCGCTGCAGTAAGGAGCCGGACCGGAGTGGGGTCCTCTGGGTGGTGGGGGTGCCTGCCCCAGGGCCTTTTTCCTGGTCCTGGCGCTCATTCCTCCTGAGGGCTGAGCTCCTAGTCCGGTGGTCCGTGGAAGTAACCTTGGGATTGGGGAGATGGTGTGGCAGGCCCTCTGGCTGCGCCCTCGCTCCTAGGGGTCTCGTGAGCATGGTGGGTGGAACAGTTTCCGGGCTAAGAAGGAAGGCACTCAGCTCCCTACAGCCAGGCCTTTCCTCTTGCCTTCCTTGCAGATTTGAAATCGATGACTCTTCCCCCAGCATGTCTGGTTGCTGTGGAGAGGACTGCTCCTACGAGATCCTGAGCCGGAGGACCAAGTTTGGGGACAGCCAGCATCCCCATGCGGGCGGGCACTGTGGCGGCTGCTGCCACTGAGCTCCCAAGCTAGAATGCTCTCTCCAAGGCCTGTCCTCTCCCTGGGCTCGTCGCTGGCCAGGTGCCCTCAGAGCTGTGGCCTCCTCAGCCCTGCGCGTGCCAGGCTGCAGCCTGAGAGCATAGGACCCTGGGGTGGCGTGGCCCGAGCCGCCCGTTCTCCGCTCTCCTAGAACAGCGTGCCCTGAAGGAGCAGAGAGGAGAGGGTGCTGAGGGAAGAGCTGGCGGAGGCCGGGCACGACGTGGACCCTCACAGCGGCTGCCTTCTCGCTCGGCCCTTGTGCCCTTGAGCATGAGGTTCCCCAGCTTCACTGCAGATGGATTCCTGACAAGCCCTCCCCTCCCCCCGCCATACACACACTTGGACAAATGGGGTGTTTTATACCCATCTTTACAGAAGTCCCGGAGCCCTGGGTCAGGGTCTGGCTGGTCCCCAACGAGGAATGGACCGAGCGCAGGATCCGGACGGAGAGATGGGCTTCGGAGAGAGTCCTGTTTCGTAGCCGAGCGCTCTGATGGAGATCGTGGAAGCGGAAGGTCTTTTGTGCCATGCCCCTGGGAAGGAAGGGAGCTCTTTCCAGCTGGGCTGTCGTGGACCTACAGTGTGGAGGCGTCCCAGGGCACCTGCCCGTTAGGAGGAAGGCTCCCTCCCTCTCTGCCTCGTTGTCCATGACCAGGAACGAGGCATGCATGGGGGCAGGGGTTCCCCCCAGGCAGAGAGTTGCTCTTCTGGGCTTTCGGACTTTGCTGCATTCTAGCCGAACCTCTTGATCTGGCAGCCACTCGAGCTCTCCTGTCATAGAAACAAGCCAGAGGTCCTGCCAGTTCCTCTCCGTCGCCCCCGCCCCGCCACTTGTCCTCCCCTGCTCACCTCCCCCAATACCTCTATTCTTACTCTCAAGGGGGAGAATTACATTCGGGAGCCCTTCATCTCCCTCCAGAAGGACCCCTCGTTCCTGGCCTCTTCAGTGCTATTGCCTCTCATATCTTGGTGCTGATCGCTCTCTGAAGGTGGGGCCGCCCTCCCTTCTCAGAGAGCCCCCAGCCAGCAGCAGGCCCCGCTGCCTGCACCCCCCAGCCTTGCCCCATGCTGCCTCAGTGAGGCCTGGTGCCACCGCCCTGGCCGGCAGCCCCGGCTGCGGCAGGAACACCTCCCGGTGGCCAGAACCGCTGCTGTTCTCTCTCTCCAGCGTCACCCCGTGGCAGCGGACTGGAGCAGGGGGCGAAGGCCTTCCTCTTCTCTCGCAGGATCGGGAGGCTGTGGGTCAGAGCTTACACTCGCCCCGATCTCTGGGCCTTGTGCCCCTTCCAGGGAAGGAAATGACCAAATCCTTAATGACCAGGAAAAAGCACCTGCCGCCTCCCCTCGGACATCCTTGAGCTCTGCTTTAGGGAGTGTCTTAAAGGTTCTAGCCTTTGTGGAGTTGCTCTCTTGGAGGTCTGTCTGTCCTGACCTCAGAGTCTGCTCAGACCCCACCCTCTGCCCTGACTCAGGTGGTCTCTGCTGGCGGGTCTCCCCGGAGCTGATCTCGCTTCCCCACTTTCCTGCTCACGCAGGGGCCTGTGCACACGGTGTCCTCCACCCAGCCTGGCCCTCCTCAGAGTGCGCTGTGTTGCTCTTGACCCCGTGGGCAGCATCCGAGAGGGCCTTGCAACTTTACACTGGAATAAGCGCATCTCTGCCCCTACCTTCCAGCTCCCAGGGGAGTCTGGGGGGGGAATGGGGGGAGCATTTTAAATTGCTGGGAGGAGGGCATTGGTGGGCCCCTTCCAAGAATCATGGAATGACAGAAGCATGTTTAGGAATTTTTTTCCTCTGATCCCTGTCTGTCGACACAGAACAGATAAATATTTATTGTCTTAGATCATGGATTTCTGATACCTCCCACTCTAGGGGATCAAAAGGAACCCCACTGTAAATTCCTCATAAGGTGAGTTCAGTGTATGTCGTGTCTCCGCTCGTTGGACACCTGCCACTGAGCCCACTGGCAGATGGAGGGCTTGCTGCGACACCTGCTCTTGCTGCCTCGGCTGGCCTTTTCCTGCGGGGCGGCTCGGGGGCCCGCGCGGGGGCAGGAGGCCAGCCCCTCCCTGTGTTTCGGTGCTGAGCCCGTTCACGTCTCAAACATCAGTCTTTCTCTACTTCCCCAGGTCTTGGTTTTGAGAAACAGATTTGTGTGTTTTGTTTGGGGCATGTTAAAATATTTTCTAAGATTTTTTTTTTTTAGTTGTATCCACTCTATTTCAGGTTATTTTTGTTGGTGTCAAATGTGTGTATGACCCGTGTATGGTTCTTTTTAACCCTTTCTGGTTTTTTAGAGGAAACTGAAGATAAACTCCTTGATATATTTTTTTTTCTTTAGTAACTTGTTATCACTGGAATCAAAGGGAAAGTGATCTCTTCTTGCATTGGTTGTATTTGTATGTCACAAATAAAAGACACTGTTCAGCTGCCGGGATCGTGTCCTAAAGCTGGGGTGCCATGGGCAGTGTGGTCTCAGGGGACACCCCAGACCTTCACACTGTCCCAGCGTTGGGCGGAAACCCAGGGAGGCACGAAGCAGTGAGGCCCCACGCCCCTTACTGAGAAAAAAACCTTGGCCTGGGGAAGCTTGAGGGTGTCTGGGGTGAGCAGCCAGAGCGGGGAGCTGAGACAGAGTGCGTGTGTTTGTGCCACTTCCCCCTGGCCCTGGGTAGAGGTAGAAGGTCTTGCAAGGGGTGCCTGCTCTTGGGCAGAGTCCCAAACCAGGCGTGGCGACATTTGACATCTTTGGCTAAATGTAAATTCCAGAGCACTTGTGCGGGAGTTGACTAGATAGTTCCGGTGTTTCTTTCCTCCCTTTTACATTATTCGGTTACTCAGAATATTCTTTGTCTCTTAAAAAGATCCCAAAGCCCTCTTCCTTCCACTCACAAGAGACAAAGGCTCAAAGGAAGGGTAATGCGTCAGGCCTGAGAGGACAGGGAAGTTACGAGCTGGGAGAGGCTCTGCCCCGGGCATGTGACAGACAGAGCTACGGGGCTGCGCCCGGCCGCACTCCTGCCCGTCCCTGGCCCCGGGCGAGCTGGGAGGAGAGGCAGGAAGTAGGCTAGGACAGGGGTTCTGGGGTTCAGAAGCCCTTCCTGTGCACACTGGAGGGGCCAGCCTCACCAGGCTCCTGCTTGGTAATCCTATCTGCCGGGAGGTGGGGAGGGAGGAGGCTGCGGGGGGTATTTGTGCTCCGGCAGGGCCGTGGCCTGGGGATGGGGGAGCAGGGTCGGTGGGTGTCCGTACCGGTGAGACACGCCATCCCCAAGTGTCCTGCCACCTGGGGATGGTTTGTGCTGTTGCTTTATCGTGGGAGCATGAAGAAAGGCGTCACAACCCTTCGGAAGGGAGAGAGCATTTCACTGGGCTAATATACAACAGATTTCCCACGTGACGAAATTCTGTCCCCCCCCCCCCCAAGTTCTTTGTTCCTTGCCGTCTGGCTTAATTCCAGGCAGGAATTCGTTGGAATGACACCCCCTTGTCACAGGGCAAATGGCCAGGGTTGGAAGGGTATGGGCCCCTTCCGTGGTCCCTGCTGCCTGGGGTCTGTGCCCACCTCCTTGAGGGGCCTGGACCCTCTTTGGTCCTCCAGTGGCTGCCTCCAGCCCTCCCTGCAGCTGTAACGGAAGCTTCCTCTCTAAAGCGGTACTGGGTGACGTGCCTTCAGCGAGCGGATGGAGCAAGAGGCACCATCCCCGCAGGAGAAGTCTTCCATTTCACTCAGGGCGTGAGCTGCTTTGAAAAGGACCGTGTTCTGCCAGTGAAGGCAACCCGGTCACCCGGTGACTTCCGCTACCAGGTTTTGAAGGTGCCTGTTCAACAACCTTGATCTTTGTGGTGCGGGGCACCGTGATTTCCCGCAGCCCGTCCGCAGGGCGCAGGCACAGGGTGGCGCCCAGGCAGGACGTCGTGGGCACACGGCTCTGTGGATGTCAGCACCACACTCGGCGATGGAGTGGATCCACGAACCAGTCGGTCTCAAGGCCCCGTCTTCCCTCTCAGGGCTTGGGCCAGAGAAACGAAGCCGGCCCTCTCGCCAACCTGAGGGGTTCCTTGTGTCCCATGCGGGGGGCTGTGGAGAAGGCCAAGAGCGAGGCGTGGCCATCCTGTGGGGACACAGGCTGCCACAAAGGAGGCCTGGAGGAGGGTGCTGTGCCTGTGGCCTGCAGTGATGACTCCGTCAGGCAGCTCTTCTCCAGAGAGGAGCAAGCAGCGAAGCCGTCCGGTCCTCGCTGTCGGGCTCTCTCCCTCGGCTTTTCCTGGACGTCCCGTGCCATCTCCCCATCAACTGGACGGGGAAGGAGTGAGGGGTTCAAGGAGAGGCAGGCTGTGCCAGAGCTCGGCCGATGCCCCAGCTTCAGAACCTGCAGCCACTCAGTCCCCTCGGCTCCGGCCCCCTGCATCCCACTGCCGCCCAGGTTGGAGAGCGGCACCTGAGTGCGCCTCCCCACGGCACGTGCGCACACGTGGTTTCCCGTTCCCTGGAGGTGCCTGTGTGGAAGTGGACGAGATGAACCTGTAAACCTGTACCATGGCTCCAGGGGTCCCTGCTTGTGAGATCTTCACTGTAGGAAGGTGAGCATTTGCTGGGGCCGGGGTCAGACCACTCTGCCCCACGCTTAGTGTAGACCAACCCGAGCTTGGAGGGCCGGGGCCCTGAAGGAAAGCAACCAGGCTGAGAGGGGCCCGCAGCCTCCGAAGGAGTTGGGCCGTTTGCCTTGGAGAACGGGTTGGGGGGTCACAGCCAGGAGCCAAGGGGACGGAGCGAAGAGGGAGCTGGCGGCCACCGCCCTGGGGGCCTGGGTCCAGCTGTCCTCCCCGCGGGACTGTCCACGCCAGGGCGCTGGAACGGAAGGAGGCCCCGCCCTGGTACAGGAGTGGAGAGTGGCAGGGAGTAGGCCTGGGGGTGGCCTCATGAGCCCTCCCCTTCCACCAGCTGTGACAAAGAAGTAGCCGGGCTGCTGCTTCAGCAGGACCTTCACGAGCTAGTGAGGCCCCGGCCAGCCAGGTCCAGGGCTGGGTGGGGAGGGGCAGAGCACAGCCCTCACAGAGGGGCACAGAGTGAGTGCTGCCATCCCTGGGGGCGGCCTCATGAGCCCAGTCTGATGCCCGGGAAGTAGATGAGGGGGGTCAAAGAGGTGGCCTGCACTCCGGGGGCAGCCCGTGTCTGAATGGTGGGTACAGGCAGGGGGAAGGGACAGGGGAATTGGCTGGAGGGATGTGGCAGTCCAGGGATGGGCTGTCGGGTACAAGGCCTTAGGGCCTCTGGGAGCCCAGCAGAGAGATGGGGGATTGAGAACAATGAGAAAGAATGGGGGACTCGCCCTGGGCTGTAGGAATTGGAGAAGAGGCCAGGGATCCCGTGGCTGAGAAGAACTCAGGGTTAGGAGTTGGGGGTCCAGCCTGGGGGTCCAGAAGGCAGAGGGTGAGGCCGGGGGCTCTGGTTCACTGGGCCTCACTGCTACAGCCACAGACAGATGGTGGCAGCACACAGGCTTGGCAAGAAAGGTCAAGGTCTCTACCATGACCTGGGTCATCTTTTCCCTCTTGGCCTTAGGGTTGACTGGGGCTTCCTCGAGAGAGAACAGGATGTTCCTTTTGGCCCAGGCCCATCAGTGCACCCTGGGGAGACGGGGTGGTGGTGGGGTGGGGGGCTTGGGTGTGCTAGGGAGGTGGTCCAGCCTAGTAGCTCCACCCTTCCTCTGGTCCCAGTGTCCCCTCTATATCATGGAGCTGGGAGCAGCTTGCAGACCCGACTGCCTGGTCCTGCCGAGAGTCCTGTGGTCTGTGAGCCGTGGCGTGTGGGCAGCCCCTGCCATGCCAGCGCCGCCGGACTTCTCCAAGCCTGAGCAGCTGTAGCACGCAGCGCATGAGTGCGGTCACACATGGTTGCTGGCTGTGGGCTGCGGGCCGGAAGGGGTTAACCGCCGCTTGGCTCCTGGAGGGGATGGTGGTGGCTGAAACTTTCCTACCAGCTGCCACACCCCTGGGGTGCTGGGCCGGACCGCTGCATTCCCCTGGGGAGAACAGCACCCCCTCGCTGATTGCACCTCCCTCCCTCCCCAAGCTGTGTCTGCCCCCACTCCGTCCCCCCCCAAAGTCTAGCGCCTGCTGACAGCTGTGCCCCAGGAAGACCAGATGCCCCTCTGGGATGCTGCCTCCACCCGCCCCATGACTCCTTGCTCTGCCTGGACCAGTGCCAGCTTAGGTTTTCCCAGTCAGCCTTCACCTTCTGGTGCGACCAGCCCCTCCTGCCCCTTTCTCCCACCGGACTTTGCAGGAAAGCCCCCATTTTGCAGGTGGGGAGCCCCTAAGGCCCAGGTAGGGAAAGGGCCATTCTCTAGGTAACCCAGCAAATTAGTTTTGGATCTCCATCCCCTTCTTGATAGGGCCTCTGCTGCCAGCCCCCACCGCAGGGAGACAGTACCTTCCAGGCCCGTGGAGAGAGCCCCCGGGGTGGGCTCCCTCCCCCGTAGCCCTCCCCTCTGCCCACCTGCGGCCCGTGCCCAGCACCCTCCACGTGCCAGGGGGAGAGTCCAGGCCACGGTCTTACAAGCTCCGGGGTGGGGTTAGGTGTTCATGGAGGTGGTGGCCTCCGGAAGGTGTGTGTCCTGAGGGAGGGGGCGTCTGAGGGACTTACACCTCACAGCCCCACAATGCTAGGGCGCTGCCCCTCCCCAAGCCTCACAGGCCCCATGTTCCGACAGCGGCTGTGGGGCCAACACCTTTAACAAGGAGCCGGGCCCGGGGGTGGGGGTCCCCAGTGTTTCTCTTGCCTGTGTGGCCGGTGGGGCCGGGGGCCAGCCCTGAGATGGGGCACCTGGTACATGTGCCCGCACATGACCGTCAGGACCTTGGGGACCTGGATTGTGAAGCTGGTCTCAGGCGTAGGGACCAGCACCCCTCCCCACCCCCCGAGGCTTGGGATCTATTCCTACTGCCCCATTCAGGGAGACGGGAGTGGGGGGAACAGTCTGGGCCCTGGGATCAGAACTAGGACCCAGGTTGGGGCCTCTAGGCTTCGCCCCCATAGAGAGAGAGCCTTCCAACGGTGTGTGTGTGTGTGTGTGTGTGTGTGTGTGTGTGTCCCTCCCTGGGCTTTTATCTACGTTTATCTACCTCTCTAGATATTTCTTCTTTGTTTTACAAAAACGAGATCCCATCACACATTTGTTTTCCTGGAGTTTTTCTTATCTGTTTTGAACTTTTTAAACTGAAGTGTAGCAGGGAAACAAATTTGCATAAGTCATGAACGGACAGCCACTCGTGATGGAATTATCACAGTGAACACGATTTTGTCACCAGCACCCAGCAGGCCCAGCAGGCCTCTCGGGGATCCTGAGCCCTCCCTCCTCCCCCCAGGATTCCCACCACCTGACATCTGCTCCCCTCCTCCCTCCCCCGTGGCCCAGTCCTGCCTGCTGTTGCCCTTTGTTTGAGCAGGACCACACAGTCTGTGTGTCTGGCTCTGCCTGTTCCGCTCCCGTCACGTCTGTGGGAGCCATCCCTGCTGTCTGTGGCTGTAGTTTGCTCGGGGTTCTGTTCTGCACTGTTTTGCTTTATCCGTGCACCATGCGGGGCTGTCCCTGGCTTGGGGGAGGGGTCCCTGGGGGGGGGGGCTGGGGCCAAAGCGTCATGTTGGTAAGAATCTGAAAGGCAGAGCTGGGTGCAAACCTGCCCTGGGATTTGTAGACTCAGGGGCGGTCCTTAGGCCCTACCTGCCTCTTCCTTGCTCTGTCTCTGAGAGAAGCCAGATCCCCAGGGCCATGAGGAGAGCCTGGAACAGAGCACAGAAACCTCCCTTCCTTTGCCTCCAGCCAGTGGTCAAGAAGGTGATCGTATGGTTCCTCAGGGAGTGACCCAGGGAACCCCAGAAAGGCCTGCCCTAAAGTATCTCTGGGCCTCTGGCCTGGCTGTGCTCTAATCTGGGCATTATTACTTTGGCTTAAGGATGAAGGCTTGACAAAGCCAGTAGGGCAGCAGGGAGGTCCCTGCTCCTTCCTTCTCTCAATGACAGACAGTCACCAGGGTCTGATGCCCCTAGGCTGTGCCTCTTGGGATAGAGGCGTGTGGGGGGAAAGTTTAGAAACATCTGTCCTGGGCTGTTTGCCAAGGCCCTGGGCAGGGTGAGGGAAAGGGGCCTGGTAGCTGGGGGGTGGGGCTGGGCCTTAACAATTGTCAGGAAGGGGTGGAGGAGGTGGGGAGGAGTGGAGACTGCTCCTGGGTAGCTCGGGACCTGGGACCCCATTCCTCCAGAAGTTCAGGCACAGTCTGCCCTCTGGGGCTCTCCAGGTCCGTTGCTACCTTTCTGTGAGGCCCCTCACTCCCCACCACACACACCTCCCTGTCCCTCTGGGGCTCAGGTTTCTCTTCTGCAGCTCCTGTTTGCCCAGTCTCTCCGATGCAGGCAGGCCCAGGGTGGGGGTCCCACATAACCAGCCAAGAGGGTCCTCAGCTTCACACAGGACAGAAACCAAACACGAGCCAGAGAAATTGGAAATTGTTTATTGCATAGTGTAAGTGACAGGTAGAGACTAGCAGATGGAGTATCTGGGAGACTTGGAAAGGAAAGGAGAATAAGGGCGCCTGGGTCGCTCAGTGGGTTAAAGCCGCTGCCTTCAGCTCAGGTCATGGTCTCAGGGTCCTGGGATTGAGGCCCGCATCGGGCTCCCTGCTCAGCGGGGAGCCTGCTTCCCCCTCTCTCTCTCTGCCTGCCTCTCTGCCTACTTGTGATCTCTCTCTCTCTCTCTCTCTCTCTGTCAAATAAATAAATAAAATCTTAAAAAAAAAAAAGGAAAGGATAATAAGTCTCAGCATTGCTGGGGTAGGGATTTGTATTGGAAAGGGGTCTAGGGTACACGTTCCTTCAGGAATCCAGGCTAGGGTCTGAACAAAGGCTAGCGTGAGGCGAACAATGGGTGTTATTCCATAAACTACTGAAGAGAGGGGTATTGATGCCAGTGTCAGCCAAGGTTTGTTGGAAGCTAATGGCCTGGAACGTGTTTGGGATCTGGCTCTTAGGCGTTACCAGGTGTTTTGGACCTAGGACAAAACTCAGAGGATGATTAACTTTCTTGTTTCCCCTTCAAGTGGGAACATAGCTTCTTTGGCTTATTCAGAAATGGGGCCTAGAGGAAAAGCAAAACAGCAGAGACAGAGCCATTCTATTTTTTTTTTTTTAATATATAGATTTTAAGTAAACTCTACACCCAGCGTGGGGCTTGAACTCACAAACCTGATACCAAGAGTTGCATGCTCTACTGACTAAGCCAGCCCAGACCCAATACATAGCTGTTCTAAAATGAAGTCCCTTGGGGCGCCTGTGTGGCTCAGTTAGTTGAGTGTCTCCCTTTGGCTCAGGTCCTGGTCTCAGGATCCTGGGATCGAGCCCCGAGTGGGGCTTCCTGCTCAGCTGAGTCTGCTTCTCCTTCTCCCTTTGCGCATGCTCATGCTCTCTGTCGCTCTCCTCTTAAATAAATAAAATTTTTTTAAAAAGTCCCTTGCAAAAAATAAAATTAATCAAAAATAAAATAAAATGGGGGTCCTTCAGTTTTCCTACCTCATCTTGCCATCTCACCCTACCCCATCCTCACCCTCTGCCGCAGTCTTTGATGCTAATGACCACGATGTCCAAACTGGAACTTCTGGAAACTCCCTCTGCGGTAGCTTGTGTGACTGTTAAAAGCATGGGTTTTGGGCGCCTGGGTGGCTCAGTGGGTTAAAGCCTCTGCCTTCGGCTCAGGTCATGATCTCAGCGTCCTGGGATCGAGGCCCGCATCGGGCTCTCTGCTTGTCAGGGAGCCTGCTTCCTCCTCTTTCTCTCTCTCTGCCTGCCTCTCTGCCTACTTGTAATCTCTCTCTCTCTCTCTCTCTCTGTCAAAAAAAAAAAAAAATCTTTAAAAGCATGGGTTTTGGAGCAGATAGACCTGCCCTGGAATCCTGGCTAGGTGGATTACCTTGAGCAGATGAGATCAACCAGCTCTCTAAGCTTATTTCCTCATTTGCGTAAAAAAAAAATTGAGATAATAGCAATTCCCTCATGACGTTGTTGTGAAGATGGAATGAAACTGTTGCAGATAAGACCTGGCTCAGTGGCTGGCCACTTACCCCCTTTCCATTTGAATACTGTTCAGTCTCCAGCAACTCCTAAAAGTTTTTGGAGTGATGTGTGCCAGGCTCTTTGGGGACAGTGGTGAACCAGACACATGCTCTGCCCTTGTGGCCCCCAATTAAGGGATAGAGACTGACCCTGTGGGTAGTGCTAAGCAGGACTGCTGGGCACAAAGGTGGCTCAGGCTTCCTGATGCAGTGCCACGCTGCCACTTCCTATCACATCATAACACTTTGGATAGCTTCTTTTTTTTTTTTTAATTTACTTATTTGACAGAGGGAGAGAGATCACAGGAGGCAGAGAGGCAGGCGGGGGGGGGGGGGGGAAGCAGTCTCCCCGCTGAGCAGGGAGCCCGATGCGGGCCTCGATCCCAGGACCCTGAGACCATGACCTGAGCCGAAAGCAGAGGCTTTAACCCACTGAGCCACCCAGGCGCCCTGGATAGCTTCTTATTAAGTGCTCATTTACTGTCTGTCTCTCCCCTCTGGAATGTCAGTTCGGTGATAAAGAAGTCCTTGTCTGCCTTCTGTCTTCAGAACAGAACAGTTCCTGGCAGGCAGTAGGGGATAATAAATATTTGTCAGATGGTGCGGCTGGGGGCCTCAGTCATTAAGCATCTGCCTTCAGCTCGAGTTGTGATCTCAGGGTCCTGGGATCTAACCTTGCACCGGGCTCCCTGGTCTGCGGGTAGCCTGCTTCTCCCTCTCCCACTTCCCCTGTTTGTGTTCCCTGTCTCGCTGCCTCTCTCTCTGTTAAATAAATAAAATCTAATATATATATTTGTCGGATAAAGTAAACTGTATCAGTAAGCTGAGGCCTTGAAGTAGGAGTTGACATGAAAGAGGAAGCCTAGGTGAAAGTATTCTAGGTAGAACCTAAGATACAAAGAAGCAAAAGGGAGAATCAGAGAGCAAGGAGGAAGGTGTGGAGTTAAGTAGAGATGAGGCTGGAGATTGACATCCAGGAATTGGGATTTTGTCTAGTAAGCAGTGGGAAGCCACGGAAGGTTTTTTTAAGTAGGTGTATGACTTGGTTAGATTTATGTTTAAAAAAGAAGGGAAGGGCGCCTGGGTGGCTCAGTGGGTTAAAGCCTCTGCTTTCGGCTCAGGTCATGATCTCAGGGTCCTGGGATCCAGGCCCGCATCGGGCTCCCCGCTGAGCGGGGAGTCTGCTTCCCCGCCTCTCTCTCTGCCTGCCTCTCTGCCTCCTTGTGATCTCTCTCCCTCTGAGAAATAAATAAATAAATAAATCTTTAAAAAAAAAAAGGGAAGAAGGGAGGGAGCCAGGAAGGAAAGAAGAAAGGAAGGGGATGAGAGGCCGGTTGCCACTGCATGGAGACTGCAATTGGAAAGGGTAACATTAATGAGAGTTCAATTACAAGGTTAGTGTCAGGGGGTCCAGCCAGAAATAACGGAGGCCTGCCGGAGAAGGAGAATTTCTGAATAGAGAGATTTAAGAGTATGAATGGAGGGAGGAGTCAGGAATGCCGCCTCGTTTCTGGCTATATGATTGGGTGGTTCTGATGTCACTCAAGAAGATAGGCGGCACGGGAGGCGGGACATAACAAAGAAACGGTCCCCCCCCCCACGCCCCGCCCATCGGTGGTGGGATGGCGTCGATTGGCTCTTTCGAGGAACGCGCCAAAAATTGACGGGGGCGGGCGGGGAGGTGTGTCCTTGCGTCATTTCCGGGAGACTTCCGAGCCGCTCTTTCCCGGCCTCCTCGGCGCCGGAATTTCCGGCCGGCACCGCCATTTTGACTCCCCGACCTTGGGCTACTGCGGGTTACTGTCTGTAGCCATTCCTTGCGATCATGTCTTTGCCCGCGGCGCAGCTGCTGAGGGGCCTGACAGGTCTCACCCGGAGGCTCGCGGTGCAGCGTGCCCAGATCCATTCCAAGCCGCCGCGGGAGGAGCTCGGGACCATGGTGAGGAGCGGGCGGGAAGGGCACGGGAGATGCCGCGGGCCAGACCGGAGTTCGGCGGCGAGTTCGGGGCTGGCCGGTCTGGCACCCTGGACCTCGGCGGCCCTGAGAGTGCCCTGCACCTCGCGGCCCGCAGCCGAGCGGGGGGCGGCCGGGCTGGCTCGGACGTGTCTGGAGGGCGCGAACGAGAGGGACAGCGCCCGGGCAACAGTCGGGGCTCAGGCATCCCCAGGATCTCGGGTCAGGCACATTCCTGTCGCTTACACGCTGAGCAGTCTCGAGCCCTTAGCCCTCTCCGTAAGCCTCGTCGGTTCACTGGGGCTGCCTGACGACTGTCAGCGACGATGATGGTTGTTGCTGCTGTTCATTATTAGGGAAGGTGGGTGTTGGTAATTTCCAGAAATGTGGGAGAGTTTAACCCTTAATGACGTTAACCTGTTTGGCGTTTTAATGCATTTGCCTCCGCGGCAGACCTCGGCCTTGAATGCCAGTCTTGAGAATCCAAGTCAGCGGGCCCCCGTTAGGTTCAGAGCCTGAAGAGTGCTGTGATTGAGGAGATGGTAGTGATCCTGATTGCACCTGGCATCTGCTGAGCGCCTGCTGGGCACTACCAAGATTGCTGCGCTGGTCCCAGGGACCCCGAGAACAAAGGGCCATCGCCTCTAGTTCGTGGTTGAGGGATCCGACATTTAGGAGCACTGTATTCACTTGTCAGAAGTCAAACCCGCAGTAGCAAAGAAGTAATTTGAACTCAGGTCTAACTCCGAAGTTGTGCTGTCATCTTAACTGCTATCGGGAATATGGAGGAGTCTGAAAAGTCTTTTATCCCCAGCTTCAAAGGCTGAATAGCAGTCCTGGAAGGGAGATGGGGAGAGAGGGGTTCTTTTGATTTTTTGTTTAAGATAAGTAATCTCTACACCCAGTGTGGAGCTCGAACTTATAACCCTGAAATCAAAAGGTTCATGCTCCACTCACTGAGCCAGCCAGGCGCCCCCAAGAGAGCGGCTTTTAAGGCAAAGAAGGGGAGGTGCATTTTACCTTATCAGCTTGTGCAAGCCTGGATCCCAATAGACCAAACAGGTTTAAATCCTTGTTTCTGGGCGCCTGGGTGGCTCAGTGGGTTAAAGCCGCTGCCTTCGGCTCAGGTCATGATCCCAGGGTCCTGGGATCGAGGCCCACATCGGGCTCTCTGCTCGGCAGGGAGCCTGCTTCCTCCTCTCTCCTCTCTCTCTGCCTGCCTCTCTGCCTACTTGTAATCTCTCTCTCTCTCTGTGTCAAATGAATAAATAAAATCTTAAAAAAAAAAATAAATCCTTGTTTCTGTGCCTTCGCTTTATCATCTTGTGGTGGATTGCTCTGTGGATCCTAACCCAGGCTGCTCCCCACCCCCATATCAGACCCCTTACCTCAAGGCCTAGAGTAGGCCTTGAATCTGCTGTGTCCCTCTCGAGCCCAAATCCTGACTCCCTGAAAGGGGCTTTTTTATTATTATTATTATTTATTTATTTTTTATTTATTTATGACAGATAGCGAGAGAGGGAATGCAATCATGGGAAAGTTGGAGAGGGAGCCCAATATGGGGCTCGATCCCACAACAGTGGGATCATGACCTGAGCTGAAGGTGGATGCTTAACGACTGAGCCTCCCAGGCGCCCCTGAAAGGGGCTTTCTGCTGCCTGGGAAGACTGCTCCGACTACGGGAAGCCTGGGGAGTCCTTATCTGTGGGTTCTTTCTTTCTTGTGCTTTGTAGGATGTTGCCGTTGGGCTCACCTCCTGCTTCCTGTGTTTCCTCCTGCCAGCGGGCTGGGTCCTGTCACATCTGGAGAGCTACAAGAAGCGGGAGTGAAGGGGGCTGTCCTGTCCCTCACCCTGTGACCTGACCACCCCTGGCCTCTCCCGATCATGTCTGCTGCATTCCTGGCCGGATCATGTCCTTCAGTTACAGTGACCTCTTCCTCAGTCGTGACCTTTCCATTTTTCCATGGTGATATCCTGGGACCACATATAATGGTTTATAAGGCCCTGCTTGTGACAATAAAGTCTATTTAAACCTTGCTTCAGAAGCTCAGCGTGTCTTCGGCCTGGGCTCCTGCCTCTGTGCTTCGGCTGAGAATGGTGTTGGGCAGGGGTGTGGAGGAGAGGCCCTGGCCAGCCACGTGTCCCTGCTGGCTGGCAGTCCTGTGGAAGGTCATGTGTGCTCAGCCGTTCTTGCTGCCTGGGAGTGGTGCTTCCTTTGCACGCTTCCCTGTGTTTGTTTTCTGGCTTCTGGGGAAGACAAATCCTCTTGTCACCGGGCAGCCTCTCTTGCTCGTCGCCTCTGGCTCCCTTGGTGGTGCCAAGCTCAGGGCCGTGCTGTGCATACGTCTGTGTGTCTGCCCTTCTCAGCGGGGCCAGCTCTGCAGCTGGAAGCCCTCCGTGTGGGGCCAGCCTCATCTTTGCTCCTTGGTTGTGGGCTCCAGCCATTTCTCAGAGCTTCTTGTCCTTCCTAGATGAAGGCGTTTCATGGTATCTCGCTTTTCCATGTCAGCCCCAGGGCACCTTTTAGTAATGTGTTCACAGCACCTGTGGGCTGACTGGCTTTCTTGTTCTCCTTGCCTGCTTCCCTGTCTCTTCCCTTTCTTGGCTTGGGGCCTTTGCTGCTCCTCCACGCCCAGGGCCCTTCCTCCGTGATCCTGGGTGGCTGTGGGTGTCTCCCGGGCTCGGATGAGGCCTGGGCAGCGCTCCACACCGAGCTGGAATCAACGACTGCAAGTGTTTGGAAAGAATGCTCAGACCTGTCGGTCCCATCTTTGGAGGAGGCCCCAGCTCCACTGGGGTGAGATGAGTGATTCCTGAGCAGACGGAGGCTCAGTGTCCCCTGTGGGGCTGAGGCGCTGGGGTGCGGCTGGCTTCAGGCCCCGGGTGTCCGCACACAGCCCCCAACCCCTCTTCTGCGGGGCTTGTATTTCCTGGCTTTTGGTAACAGAAACTGAAGTGGATGCTGCCTTCCCTCCCTTGGTCTAGTCTTTCCCGGCCTTTTCCTATGGAATCTGCCGAGGTTTAGGAGCCTGAGGATTGCCCGTGGGACCCAGGACCCAACCCCTGCCCATGGTTGCTTCCCTGAGGGCTGGGGAGTTGGTCATCTGCCTCCTAAAAGGCTTTCCTTCCGCACAAACCAGCCTTTGTGACTGGGCCTAGACGGCCCCGAAGTTGTGTGGGTTGGGCCACTGGCCAGGGGAGGGGGACGAGCCGTGTAGGAACCGAAGGGCCAGGCTGGGTTAGCTGAACAAGGGGCATCGGCCAGTCACCTGCAGGTGCCTCAAAGCCCTTGTCTGGGGAGGGGGGTCACGGCGATACCTTCCTGAACAACGGGGCTTCTGTCTTGTGCCTCACTCCCGGAGGCTTTCCTGCTCACGCTTCCTGAGAAGAGGGCTCCGAGCTACTTGGCTCTTGGTTGGCTCAGGTTTGCTGTGGGCATAGAAGAGGTCATGGAGCTGGCGTGAAACAGGGCGACACCAGAAGAGCGGTTCTGTGGTAACTCCACTGCCCTGCCAAGGCTTCCTACTGGGTGTCCCCCATTTTTGTGGCCCTGGAACCCAGAGGGACACAGTGGTCCCCCTGTCCCAGAAGGACATCTCCAGTCCAAAGCTGTGCATCTCGAGCCACTGCTCAGGTTGGTGGGAAGCCAGTGGTCAGGGGCAAGTCCTCCAGGGTCCTGGTCTGAGAAAGTCCTCACCGAGCCCATTAGCAACTCTGGCTCTTGTTCTCCCTCAACCTGCTGGGTCCTGCAGCCTATGTAGGGCTGGATGAGAGAGTATGGGGTACAAATCACCTGTCATGCTTGAACCCCATCCTCCCCTTGGTCCTCAGCGCGGCCACTAGGTCTTATATCTGCCACTTTCAGTGTCCCTCTCGCATCCCTAACCAAATTGGGGCCCTGGGTCCATTCCCTGCAGAGAAAACATGGCTCCTTGTACTCCCAAATAGTATTTAATCAGTTGGTGGCATGGGTGTCTGCTAGATGCCGAGTCTGCAGGCGTCGGCATCTGCCCAGGAGGGCACACGGGGCTGGGAGAGGCTGCAGTCATTGTAGATGCTAGAATGTCAAGAAAAGTGTACTGAGAGTCAGGAGGCCTGGGTTTGAGGCCTGGGTGGCCATTTTTTTTACGACCTTGAGCAAGTCATCTAGCGTCCCTGAGCCGCAGTTTTCATGATTGTAAAGTAACAGTGATGCGGCGGGCAGAATAATGCCCCCTCAAAGATGTCCGTGTCCTCATCCTTGGACTTGACAGACACGATTCGTGGTAAGCATGTTGAAATGGGAGATGATCTGGCAGGCCTGCTGTAATCACAGGAGTCCTTACGTTGGATAAGAAGAGCAGATGACGATCTCAGAGATGCCCCCTGAGAAGGACTCTGCCCATGGTGGTTGGCTTTGAAGATAGTGTAAGTGGGTCATGAGTTCAGAGATGCAGTGGCCTCTGGAAGCTGGGGACAGCCTTCAGTTTACAGCCAGCAAGAACACGGGGACCTCAGCCCTACAGGACCTACAGTCCCTCCAGGTGCAGGGAACTGGCTCTGCCAACAACCTGCATGAGTAGAAGCAGGTTCTCTGAGCTTCCAGAAGGGAACACAGCCTGCAGATACTTTGACTTGAGTCTGGTGAAGCCCAGACCAGCGCTCTGACCTCGGGAACTGTAAAATTAAATATTTGTGTCGTTTTAAGCCTCTAGATCGCTGGTGATTTCTTATAGCACCAACAAGGAAACTCCTGCATCCTTTCTCGGGCTATGAGGCTCTCCAGGGAGGGGCCGGCTCCGGGGCATTGGATCCTCAGCAGATAGAGGTGAACTGGGATGCGAGGCATTTACAGGAGGCCAGTGCCCCAGTGAGGAGTGAGGGTACGGTGGGTCTGGGTGGAGGGCAGCGGGGGGCTTTCCCTTCGCCATCTCCACCCCTCCTCTGCTTGTTTTTTGCCTTAGGTGGTCTGGATCCTGCGGGCGAGTGTCAACCCAGCCAGCTGCCTCAAACTACAGTCCCTGCTCAGCATCGCCGGCCTGGCCTCTGCACCAACAAAGCCTCCCGAGACCATGATTTTGGAGCGGGCTGCCTGTGGACCAACGTGGGTTCCTGGGGCCAGAGCTCGTGCGGTTCACCTGGGGCCCACTGTGCCCCAACTGGCCCCATCCTGGCAGATGCCTGGCTCCCAAGCCAGCCCTGGGAAGGACCGCCAAGCCTTCATCTTTGGCCCGCCTTGAAGGCTTTCTTCTGGGAAGCTCTCTCCTGTAGCCGCTGTGCTGTTCGTAAACTCCATCACTGGGGCTGGGCTTTTGATCTGGGTCCTCCTGCGGAGTCTCTTCTCCCTCCACCTGACAGCGCCCTTCAGACATGGAAGCAGGGGGGTGCCTGCAGGGCTCTGAGGAGGCAACTGTTGGGTCAGTGCAGTGGAAAATAAAGTCCTCTGCCACTTGTCACCTCTGTGACTGTATTCGACAGCAGTCGGAGCCCAAGTGTCAGCGCTGCCTATTCGTCGCAAGACCCACAGTCAGGGCCGGTGGTGCTGCTCCATTTCTCGGTGGCAAATGGGGAGGCAGAGATAAACGCCTGGAGCTCCGCCAGTGACCCCTACGAACACATAGTGGGATTCTAGATGCTTCGGGATAGAGAAAACCCGAAAATGGTAAAAATAATAGAAGACAGAATGAGGGTAAGAGAACAGTTATTAACTGCCAGACAAATCAGTATACAGAAGATCAGGGCAAAAGTCTGCCATCCTGGGCTGGATTAAGAGCCAAAACCTCCCTCTGGCCATTCCCCACACCCCCTCCTCTTGTTTGTTTTTTTAAGATTTTAAAGGTTTGCTTTTGTTTTTTATATTTTATTTATTTTTGAGAGAGAGAAAAAGAGCATGAGCAGGGGTTGGGGCAGAGGCAGAGGAAGAAGCCGACTCCCCCATTGAGTACAGAGCCCAATGTGGGGCTCGATCCCAGAACCCTGGGATCATGACCTGAGCTGAAGGCAGACACTTAACCGACTGAGCCACCCAGGTGCCCCTTTTTTAAGATTTTATTTTTAAGTAATCTCTACTCCCAATATCTCAAACCCTCTACCCTGAGATTAAGAATCGTACCCTCCACCAACTGAGCCAGCCAGTTGCTCCTCCTAACCATTCCGCCTAATGGTTGGGGAAGGGCTGGGGACCAGGTTGAGAGGATCCTTATTTACAGGTCCTTTTGCACATTGAAAGGACAGCTCTGTTTTTTTGTTTTTTTTGTCTTAATCCACTCATTTGTCAGAGAGCGAGCGAGCACAACAAGGAGGGGGAGGGTAGGCAGAGAGAGAAGCAGGCTCCCCGCTGAGCAAGGAGCCCCATGGGGGATTCAATCCCAGAACCCTGGGATCACGACCCAGGTCAAAGGCAGATGCTTAACTGACTGAGACACCCAGGTCTGTTTTTTAAAGCCTGACACCCCCTGGAGGAAGGTATTTACTTGGTGTTGGCAGCCTGGCTGCGGTCCAGCACTGGGTCACAACTCAGATTCCTTCTCACTCATCAGAGCAGCTGTTTCCTGCCTTGACCATTAGTCCCAACCCCAGCTCCCTTGTGTCCCTGTCTGCCCCGTGGACTCCCTAGTCGAAATATGAGGGGGTAAAGGTGGAGTGGTCTGATAGCAGTTTTCAAGATTTTGAAAAAGTCAAATAGAAATCATGTGGCTGTCCTTAACTCTCTCAGCTCTTCCTTTGGGAATACCAGTTCTACTATGTGAAGATCTCACCGGCAATTACAGATGTCGGTGTTAAAATTGGGAAAAGGAATGAACAGTTTGGTAAGCACCAGTCCAAAAAGGGTGGATCCTTTGCTTTCTTGAGCCTAGAAGCAACCCCAAGGCTCAATGATCCAATAAATAGTAATTTGCAATGTTGCTGGAATACAGATTTGGCACCAACTGCACCTACCCCAGGATTGGGTGTAGCTCATGAGAATATTCGGTCATATTCCACTCCTGTACAGCCACAAACTGAGGGGTCTGCTTGGGACTCAGGCACAGCTTCCTACAGGCACTCAGACACTGCTGTCCCATCGTGAAGTTGGGAAACTGAGCCACGGACTGTAACTTCCTAAACAACAGCATCTTTAGCATCTAAGGCTTGTCACTTGTTTTTTTTTTAAAGTAAACTATCCCCAATGTGGGGCTTGAACTTATGACCCCAAAAGCAAGAGTTACGTGTTCTACAGACTGAGCCAGCCAGGCACCCTGGCCTTGCCGCTTTTTAAACTCATTTTTGGATAATTCACAAGCGATTTTAATAGGTTACACAGAGAGATCCTATGTACTCTTTACCCAGTTTTCCGCATTGGTAAATCCTGCAAAACTATGGTACAGCATTTACCAGAGTATTCGAACAGTCAAGATGTAGAACGTTTGGGGGGACCTGGGTGGCTCAGTCGTTAAGGGTCTGCCTATAGCTCAGGTCATGATCCCAGGGTTCTGGGATCAAGCTCCGCATGGGGCTCTCTGCTGGGTGGGAAGCCTGCTTCTCCCTCTTCCACCCCCCCTGCTTGTGTCCCCTCTCTCGCTGTCTCTGTGTCGAATAAATAAAATCTTTAAAAAAAAAAGTAGAACATTTCAGGGGTACTTGATTGGCTCAGTAGGTAGAGCATGCAATTCTTGATTTCCATTTCCAGGTGGAGAGTTCCATCCCCACCTTGGGAGTAGAGTTTACTTAAAAAAAAAAAAAAATAGCGGGGTGCCTGACTGGTCCAGCGGGTGGGGCGTGAGACTCTGGATCTCGGGGTTGTGAGTTTGAACTCCACATTGGTTGTTGATATTACTTAAAATCTTACCAAAAAAAATCTCGAACATCTCCATCCACCAGGATCCCTCCTGCATCCTTTTTACAATCACATCCACTTCCCTCCGGCCCCCATCCCTTCACTTAACCTCCGGCAACCACCAATGTTTTCCATTTTTATCAACTCACAAAAGAAGGGGGAGCTGATTTTCTCATAACCAGAAAGGCACGAAGTCCAAAGTTAGGGCCCAAGACTTTGGCCTTGACCGTAAGGGGCACGTTCTCCCCGCCGGAACAGGACACCAACGTCCGCTCAAAAGCGAGACCGCGTGGAACCGGGCGTTGATGCCCCGGGGCTCCCGGGTTAGCACGATTCCGTCTCCCCCGCCAGGCTCTCCCCACTGCAGTCGCTGCCGGGAGTTCTGGGGTCCGCAGCAGCAACGCTGCCTCCGGTGATTTTAACCTCCCCATCCCACTCAACTCAGTAACACAACCCGCGCTTCAAACTCCAGTGAAAAGAAGCCTGAATCGCCTCCGGAAGGCTCTTATCATCGGGAACTTTGGGGCCTGGGAAGACGGAGCCCAGCCCGAGGGCGGCGGGAGGGCCGGCGCGGCGGCAGCCACACCTGACTGCGAGCCGCACAGGTGCCGACGCCCGAGGGGCTCCCGTCGCTAGGGGCGTTGCCAGGGAGGGGCCACGAGGAGGGGCTCCCTTCCGGGAGGAGGGCAACTGCTAACCCGGAAGCGGTCGGCAGTGCGGCGCTGTTTAAAGATGGCGGCGGAGGAACCTCAGCAGCAGAAGCAGGAGCCGCTCGGCAGCGACTCCGAAGGTACGGACCCGGGCAGGGCCGCCCGGCGCGGGCTGGCAGGGGCGATGCCGGGTCGCCGGGTCCCGAGGAGGCTGGGGGCGGGGCCGCCGGCGGCCGGGGGCGAAACGCACGGACGGCCCCTTCTGCCGCCGCCGCCGCCTCCCCTCCCCCTCACAATGGAAGG
>LNAC01000014.1:3005422-3021437 GCA_002007465.1 Ailurus styani
TGGGGGCGGGGGAGGGGGGCGGGGTAAGAATACAGCCCATGAACCAGGGCTGGGGGCACCCAACAGACGGCAGGGACCCCGTCCCGGGGCAGCATGGTGAGGGCACAGAGCACTGGGACTGGAACCAAAGCTGGTTCAACAGACGCCTGACTTGAGCTGCCTTGCTCTGTGCCTCAGTTTCCCCCGGGGAGCAGAGACCGTCTCGCAGGGTTGGCATGAAGGCCAAGGCAGAGAGAGGGATCCCCGGGGCCGGCTGCTGGGGCTCACCTGTCCATCTCGCTCTGCCTGGCCCGCTGCCCCTTCCTGCTTCCCCACGGGGCTGACGGGAGGGCAAAGCGAAGCTGGCAGGGCCCCTCCCCAGCCGGGGCTCCGGCGCCCGGCCTCGCAGCTGCCTCGGTGCTGACTGCTGGCGCCACTCAGGGCAAGTGATGGGCGAGACGGGGTAGGTGTTGCCCAGGTTGGGGAACAGCTGTGCCTCGATCCCTCTGGCCCCAGGAGTCCTGGCTCCTAGGCGGGGCTTGCTGCTCCACCACCGCTCCTGCACCCCACCTACCTTCTGGGGTCCTGGTGCCGCCCCTCTGTGGGAGGGGGACACGTGGCAGAGCCCAGGCCGGGAGTGGGGGCCCCTTCGGGGCAGGCCGGTGCTCCCACCTGGGGTGCCGAGCGGACGCTGTGGACCCTGCTAAGTGGTGTCGGGCGGCTCCGAGTGGCTGGTCTCCCAGAGCTGACAGCTCTTCGCTTGGGGAATAATTAATTCCGCAGCCCGAAAACCCAGGGCTGCAAGTTGCCACGTTACTTGCGAGATTAATACAAGCAGCTAATTAAGATGGAGAGGCGAGGAGCAGCTGGGCGCTCCCCGAGCAGGGCTGGGGCGCTGCTGGGAACCCGGGAGGAAGGCCTGCTGAGCAGGCCGGGAGGCGGCCGGGAGGCGGCGGGAGCTGGAGCCCGAGCAGGAGGAGGAGCAGGCCCGCTGGAGGGCTGGGCTCCCCCAGGGCCCTGCAGGACCCTGGTGCCCCAGGAATCTCCAGCCCAGTGAGCCGTGAGAGGCCCATCGGCCAGGCACAGACCGAGTGCTTTGCACAAATGATCCCACTTGCAATTCCCGCAGAGCTCCCCGGGAGTGCCGTGGTGCCCCTTCTATAGATGAGAAGCCCGAGGCTGGGGGGCTGAGTGGCCCAGGGGTGGTGGCAGGATCAGAGCCAGGTCTGACTGCAGCCAGGCCACAAGGCAGGCCGACTGACCTTGAGGGCCGCGCAGGGAGGCTGCCCCCTGCACCCACGCCCCCAAGCGCCGGGCCAGGGCTGGGGCCTGACTCTTCCACACAGTAGGCCCTTCAGACGCAGTCTGGAATGCACCCCCCAACCCCGCCCCAAGGGTCGGACTGCAGAGAGAGGGGGCCGGACCTGCAGACGGCCCTGCTCCGGAGCCAGCAGGGGAGGCCTGGGCATCTTGGGGTGGCCCAGAGCGGTCCTGGCAGCTGTCGGAAGCTGCCCTGCATGGCCCTTCCCCACCTCCGCGCCCCCCACCCCCGTCACCTCTCTCTCTTAATTAACACCGGCCACAAACGAGCTGGCTCCCGCTCACAGAGGGCTCGGTGCCAAATGTGCTGGCAGTGAGCCTCGAAGGGGCGGGAGGGGAAGGGGCGCTGACCTGCCGTTCTGCAGGCCCCTGTTGGAAGGGACCGACCCCCACCTGCCTGGTATCCCTTGAACCCCACGTGTCGGTCTGCCCAGGTCGGGGACTGGGATGAGCCGGCCCGATGTCCACCAGGCCAGGAACTAGAGGGCTGGGGGTGCGGGGGGCAGAAAGGATTTCATCAGGCTGAGCCAGTGGAAGGGTGGGCCGGGTGGCCAGGCCCTGCTCCAGGTGGGAACAGGCAGGCGCAGGGTCTCAGTCTTGGGCCACCCAGAGGACCTGGTCACCAGCTTGTCCCCAACCTCAGCGAGTGTCCTACGAGGCTGGTCTGTGTGTCCCCTTCCTCCAGCCCACTAGGCTGACAGTCTCACGGGTGGGGGCCCAGGGGAAGGGCGGCAACCCAGCATTCTGCTCCTAATTCCGCCCTCTTTCTCCTGCGCCCCTGGCCGGCCCTCTCCCCAGGGGCCTGAATGCCTGGCCCCCATACGGAGCCCCCACAAGGCTGCCTAAGGTGCTCACAGCTGGGCCAGGCTGCTGGAGGGACTGGCCTGAGGCTTGGGGAGAAAGGCAAGCAGGAAGGGGAGCAGCCCAGCCTCCCGTCCGAAGGATGGCGGGTCCAGCCCCCACGGACCCAGACACTGGCCTTGAGTCTCTGATGCCCCCCCCACCCCTGCGCCTTCTGCTGTCCCTACCACTCACCCTTCAGTTTGGTTTAAGCTCTAAATCACAACTGACCATGAGCCCATTTTTCAGATGAGAAAACAGGCTCACAGAGGGATGGGGCAGGGAGGGGAGGCAGCTGACCCAGGATGGCTGGTCGTCAGCGTGCCTTCTCCTTCTGCTGCTTTTTAAATATTTTTTTTAAAGATTTTATTTATTTATTTCACAGCGGGAGAGAGATCACAAGGAGGCAGAGAGGCAGGCAGAGGGGGTGGGGGAAGCAGGCTCCCTGCTGAGCAGAAAGCCCGATGCGGGCCTCGATCCCAGGACCCTGAGATCATGACCTGAGCCGAAGGCAGAGGCTTTAACCTACTGAGACACCCAGGCGCCCTGCTTTTTAAATATTTTATTTTATTTTATTTTTTATATATTTTATTTTTTTTAAAGATTTCATTTATTTATTTGACAGATAGAGAGAGATCACAAGGAGGCAGAGAGGCAGGCAGAGAGAGAGGGGGAAGCAGGCTCCCCGCTGAAGAGAGAGCCTGATACGGGCCCCGATCCCAGGACCCTGAGATCATGACCTGAGCCGAAGGCAGAGGCTTTAACCCACTGAGCCACCCAGGCGCTTCTAAATATTTGATATTTTTAAGTAATCTCTACACCCAGTGTGGGGCTCAAACTCAAAACCCTGAGATCGGGCGCCTGGGTGGCTCAGTGGGTTAATGCCTCTGCTTTCGGCTCAGGTCATGATCTCAGGGTCCTGGGATCGAGGCCCGCATCGGGCTCCCTGCTCGGCGGGGAGCCTGCTTCCCCCTCTCTCTCTCTCTGCCTGCCTCTCTGCCTCCTTGTGATCTCTCTCCCTCTGTGAAATAAATAAATAAAATCTTTAAAAAAAAAACCAAAAAACCCTGAGATCAAGAGTTGCAGGCTCTACTGGCTGAGCCGGGCAGGCGCCCCAGTCATCATCCCTCTTAACCCCTACATGCTCCCTGTATGTGTCCCTGACGCCTTCCTGCTGAGACACGGTGACGGGTGAGCAGCTGCCTGCTGTGGAGACAAGCACTAGGCTTCCAACTGAAGAGAGATGTCGTGACCTGGCCCCACCCCAGGGACCCCAACATGGCCCAGCAAAGCAGGGGTCTCTGAGCTCCTGAGGGGCTGAGTGAGCTGAGCTCAGGCCTCGCCCTGGGACTTGGGGAAGGCGCATGAGGCCTGCTCCAGCTTTGGTGAGGGTGAGGTGGGGGGGGGGCGGATCCTGGACCAGAATGTGCACCCCAGGGAGCTGGGGGTGCCTTTCCCCAGGGCTGGCCACCCGAGGCAGTCCAGCCCTGCCCCATCCCCCGCTCACAGACATGCGTGCCCTGAGCTCCACTGGGCATGATTAACTGGCTCCCAGCCTCAGGGCTGGGCCTGTGACCTTGGGGTGGAAATGAAGTCCACCCCCCTTGATGCCAGTCACTGCCAAATCCTCTGTCCCCTGATAGGGGCCCGGCAGGCCAGGGGCTGAGGGTCCCCGGGGGCATCACCCCCTTCCTCCATATCTTCTGCCTGCCCTTCCCTGCCCCCCACACTACCCCTCATGTGGGGTATGAGACCCTCATTCCACCCTCTGCCCGCTTCACACCTTCTCAGGCCCAGGGCACCTCTTCTGGGGGACCCAGCTCCCTGCCCCGCCCCCCAGCAGTCCTGGCCCCAGGGCAGGGTGGCGCTGCTCCCCAGTTTGGGCCCCCAGCATCCGGCCCAGCACATCAGGGGCTGGCGTGCGGTCACTGTGCAGGGAAAGGGAGAAGGCCAGACCCTGGGGGCTTGGCCACTGTCATTACAGGTCAGGCGAAGGCGGACGGACCTGGCTGGCCCCTTCTTCACTCTCTACACGAAGCATTTTAATTGGGTACCAACCATTTGCCTCGTGCCACCAAGTATATAGAGATGAACAAGCTCAGGAGCTCCCAGGCCTAAATGGGGTAGGGGAGGAAGGTACAAGATCTGGTGAGGCCTGGAGGCTGGGAGGGCTTCCCGAGGAGGAGGCATTTGAGCTGAGGCTGGAGGGAGGTAGTAGCACAGCTTCAGAGAAAAGGAGAGGCGCGGGAGGAGAGGCACAGCCGGGCCCTAAGGAGTCTGAGCAGTCCCTGGGGCAGAATAAGGAGCCGCAGGGGTTGGGAAGGACGTTTTCCCGGCCAGAGGGAGGGGTGGGCACGGGACTGAGCCAGGGCATTGGAACTGGGTGCTGGGGGTGGGGGGCGGTAGGGGACCAAGGGGAGGCTCTGGGGCACACAGACCCCTTTTCCTCTTCTGGCTGCCTCTGCCACCCACCCCTCCTGGCCTGCCAGGCAGCCCCTTGTGGAAAGAACGGCCCCCACTTTGAGGGCCGGGCAGTGCAGCAGTGCACAGTGGGCATGGGTCAGGGCCCATGATATTTTTAGGGACCCACGAAAATGTAATTTCTTTTCAAATCGGAAGATGAGGGGTGCTGGGTGGCTCAGCTGCTCCAACGTCCAACTCTTGGGTTTGGCTCAGATCGGGATCTCAGGGTCACGGGATCAAGTCTGGGCTCTGCTGACTGTGTGTCCGAGATTCTCCCCCTTTTGCCCCTCACGTGAGCTCTCTCTCGCTCTCAAATAAATTAGTGAATCTTAAAAAAAAAATTTAAAAATAAAATCAGAAGAGTAAATGAACTTTGAGTCTGAAATTACTTTTAGTATGTAACATTAATACATTTTGTCTTTATGCCAACAAACTCATAAAATCAGCTTCTAACATACATTTTTTTTATGTTTGTTATTAATTGTTTTATGTAGTTAAGTGATCCTCTAATATATTTTGATAGAGAAAGGGCCCACAGTGGTGCGGGGGCCTAGGCCGGGTAAGTTCCGACTCGCTCCCTAACCCTTGCCCTCTGTGGAAGGCATGTTACTGACCCATTTTACAGATGAGAGAGCTGAGCCATAGAGAACAATGTTCTCACAGTGCAAATTTGAGCATCTCCTGTTTTACCCCGGTTTCCTGATGAAACCCTCCCAAAGCTCCCTTGTGCTCTCAGGATGAAGAACGGCCCCTAGCCCCTAGCCCGGGGCCCCCTGGCTCCTCTCCTCCTCCCCTTCCCCTCATCTCCCCCTGGGCCACATTCCAGGTCCTCAAAGTGGTTCCATTTCCTCCTGCCCCAGGGCCTTTGAACAGGCTGCTGCCTCTGCCTGAAGGAGACCCTCAACATCCCCCGCCCCAAGAGCCAGGCTTGAGGGGCACCCCCAGCTCCCCGTGGGCTCCTGTGGGCCACAAATCACTGCCTCCAGCCTCCTTACCTCCCAGGTCAGAGCTGTGTGTATCATTCATACTTGTCCCGGGCTCCCAGCTTGGAGCTCCGTGCACAGCTGGCGACCGCCAACCGTTTATTAAATGAAACACTGGGTTAGGGGCTACGCCCAGAGTCATTCAGCGAGGCCGCCCTGGGGTCTGTCCCGCTCTGGGGCCATCAGGACTTGTGGAAGAGCCCACCCGAGGGACCCTCCAGCGGCAGGACCTGGGGCGGAGGGCCGTGCAGGTGATGGGCTGGTCCAAGGGCAGTGGCAGGAGGCTGCCGAGGAGCTGCCTGGCTCGTCCCCCACACATCCTCCAGGCCAGGGTGTGGGAGGCGAGGGGGCATCGTGCGGGGGCTGGGCTGCAGAGAGGAGACCCAGTGACCCGAGGAAAGCGCTGAGCAGGTTACTGGGCCGGGGAGAGGCCGGGTGAGCGGGCACGGCAAGCGGGCGCGGCGGTGACTTTGAGCTGGTCACAGCCCCTCGGTGTGCAGAGGCTGCGGCCGCTGCTGCTGCTGCTGCTGCTACTGCTGCTCCAAACACCTCATCCCAGCTCCCGATGCCTGTGGGGCTGCCGGCCAGCCTAGGGGAGGTGGGGGCTGCTCTCCCCAACCCCCAGCAGCTCAGCCTGGTCACTCCCCGCCCCCCTTCCTCAGAAGGCTAGATCTCAGCTTCTTATCATCTGACAAATACACATCAAGCCCCTACTACGTGCCAGGTGCTGGGACACAGCTGGGCCAGGCGCTGTGGGCACAGAGCTCATTATCAGGAGGCAGAGAAACAACAGAAGGAGAATGAACTTGAACAAGGGTTACCATTTGTGTCAGGGGTTAGAAAGGGAGGAGGGAATGGCTGGCCGGGGAGTGGAGGTGGGGTGGGGTGGGGGTGATCTGGAAGAAGTCAAGGATCTGCTGAACATAAGAAGCCAGCTGTGAGGGGCACCCCCTAGGTGGCGGAGGGGGGACGGCCTGTGCAAAGGTCCTGAGGCAGTGGGAGGAGGCCACTCGTAGCTGAAGCAGAGTGAGTGGGGGGAGAGAAGTGGGAGAGGAGGTCAGGGGAGACTGGGGCCCAAGCAGCTCAGGGTGGACATGACGGGGACCTGCCGGCCACTGTATTGAGGGGACGGTCCCCCCCAAGGCCTGGAGGACCCCCCAATGCCTGTGTGTGTCCCATCACTACTGTTCCATTGCAGCCGCCCCAGGCCTGGCTGTGAGCCCCCACAGCCCTCCAGCACCCCAAAGTCTGGCACGGCGCCTGGTGCCTCCAAGGTGACGGCGGACCACAGGTAGCCCCAGCCCTGCCCAGAGGTTTAGGGGAGCCAGCTTTGTTCTTGGGACACCAGCGCCGTTGCCCGCCCCCACTTCCTGCAGGCCTGCGCTGGGTATCTGTGTTACTTGAGGGTGAGTTGTTTAAAACACGCTTTAGATTAGAAATGTCCCACAGATGGAATAAAATGTGACATGTGCTGAATTTTTGAAGATAAAACAAGAGACTTCAAAGGTATCTCAAGCTGTGAAAGCAGTTGCCGTGTTTGACAGACTCGGTCCCCCAGGCCAAGGTCACTGTCCTCTGAGGTGGGGCTGCCTGGGGGTGGGGAATATGAGGCTTCCTGGACCTTCCCCAGGCTGGGAGGCAGGGGCCTTTTGGGGGGCCAGGGGGTCTCATTTATCAGCATCCACGGCAGGCTTTCACCCGGGACCTCTACTGGTCATCTTAACCCATGTGTACATGTGGACACACCCCTTCCCGCCCTGCGGACAGATGGGGAAACTGAGGCACAGAGCAGCAAAGTGAGCCGCTCAAGGCCACCACTCTCAGTTGGAGAAGCCACCATCCTCAGGCTTTGCAAGTTCTGGTCCTGAAACTCCCAGCTGTGATCTTGGGGCCCCCGGGCCGTTGGGCTCCTCATCCATGGGTTGGATGGGTCAGTTAACTGAGGCCCTTGTGGGGCAGAGATGATATAGTCTAAAATGGCTATAAAACCGGGCGCCTGGCGGGCTCAGTCGGAAGAGTGTGTGACTCTTGATCTCAGGGTTGTAAATTTGAGTCCCACGTTGGGTGGAGAGATTACTTAAATATAAAATCTTTAAAAAAAGAAAAAAAAAGCCTGCAAAATTGTTAGGTCCTCAGCGCTTCACCGTGGCACCGTCTATGGGGGGCTGGGGTCCCCGGTGAGCCAGGGAGAAGGGGGTCAGCCTGCTGACGGGCTGGATTAATAATCTTTTTCTTTTCTTTTTTTTTTTTTTTTTAGATAGAGAGAGAGAGATCACAAGTAGGCTGAGAGGCAGGCAGAGAGAGAGGAGGGAGCAGGCTCCTTGCAGAGCAGGAAGCCCGATGCGGGCCTCGATCCCAGGACCCTGAGATCATGACCTGAGCTGAAGGCAGAGTCTTTAACCCACTGAGCCACCCAGGTGCCCTGGATTAATAATCTTAACAGCAGCTTCTCCCCAACAAGGTTTGCTCACCAGCTTCCTAGGGAGAGCCATGGGGATCTTGCAGTATGTGCGGCCCCCTTTTACAGATGGGGAAACTGAGGCTCGGGGCCCAAGGCCACACAGGTTAGGGAGGTGGAGAGAGTTTGAATCCTGTTGGTCTGCCTGGAGCCTGGGCCACTAAGCACCCGCCTCAGCCAGATCTGGCCTGTCTGCACTCAGGACTGAGTCCCCACTTCATCTTCTCTGAGAGGTACGCTGGGGGTCCCTAAATTTGTTGGGAGCTGTACCCAGCCGTGATCCCCCTTCCAGGGTCTCCCTTTCCCACTGGCCCTGTGTCAGTCTCCCTTTGCCACGGAAGGGCCTCCCCCAGTCCTTCCCCAACCTCCTGGCTCCCATCTGTGGTTCCACAGCCGGGTCTACCCCAGGGGGTCCTCGCCCACGTCTTGGCCTACAAAAGCCACCCAGTGGGTCATTCAAGCTCAAAGCAGATGCCCTGGGTGTGGGAGAGTCCCCTCCTGCCTGGGTTTCTTGGGCTCCATCCCTGGAGATCCAACCTCCCAGCCATCGGTCCCCAAGCTGGACCCCAAGCCCTTGGAGCCTCAATGTCCCTCAACACCCATTCTCCAAGCCCCATCCCCAGGCGAGTTCCACTTATTGGTGTTTTTGTTATCAAGAAATTCATGCTGATTGCCCCAAATTGGATAATATACATAAACAAAAAGCAAAAGAAAGTGAGTCACCCATTTGCTCATCACGCAGAATATTGGCTATACCCCCTGTCCATATTTTCCTGCAGGACCTCTTTAAAGAAAAACAAAAAATAGTTAATAACGCATTTATCGAGCAAATTCTCTGGGCCAGGCACTGCGCCAAGAGTTTCCAGTGGATTCTTTTGTCTTTCCCTCCCCCCAGAGCCTAAGGAGAGGGTACGATTATTTTTCCCACTTTACAGATGAGGAAAGAGAGTGAGGGCAAGGTGCCGGGACTTGCCCAAGGTCACACAGCTGGGGAGGGGGACAGGGGAGCCAGGGGTTTGAATCGGTCTGATTTCCAAGGAAGGGCTGCTGAAGGCTGCAGCACTGGGGGGACCCCCAGCTTCCCGGGCCTCCCCACCCCCAGGAGCCAGGGGGCTGGCGCTCCCAGCCACGCCATTAGCATAACCATGAACGTCCCTGAAACCCAATTACCAGGAGATGGCTTGGGCCCCAGCCAGCCGGGTGCAGTCTCCGTCTCCGCAGGAATGAGGGGCTGGGGCTGAGGGAGCCCTGGCGGGTGGGAGGATGGAACGCAGGCGGATATGTCCCAGGTCAGGGCGGGGGTGGGAGGGGAGCAGGAGGCCCCTCCTCCGGGATCCACATTAGGAGGTCCCAGCGGCAGCCTTGACCTCCCTGCTCAGCCCAAGCAGAAGGGCCTGAGGGTCATAGCTTCCAACACCCCCTGCTTGCTGGGTGACTCCAGGCAGCCCCTTGCCCTCTCTGAGGATCAGTTTTCTTCCCCGGAAGGAGAAAAACCAGGTGTATTTGAGCAGAATACAAACCACAGGTTTGGAGAAGAAAAGAGAGTGTTGGCTCTGGGCAGCCAGGCTGACTGGTCCGCTGCCTCTCACCCTCCAGTCCGTCCTCTCCAGCAACTGATCCTTTTCTATTTTTTTAAAAAAGATATTTATTTACTTTAGGGAGAGAGGGAGAGTGCACGCGCACCAGGGGCGGGGAGGGGTGGAGGGAGAGAGAGAATCTTAAGAATCCGAACTGGATCTCATGACCCTGAGATCCTGACCTGAGCCGAAACCAAGATCCTGACCTGAGCCGAAACCAAGAGTTGGACGCTTAACCGACTGAGCCACCCAGGCACCCTTTTTCTCATATGCATGAAAGCTATGAGGCACATGCACGGTGGCCCCCGATGCGCACCCAGCCCACCCCCACCCCCAGCCCCACACCACATGACGTCACAGAGGAGGGCAAACCCTTCCCCCATCGAGGGAGTAAACTGCTACCTTGAATTTGCCATGTCTTTTCTTTTGAGTTTTCCCTTGTAGGCCCCTCAGCAAGATATGACCTTGGTCTGTTTGTTTCCTGTAAAAAGGGGAGCTCTTGGGATTGGCTGCCCATGTTCCCAGGGCTGCTTGGCCTGTCTTCAGGGCTGTGTAATATGCCAGCTGGGGCTGGCCCGCCTCCTCCAGCCGTCTGCCCTCCGACCAGCAGTCAGGAAGGCTCGGTTCTGTCCCGGGGAGCGTCTGGTACACCCCGCAAGCCTATGTGCTGCAAGCTGTCTCCCGCACATGGCTGCCTAGGAGGGGGGGCTGGGGGTTGCGGTCTATGCACATCTTTAACTTTACTAGTTATTGCCAAATTGCTCTCCGAAGTGGTTGTTCAGATGATCGCTTTAAAATATAAATTAGATCATGTCACTTTCCTGCTTAAAACTCTCAAATAGCTTCCTATGACACTTGGAATGAAATCCATATTCCTCTCCACGAACGCACGGCCGCTTACCACGCTCTGCTCCTCCCAGTGTGCTGGCCTCTTTTCTCTTCCTTGAATAGATCTGGTTCTTTTATGACCCAGGGCCTTTGCATATACTGCTCCCTCTGCCTGGCACACCCTTCCAGCTCTTTCCAGACTGGCTCCTTCTCATCTTTCAGATCTCCATGAAAATGGTGCCTCCCCTAAGAGGCCTTCTCTGACCCACCCAAGGAGAGTGTCTCCTGCCCAGTTCTTTTTCTCACCTTGTTTATATTGGAGACCACACCGTGATCTTATCTACAGATTTGTTTACCGGTTTTGGTACCAGCATGGCAGCCAATGGGAGAGGACCTGGTGTGCCTTGTTCATTCCTGGGCCCCAGAAGCCAGCACAGGCCTGGCACCAAAGACCTACTCTTACTACGCCACTCATTCCTTCGACAAACATTGACTTGCCCTCTGGTCACCACGTCTGGAGGGATGAATGAGCTTCGCGTGTTAGGGAGGGAGGTAGTTCTGCAGAGGGGAGTGTGGTCAAGTTGAGGGCAGAGGGTCAGCCTGACCCCAGGGGCTGTGATCCATCTCCCGCGGCGGGGAGCCATGGCAGGTGCTGGAGGGGGAGCTGCAGGGTTGGGATTGCACTTGAGAAAGAGCTTCCTCAGAGCTGAGGGGGTGAAGATCAAGATCGGAGGGGGTGGACTTGGAGGCAGGAGCAGGGAGGGGGTGGGGGAGGATGATGGTGGCGAGAATGGGGTTGACAGAGGGCCAGGAGAAGAATGCTGAACCCACAGCGACTAAGTGGAGGAGCGTGGGAGACAGGATTGGATTGGGCATGGAATGTGGCACAATCCGGTCCCCACTCTCCCGACCCCCCACCCACTTTCCACCACTGCAGGAAGCTGGGAGGGAGCTCTCCCCATGATTTCAGAGAGGGAAAGAGAGATCCAGAGGCCCCTTCTTGGACCCCGGCAAGGCACCCTGGGCCTAGCCCATCCCCTCCATGCACAGATGGAAAACTGGGAGCCTAGAAGGAAAGGAACCGGTGGAAGATCACACAGCTGAACCCGTACCCTTGTTGCTTCTGGAATACTAGGTGCTGGACTGAGGCCAGACAGACATTCCCTTCTCAGAAGAGGGGCAGCCACTACTTGCTGCAGGGAGAATTTGAGTTAGACACCAGGAGGGACTTCCTCAGAAACTTTACCCAGCCGACACAGCCTGGTCAGGCCCACCTCCTCTGCTGTCTGTGTGACTCTCAGGACACAAGGCCGGGACGTAGCTCATTCAAGGTCACTCAGCCAAGCAGAGGCAGTTCTCTCTCTCTCTCTCCCTCTTTTTTTTTTTAAGATTTTATTTATTTATTTGTCAGAGAGAGACAGAGAAAGAGAGCATAGCAGCAGGAGAAGCAGGCAGAGGCAGAAGCAGGCTCCCCGCTGAGCAAGGAGCCTGATGCAGGACTCGATCCCAAGACCCTGGGATCATGACCTGAGCTGAAGGCAGACACTTAACCGACTGAGCCCCCCAGGCGCCCCCAGAGGACGCAGTTCCCTCTGCCTCTAGAACTGGTATGCCTCTGGCAGGGGCGCCAGGAGGCCCCTGGGCGGGCGGTGGGCAGTCCTAGCTCCCTCCCATCCCAGACCCTGAGGGTCGGGCCGCCCGGGGCGCCCCCTGCCCTGTAGGCCTCAGGGTGGCCACCTCCCCCACCCCCAGGCCTGTCCTGTGGGGACAAGATAGGACCCCAGCCTGGCTGGGCCCTGGCCGCCTCAGGTCCGCCCCGGGCTAAGTACCCCTCGTCTCCACCCTCCTGCTCTCCCCGCTGGGGCTCCACTCCGAGGAGGGAGGAGAGGGGGAGGGAAGGGGAGGCAGCGGGCAGCAGCAGCCATTGGTATGCGCGGCCCGGCCTCAGCCCCTCCGAAGCCCAGCCTTTCTGCTCAGCTCTTTAAGAATCCCTCCTTGCCGCGTGGTAGTTGCTGGGCAACGACCTGGGGGGGGGCCCCAGCCCGTGGCTGGTGCCCTCCCCCTCCCCCCTCCCTTCTCCGGCTCCTCCCAGCACCCTTCTCAGCAGTAGGCTTAGCTCAGAACCTGCCAGGCCTGGCTGCACCTGTGTGTGGCAGGTGAGGGGGCCCTGGACCATCAGGACTCGGGGAGGGGGACCCCAAGCTCAGGACACCCCATCTGCACACTCCCACTGGCGCCCACACCCCGCTGTCTTCAGTGGCTTGAGTTGCCCTGAGGTGGGGGAGCCTGCTGGAGGGACGGAGAAGACCCGAGAGGAAGGGGCCAGGAGCTGTCTGAGTCCCTGGGGAGGTGGCCTGCGGGGGCATCGGGTCCCAGGAGCAGAGTAGACAGAGGCAGTAAACTTGGACTGGGCCGGGGGTGGGGAAGGGGGGTGGTGAAGCCGAGGACAGAGTTTGGAGCCCCTGAAGAGGGGCTCTGCAGGGGCTCAGGAGAGATGCCGTGATGGAGTAGGGGTGTCGCTGGAGGCAAGGGTCCCAGCAGGAGTGTCTGAGGCTCCAGTCACCCTGGGTGAGGGCTCTCCCACCCCTCCATCCTCCACCCTGCCCTCCCCTTCTCCCTCCTCAGGCCCTCTGGCTCCCCTAAATCTTGGGCATGGGCCTTTCCTTTGCCCCCACAACTTCCTTCCTGCTCAGGCCCGCCCTTCCAGCCTCACCTCTGCTTCCCCTCTCCACACCCTCTGCTCCCCTCCCCTGCCACCATCCAGCCCCACGCCTTGGTGCATGTCGTTCCTTCCACCTGGACCATCCTTCAAGACACAATCCCCTTCTCCCTTCCTGAACTTGGGATGTGTTTAACAGGTGAATGATAGCCAGAGTCAAGAAATGCTCAAATCACCATAGAAAACATTACCTCTGCTGGGAATAACGGCTGGGGGCGGGGAGGGGGAGGGAGGGACAGGCAGCCCAGGGTGTCTGGCAGAGATGAGGGGTGGGGGCGGTGATGTCATTTGCGGGGAGAAGAGGAGGCTCCCAACGGAGGGCAGGCTCATCAGAGACAAGCCTCCTCCGGCCTCCCAGGGCTGGGGAGGGTGGGCCGGCTCCCCCCCCACCTCCGCCCAGTGAGCTGAAAGTGTGTCTGGCCCCCTTCCCCTCCGGTAACCCCTGGAACCATCATCTCCGGCGGCGGGGGGGGGGCAGCTGCCAGTTTGAGGGATCACACTTGGCCTTGGGCGGCTCTGTCACCATTGCCTTACTGGGCTGTTTTCAATTAGCCTGAGGCTTAGTTCGACTTGTATTCACTCATCGGTCAGCCACAGCGGGCTGGGCAGGTGCTGGGGACACGCAGGGACCACGGCCCCAGGCTGGGTCCTCAACCTGCTCATGGTCGGCTGGTGGGGGGCGGTGCGGATGCTCACAAAAGCAGCATCACTATCTCACATTCTTCGAGGAAGCAAACAGGCGGCCAGCCCACACCCACACCCCCTTGCAGAGACGTCCAAAGACCCCAGGCCCACACACCCCACGTAAGCACAGACGGGGCCATGAGTCCCCGCGGAGAAGTTGAGAACGAGGGGACATCACCAGGGAAGAAGGGGCTCAGGGAGGCCTCTCAGAGGGCAGGACCCTCAGGCCCCGGACAGGTGGCAAATCGCAGGGAAGCCTTGACCTTGGCTTCACCAGACCTTGCCTTGGCCCCACCTGCTCCCATTGCTATCCTCAGGAGTGGGAGTTGCAGGCTTTGTCCCCCTGGCTTTGTCTCGGCTGCCTGCACTCCCTGGGGCACCCTTAGAGACTTCCTCAAGGGCTGGGGGCCTTGGCCCCCTCCTTGCTCTCCCCGGGCTTCTGTCCTGGGGTGCACTGCCTTACTCCTGTACACGTGGTAGGAGGGATGCCCCAACCTTCCGTGCAGGATGGGAAGGTTTAGCATGCGGCGGGGTGGTGAGAGGGGGATTCCGGTGGCATCAGGACATGGATCAGAGAAGTCCGAGGAGCTGGCGGAACTTTCTGGTGAGGGCTGGTCTGTTCAGCCAGTTGTGTGCAGCCAGCCTGTCCCCAGGCCACGTGCCTGTGGTACATGCGGTGTCTCCCGGGGGGCCAGGGTCTGGGGCACAGGCGGGACAGGTTTTCGGGGACCATGATTCTCTGCCCCACCCCCTCTGGTCCCCCCCAGACAGAGTGGATTCAGAGGGCAGTGATCTCTAAGACCAAGAACTGTCCTCAGGATACCAGTCTGAGAGAGGGGGCGGAAACTCCAGTAGGAGGCCCTCTTGCTCTCTTTGGGGGCCTGAGGTCCACCCCTCCCTGAAGATGCCGCCCATGCTGTGGCCTGTGGGGGAAGCTGAGCTTCTGTCTCTCAGGTGGCTGGCTGATGTCCAAAGTCATGCCCTCTGAACATCTGCTCTCTGCCCTCTGAGTGGGCTGTCCCCTGACCACCACCCCGCGGGCCTTCATTCCTGGACAGCCAAGACAAGGCCTGGGGAGTAGGGGTCCTTGTTGATGCCCCCTGATCACCAGTGGAGCCACTCTGTTCCCCCCAAGAGTCAGATCAACCCTTCCTCCACCCCGGCCCAGAAGAGGCCCAAACAGGGCCAACCATGGTACAGTCTTGGGCCACAACGGTCTAACGGTCTAACCACGGTGAATCCTGCTGCCACAGCTTCACGGTGTATAGGGTGACCTCACCACCTGTCACACTGGCCCGCGGAGGTCTGGGATGACCCCACCAAGATAAGAAAAGTGAGCAACAGGGAGAAGGTCCAGGGTTGCCGGTGGGTAAGTGGTGAGGTGGTGAGCAGGCTGCAGGTGTCAGGACTCCCGAGGGGACAGGCAGGTGGCAGGGCTGCGGTGACCTTGGCTGCCCAGTGGTGGGGCCCGCCGCACCTGGCTGCGGACACAGGCTGGGTTATTGCCGTCCTGGGAGCAGAGGAGCTGGGGCTTGGCGAGCCCAAGGTTGAAGCCACAAATCGTCCCTGGGTGACAGGTGCTGCCTCCCGCCGAGCGCATGTCTGAGAGCTCGTGGTTCTAAGCAAGTTCGGTCCCCCGGGGCCAGGGCCCCATCCCCGGCACCACCCACTGTGCCCTCAGGGAGCCCCACCACACATGGGGGGCTCAGGAAGCATCTGTTGAAAGCACAAGGGATCCATAGTGACACTCCCTCCCTGGCGCCCTACTCCTTTCAAGATCAAGGCCAGACTCCCCAGGCTCCTTCAAAGCCCTGCACCCCCAGGTCTGGACGACATCACTCCCGTCATCTTCTCTTCCCCCAGGGCCCCCAGCGCCCTCTCCCCAGCTCCCATCAAGAACTCCTGATCGCCAAACCCCGGCCCTTTCATGTCACAGCTCCCCACCCCGGAAACAAAGGCGGAATGAGCTTCTGGTGTTTGTCCAGAACATTCCCCCCGACCCTCTAAGACCTAGCTCAAGAGCCACTTCCTCGGGGAAGCTGTCCTTGGATGTTGAGGCTGACTTGTGGGGTCATGTGGTTACGAAGTCTGTTTCCGCAAAGTCCGGCTAAGCCGGCACTGTGTGTGGGGGGGACCAGCCCTCCTGCTGTGTTTCCAGCTTGGT
>LNAC01000014.1:3024943-3109464 GCA_002007465.1 Ailurus styani
CCCGTCCCCACCATCCGCGTGAGTCACGGTTGGAGCGAGGTTTTATTTTTAAAACGACTTCAAGGGGGCATAAGCAGCCTCCAACTTCCCTCCCTATGCGCGCTGTGGACTGTCAACCAACCCTGTGTGGGGCCGGGGGCCTGGGCGGTGCACCTGGCGGGTGGAACGGGGTGGGGGGCAGCCGGGCTAGATGCCGGGGGGCAGAGGCGTGCCCCCGCCCCCCCCCCGAGCTGGCTGCCCGGCGCTGGAGGCCCAGGGGCGCAGGGCTGGGGAGTGCTGTTGCCCAGCTGCAGGGAACGTGGCTGATCAGAGCTCGCCGAGGTGGAGAAAGTTGTGGAGCTGGGCTGTCAGGGAGCTGCCCCAGGCTTCCCAAGCCTGAGGGCTTCCAGGCTCTCCCGGGTGTGCGGTTTTAAGAGAATACAGCCCAGCTGAGGTATGCCAGGCCCCTGCGGCCAAGGCAGAGCGCTGATGTGAATAAATAAAAAGGAGGCTGGGGGCAGAGGGGAGATGGCTGGGTGCGTCCCTGCCCTGCCCCACCCTGGCCGGTGCATCCCCAGGAGGCACGGAGGCCAGCCCCAACCGTCCCCCACCCCCGGGAGCTGAGGAATTGGGGAGCAGCCGGCCGGCGTGGGGGCACCTGGCCCCGGAGGGTGTAGGAGGCCACTGGCAGAGGGATGTGGGCTGCGGCGTGCCCCTCTCTGCCCAGCAGCCGTGGAGAAGGGGGCCGCACTCAGGGGCTCCAGGCTCAGGTTTCTGGAGTGAAAGCCAACTGCCTCTCTTCCTGCCAGGCCCAGGAGGAGAGGCGAGAACATCACCTGTCAGCTGGTGCCGGCTCCGTGGGCGACTGTTCAGGGCTTCCTCGGAGCTTTAAAATGGAAATGGCCTGAGCTGCCAGGGCCAGTGCCCGGGAGGGGATGGTGCCCAGCTGGGCCGGCAGCGAGGTGGCCCCAATAGGCCTGAGGGGCACCAGGAGCCAAGGGGCTGTCACATCCTGGTTCAAGGGCCAGCAACGGGTAGGTCTGAGAGTAGGGGAGGAAGGCAGACTGGAGCGTGTGGATGTGGGGGGGACACAGGTGCGCCCCTGGCCCCAGGATCTCACAGAGACACAGAGACTGGACCCTTCCGTACAAAGCCTCCCCAGTGCGCGTTTAAGCCAGGGGGGCCCCGGGGCCGCTGCAGCCTATAGCGACTTCCTCTAGACCACACGCCGTCCGTGGGCCCTTGCTTTACCACCTACTGCTTGCAAGTCCCCCCACCTCTCAGAGACTCAGTTTCCCCTGTTGCTCAATGGGATCAACTGTCCCTTCCACCTGAGGTTGAGCTTGCGGGGGGTGGGGAATGGGACTACATGATAAAATGAGGGGAGATGGACAGATGTCCTGGTCCTGGGCTGAAGGGGTCCCCGAGGACCGAGAGCACATGCAGAGGCCTTGGAGGGCTTGGGGGTCAGATTTCCTCCCCGGCAGGGGGTTGTGGGGCTGCAGCCTGACCCTGACCGTCAGCAGCGACAGCAGCCTGCCTGGGTCCCCCTCATGCTTCCTGTGAGGCCTCCTCTCCGAAGCCCCCGGGAGGCGCACCGAGTTTGTGTCTAAGGAGGAGGCGGGAAGGGTCCTGCCACCTTCTCACGTCACCTGCTGCCAGGGCTCAAGGGGGAGCGAGACGCAGCTCCGCACAGCCTGGGGCCTGGTGGCCAAGGCCGGGTTGCCCGCTGGGTGACCCCAGGCCTGCCGCCTCTGGGGACCCTGAGTCCCTACCTGCAAAGAGGGATACAGTGGCGGTCCCACTTCGCGAGAATGGGGGAGCACCCTGAGTGCAGGAGAGCAGGTTAGGGCCATGCACGAGAGATGGGCAGGTTGTGTCTGCACTTGCTTCCAAATTAGCGGAGCGAAAGACGTGAGGTCCAGGGGGACCCAAAACGGCGGGTGTCGAGGGACAGGGAGGCGGGCCTGGCAGCGGCTGACTGCCCACAGGGGCCTCGCGCCGTGGCAGTTGTCAGGAAGCAGAGGCCCTGGTGCAGGGGAGGATGAGGCCCTTGGGGTTCGTGGGGCGCAGCCCTCTCTGCCTGCCCGGCTGGCATTGGACAGAGGGGGGAGTTTGGCGCTGGGCGGGGCATGTGTGGCAGGCTCCGGCCCAGGGGAAGGGGCGGATGGCCCAGGAGTGGGGGAAGCCAGTGGATGGCCCCACGGCGTGTCCTCGGGGAGCTGGGGACCTGCTGGCGGCCACCTCCCCACCCAGCCAGGCTGCCCTGGAGTCAGGGCCGAGAAATGTCCTGATCCCAGAGACAGGACCCGTCTGAGGCTGTGCGCGGGGCTGGCTTGGCCAGACCTCGTGCCCGAGGGTCCTCAGGATGTGGGGCTTCTGGCAGGGGTTCTCCGCCTGGCCCGCTGACCTAGAGCAAGTGCCCGGACCTTGTGGGGCTCCAGATATCCTCCCCTGCAAGGTGGGGTGCCAGTGGTACCCGCCGCGGGAGCCCCACTCCGGTACGGTCCCTGTGACGCTCCTAGCCCCGACTTTATGCCTAGCAGTGTGGGGCACCGCTGGTCTCCACCCCGGGTTCATGAAGGGCTTCTTCTGGCCTTGGGGTCACAGGAAAGACTGACTCGGCCCCCACCCCAGCCACTGGAGCTCCCTTCCAGTGGGATGGCCCCCACTTGCTGGCAGGGGCGCCAGTCCCAGTGGCTGGCCCCAAGGGGCAGTGAGAATGTCCAGGAGGGACGGGGTGAGGCTGGAGGGTTTTTGCCTTGGGGCCGTCACAGGAGGAGGTGTGAGGGGTGCGGACGTGGCTGGAGGTCCTGAACACTTGCTGAGGGGTGGGTGGGTGCTTACCCTGGGGGGCGGCGGCCGAGTGTGGAAAGGCGGGGTGGGCTGAGGCCTCAGGCTCTGAGTGCCCGGCCCTCTGTGTGTGGGGGGGTGTCCCTTCCCCGGAACCTGCGTTCTTGTCCCCAAGACAAAGTTCAGGCCTGCTGTGGCTGGTGCCAGGCCGTGAGGCAGCCTTGGGGCAGTCAGCCTGGGGAGCCCGGGGTGGTGGGGAGCAGCCCCAATGGCCGGAGGGGACAGGGGGAGGACAGGGTGACCCCAGGGTGCCCCTGCCAAGCTCTGCCTGCCCCCACCAGCCAGTCTGGCATTCTCTGGCAGCAGCTGGAGCTGAGAGGTTTCCACAGAGAGGGGCTGCGTTCGCGCAGGCCTGTGTTGGCCTCCCCGGCGGGCGGATGCCTGTTTACCGCTGCCTGCGGGGCCCCCAGAGCCCGGCTGCTCCCTGGGGTCAGCGGCTCTGAGCATGACGTCAGCATCTGGGGGCCTCGATTCGCCTGTGGACGTTGTGTGCCGGATTCACCACAGCCCTGGGTTTTGAATGCCCACCGTCGGCTTGTCTGCGCCCTTCCCACCTGGCAGGGCTGGGGTCGGGGGGCCGTGGGGAGGGCAGGGGGGCCGGGGGGCATCGCTGGGGCAGGTGGAGGCGAGGAGCCAGCACCCCGGTCTCCCCGGCTCTCCTGTCTTTCCCTCTCTCCCTCCTTCCCTGCCTCTTCATTTGTTCATTCACCCATTCGTTCTTTCATTTATTCATGAGCTAGGTGTCCGAGCACAAGTTATGGGCCAGGCACTGTGCTGGGCTCTCGGGAGGAAAGAAGGAAACAACAGCAACCCGAAGTCTTGCCTCCAGGGAGCGCACAGTTGGGAGTTGGGGTCAGACAGTAATCAGAAACTTTCCCTCCCCCGGAGCGGGGAGGCAGCCCCGTGAGGCCGAGGGACAGAGGAGCCCGCTGGGCCGGGGGTTGCGGAAGGAGGTGCTTGAGCAGGGATGCAAAGCTGGGCTAGGAGGCACAGGAACCATGGGCCTGGCAGATGGAAGGAAGAGGCGGGGCTGTGTGCGTGTGGACCCCTTGGCAGGTGTGGGGAGCGAGGGGAGGGGTAGGCAGGATTTTCAGGCATGTGGCCCGTGGCCTGTGTCCTGGGTCTCTGCTGGCCTGTCCACCTTCATCTCTCATGACTCCTGGGCCTGCCTTACGGACCGTCTGCCCAGTCCTCCTGGGTGGGCCCCTGAAAGGGGGGGCTTCCTGGGCCCAGGGCACAGGGGGTCCCTGTTCCAGGGGGCTGTGTACCCTCCCACAGGGGCGCGCTGACCCGGCGTCCAGTGGGGCAGGAGGGAGAATATCTGGACTTGTTTGTGACGGAACAGCGGCCTCTGTGCAGACTGAGGGCTGGGGATGCTGAAGGGGGGTCTCTAGAAGCCCTCGCCTGGCTCTGAATGTGCCCCGGCGCGGGGATCAGGCGCTGGGCAGAGCCGGGGCGGGCTGCGGGACCCGGCTGTATGGGGCTCGGCTAACCGCTAGGGGACACTGCCTCCCAGGCAGAGCGTGGGACCCAGGCATCCGGCTGCGGGGCGGCGGGGGGGTGGGGGGTGGCCCAGGGCTTGCAAGGAGGCAGCTGGCTGGCAGGGAGGCAGTGCCCGGGCTGTTGCGGGGGTGGCGGGGGGGGGACGGCTTTGTACTTAATAAAAACCAGGATTAAACCCGGGGTCGCAGAGGCTCTCGCCCCGGCTCCTCCCGCCTGCCTTGCTCTGGAGAAGCAGCTCTGTGGCACTGTGTTTTTCACTCCCCTTTCCCTCCTTCTGCCTGAATTAATCGTTGGCACCAGATTACAACAGATTTAGCAAACTGTAAAAAAAAAGAGAGAGAGAGAGAGAGAGAGAGAGAGAGAGAGCGTGCTAGCTAGGAAGAGAGAAAAGAAAGGGGGGACTGGCTTCGGAGAGGAGCCGGCATTTATCTACAGAAGCAAATTGCTCTTGTCTAACCCGTTCCCCCATCGCCCCTCCGCTCCCCGTCCCTGGCGATGCCTGGGAAATTCTGCCCAGGAAAATGTCCTCAAAAATGCCGCTGGGTGGGTGCTGGTGCCAGGATGGGCTTTTCCTGGGGGTCACCTGTCAATGGCTACCCGGTGGGGGTACGGCCAGCAAAGGGGAGAGCTGAGCTTTCTGGGGGTTTGGGGGACACCAAGGCCACTTTGGAGGGGTCGCAGGGGGAGACCCCTGGGTGGCTGGTCCTGAGTGGCAGCAGGGCTGGGGAGGAGGGGTCGCCGGACAGGTGTGCAGCCAGGATGGTTGCGGGTAGGGACTGTGTCCCTCCGTCTTGTTTACTCATGCGTCCCCGCGCCGGGTATGGGATCTGCACATAGTAGGTGCTAAGCGTAGTGGGGGCTCAATGAACAGGTGCAGGAATAGTGAGCCAGGACTGAGTGCCCCCCTCAGGAGCTGGCATGGGGGGCCGCAGAGGGCCCCCACCTGCCAGCCGGGCCTCCTGGGGACGAAAGCCACTGTACGGAGCTGCCCACAAGGGACATGCCCTCCTGGGTCCTGGGTCAAACCCCGACCGAGGTTCCCTGCAGACTGTGCCCAGCAGCCGCCTGCTGGCTTTTCTGGGATGACCTTGATTTAAACGCACTCCTCCGTGGTCAGACCTGAGGGGTCTGGTTCCGGTTTAGGGGATCTGGCTGCTGGCAGGTCAGTCCCGGTCCCAGGATCCTGGGAGTTTGCCATGGGCCCCGGGGAGGCCTGTCCCAGTGAAGGCACAGCGTGGCCTTTGGTCGGCTGCTGGGCTCCTGGGCTGGGCTGGGCTGTCCCCGCCCTGAGAGGGGGACATAGGCTCAGCGGGGCCTATGGGGTCTCACTCACTGTCTCAGAGAAGCTGCCTGTGGCAGGCCCGGCCGGGAGCAGGCCACACAGGAGTCATCCACGGTCCCAGCCCTGCCAGGGCCACGTCAGGACGGAGAGACAGGTGTGCATTGTCCTCATACCTCTCGATCACGTGAGCTCTCACACACACATTCTTGCACCCGGAGGCTCACACCTAACCCTCCTAACTCGCCTTCCCTTACCCGGCCCGAGCCAGGCTGGGAGATGAATGAACCACACTTGCCACTCCTGCCTGCGCCTGAGGGGCTGGTCCTGTGCTCAGCACTGCCGTGGATACAGAGAGGGCTCCTTGGATGGCAGTGGAGGGCCTTGGAAGCCCTTCCCCTCCTCACAGAGGCTGCGCCTCCTGTAGACTGCCCACCTGTCCAGGGAGACGGACCACACATACTCCCCTACCCTTCCGGTCACAGCAGAGCCGCCTGTGCCTCAGTTTCCCCACCACTGCCGGCCAAGGGGTTGGACCATGAGGCCCTGAAGGGCCCAGCAACACCATGGCTCTGGGACTCTGAGCCCAGAGACACTGCCCACCCCCCCGCCACCGCAAGGCTTGGGCTATCGAGAGGGCTGGGCCCCAACTTCCAGGCCCTCTGCCCGACTACCTCTGACTGGCTTGTCTTCTTCCCACTGCGAGAGTAGGGAGACTGAGGCACAGAGTGGAGAAATGCCCTGTCCGAGGCCACGCGGAAGTTGGCTCCACCGTGAGGCAGCTGGGCTGTGGGGGATCAAAGTGCTGGGCTCTGGAGTCTGGGGGGCCGGGGTTTGAATCCCACCTCTGAGACTCATCAGCTGGGCGCCCCCGGACACCTCATCCCTCTCTGTGCCTCAGTGCCTATACCTGTGAAATGGAACCACAGAGTGCGTGTGTCAGGGTCGGCACAGATGCAACGTGGGATGGTGTCCGTGGAAGGGCTTCTCGGGAAGCTGGGGTTCCCCGCGCTTCAGTGGCTAGTACAGGCTCCCCCAGGTCCAGGGCTGGGGGTCCGTGGAGCTCCAGACCTGGGGAGGGGCTAGCCTCCCGCACTCAGGAGCATCCACCCCGTCTAGCAGGCAGGCTTGCAGGGCATCTGCCCAGCTCCTGACTGGCCCTTCACCAGGCAAAGGTCCGGTGTCCCATGTCAGCTTGTGCCCAGGCTGGATCATCTCGGATGGGGTCAGGCAGGAACCCCCTTGGGTGTTTCCTGGGTATCCCCTGTGTGCCAGGGACCAGGGTGGAGGCCAGGCTGGGGACCAGGGGGACTCCGTACCTCCCACGAGGGCAGCAGAGAAGCCGTTGTGGCTGCTTTTACTGAGTGCTTACTGTCTACACCGCCTGTCACGGAGCCACGCTAAGGACTCTACCCACGCAGGATCTCCTTGAGGCTTCACAACTGCTGTTTCACAGAAGGAAAAACAGGTGCAGACAGATAGAGTGATCAGACCAAGGTCACACAGCTCTAGGACACAGCCCCTTAACCCTATTAGTCCCCCAACACATGACGGCGTGGGAGATGGTGGTCATTGTCCTAGCAGGAGATGACACGGACTGCCCTGGCTGCGTGCCCTTGGTATTCACTGGATTAATCCCCACCGCAAGCCTCTGAGGTAGGCTCTGTCATTATCCCGAGTGTCGCCTAGGAAACTCAGACACAAGTGACTTGGCCAAGGTCACACGGAGGAAGGGCGGCCATAGGGGCCGACGCGGCCCTGCTCCATCTGGGTCCTTACACACGCTCTCACAGATGGGAAACTGAGGCACAGAGGTGGCAGGTAACCCCGAGGTCTCCAGGGCCTGAGCTTTGTCTCTCGGAAGCTTCTGCCTCGACCATGCCCCTCCCAGAGCGGGGGACCTGCCCAGGCCCATGGGCTGTCCCCTCTGGCCTCCGAGCCAAGGCCTCCTAGAGCGCCCCTCCCTGCCCCTACGCTCCGCCTGCGTCCCCTGGGCCCCACTGTGTGCAGACACCTGCAGGCCTTTGCCAACACGTGACGTCATTCGGCATGCATGGGGTAGGAGGGGTCAGGAAAGGGCTCACAGCAAAGGTGCCATTTGAGCCCTGGTGGGAGGCGGGTGGGGGGCTTCCTGGAGGAGTCAGCCTCGGGGTGGCATGATGGGCCTGGCCTGCTGGGGCTGAGGGCGAGCTGTCTGGGTGGCAGGCATGCGCTTTGTACCTCCGCCACCGAGCGCTTTGCTCCGGGCCCAGACGCTGGCCCGTGACGTCAGCCGGTGGCCCAGCTGGGCCTCGCAACCCCCGGTGCCCCTGGGAGGAGCTGGGCCCACACGGGGGGCCCCGGAGGGCGCCAGCGGCCCGCGGTCACGGAGCAATCTCCATTAGGGCCCGTGAGCGAGTGGCTGCAGCTCCTGGAATCCTATTAAAAGCTTTTTCATTGTTCCCTGCGATATGCTCCACTCCGCCGGGACCTGGGCATGTTGATAATTTATTTGTGGAAGGGAAAGGGGGCGAAGAGCACGGGAGAGAGGAGGAAATGTCATTATTTACTCAGCCGGCTTTCTGCAGCGTGGGCCCTTCCGTGGGGCACTTGGAGCGGGGGGTGCACCGTCCCTCCCCAGCTCAGGAGGTGGGGGGGTGCAAGGTTCTGTGAGGGCGCAGCTGGGGTGGCCAGGACTGGGGGGCGGGGGAGGCCTTGGGGAGGGAAGGCGGTGTCCTCTGGGGGCTGGTAGAGGTTCTGAGAGTCAGAGAAGCTGCAACAGAGGGGCACCCCCCAAAAGCTCTGTTCGGCCCCAGACTCCGGTGTGGGCCGGGGGAAGGGTGTGGCCGAGGCCTCTTGCCACCCTGACTTTGGCCGAGTCGGGGGCAGGGGCATTGCTGGGTCCCAAGGGTGCAGAGTGGAGACGGCTCCGGGGCTACAGGCTGAGAGACGGGAGCCAGGCGCCAGAAAGGAGTGACTGGGGGGCCCCACATCGCCCACGTGGGCCAGCCGTGTGGCTGCCCAAGTCCCAGCACCCCCAGACACCCTAAATCAGGAAGTGGTCTTGGCCTCTCCCGGGGCTGGGAGGGAACGCAGAGCCAACAACGCTAGCTTCCGATGGCGAGTGCGTGCTTTGTGCCGAGTGCTTCACGGATGGCGACCCCATCCTCACAACACCTCTGTGTGGCCCCACTGTTATTATTCCCTTCTTCCACATGAGGAAACTGAGGCACCGAGGGTCCTGGTCACACAGCTTCTCAGGAGCAGGGGTCGGGTTCGAACCCTTGCCTCTCCCAACTGTGTGACTGTCTCCGGCGCGGGCTCCACAGAGACCTGGCTTCCCCTTGCTCCCCAGTCCCCCTGTTCCAAGGTGAGGAAGGCCAGAGAGAGGACAGGGGTCCCCTCCCTGCAGACACCTTTGAGTGTCCACCTTAATCATCACAGCGGCACTGTGGGGCTCAGGAGTCCTTAACCCCCCCCCCTTTACAGAGGAGGAAACAGGCTCAGAGAGGTGACCTCATTTGCGCGAAGCAGTGGGGGCAGAGTGGGATTTGAACCCAGGCCGGTTCTGGGTTCTTGAAGTTTCCCCTCTGCTGGGTGCCAGTCTGCCCAGGGGGGCGGGAGGGAAGCCCCTCTGTGTCCCAGGATGTTGGGGCAGCCCCGGCAGGGCTGGCTTTGGGACGAGGACCCCCCAGAGGGTCAGGCCTTGGGTGGCTTTGCTTGGCCCGAATCCCCTTCGCACACACTCCTGACTGGCCGGCTGTCTGACCCACTGTGACGGGACAGATGGGCTGCCCGGCCTCCCCGGTCCCAGCCCGTCTTGTGCAGATATGGCCAGATGTTTAAAGAGCTCACACTTAATCAAGTCACTGGCTTGGAGATCATCATCGGCTCCCTATTTCCTGAAAAATTGAGTCCTGGCCTTTCAGACCTTCTCAGCTTGATCCAGGTTGGTCCACCTGCCTTTCTTCCACTCACCTCCACCCCCCTTAGGCCTGTGGCTGATGTGGCTCCCACACTTCTGCTGTTCTTGTGTGGCATAGGCCACCCTTGCTCCTCACATTACAGGAACGCTGCCTCCCTCAGGAAGCCCTCCCTGACTGACCTGAGGAACCAGCCCTGCCCATCTCCCTTCTGCCCAGCACTTGATAGGCCTCCTGTATGACCCTGGAGGTGGCTGCAGCTTACACAGCTGCCCCACCTCCACCCTCCTTTATTCCTCCTCCTTCCCCTCCCCAGGCCCCTTGGAGGTGCTGCTTCTGGGATTCATGAAATGCATTCGACCAAGGCTTCCCGAGCCTGAGGTGCATTGATAAATGGCCCTCTCTTTACAGCCCCCCCTGCAAATGGACATTAGCCCATTTTATGAAGGAGAAACCCAAGACTCAGGGAGGTTCGGTCACCAGGCCAAGGTCACCCCCCAAGTCAGAGGCTGAGCTGGGGAGGAGGTGGGTGCCAGGCAGGAGGGGCGATGGGGTAGCGATCGGCAGGCACTCCCTGAGCCCTGGCCGTCTGCCTGGCACCGAGTAGAGCGTGAAACACAGGTCCTGTTTGATTCACACAGAGGCTGGGGGTCGGGGGTCAGGGTTTGGGGTGGGGGGGGGGGTGGGGGAGATGCTCGGAAGCTCCGTTTTGCAGATGAGGAAACTGAGGCTAAGAGAGGGAGGGACGCAGGGAGGCAGAGCCCCAGGCCTGCAGCGGCTTCGGAGAGCCCTGGGCGGGGGGAGGTCCGGGCTTTCCGTCCATGTGCTGGGCCTAGACTGTCACTTCGGAGCAGGGATGGGGGCAAGCGCTGTCCCCTGAGGTCCCCACCTGGCTCTCTGGCCTGCGGCCCACCCCGGCCAGAAATCCTCCGGTGAGAGGCCAGGGAGGCGGTGTGCCCAGCCCTGGTTGGGGGGCGGGGGGCGGTGCGGGCCCAGCCCCCATAGCAGCTGCCTGCCTGGCCGGGTGGCCTCACAGACAGACAGGGCTTATGAGAGCCAGGCCTTCAAGGAGAGCTCGGCTCCCGCCAGCAGCTGCTCAAAGGCCTCATTGTGGCAGGAGGGCCCTTCACGGGCAGCTGCCCCCGCTGCGGGCGCAGACAGAGCCCGGCCTTTGTGCCAGCACGCTGCCCCTGCCCTGACCCGGGGTCAGCGGGACAGAGGCTCTTGTCTGCAGGGGGCCGGGGACTTCCCTGGGGAGGGGCTGCCCTGAGCCCACTGATGGCCTAGGATGGGTGTGGTCCGAGGGCCAGGCCCCGGGAGCCCCCTCCCGGCTCACAGATCCCACCGCCAAGGGGGCCGGGCCCCTGGGCCGAGGCTGGCTTGGGGAGGGGGTGTGGCAGCTGGAGGGTCGGCAGTGACCCTCCACACAGTGACCACGAGGCCTGCTGTCCCGTGGGGTGTTCTCAGGGCATCTGCTGGCTGGAGGCATCGCGTCTGTCAGCTCACCGACTCCTCAAAGCAGCTCTAAGAGCCATGGACAGTTCTTTGACCCATTTTACAGGTGACGAAACTGAGGCTCTAGGGGGTTAGGACATCATCCCACGTCACATCACTCTAAGGGGAGCCCCGGGTCGCACTGCAGAGCCTGTTTGTAAGCTATGCCCCCCTCCCTGTACCTGAATGACCACCGGAGTGCACGGAGCCCCCCACTGCCTCCCTGGATCTGCACAGCAGTCCTCTGGGGGTCGGGCCCATCACCCCGGTTTGGAGCCAAGGAAACTGACGCCCTGAGGGATGACGAGGGGGGCCTCCTGCCGGATGGTGTTGGGCAGACTGTTGTCCCAGTGCCCGGGAGGCGGTGGGGAGCAGTGGAGGAGGGATGGAGCCCCAGGAAGAGGGGCTGAGCCCCCCCTCCAATAGTCACACGTGGAAGGAGCCTCAGAGACCACCGGGTTATACCCCCAGTGTGCGGTCAGGGATCTGAGGCACGGAATGGGGAAAGGGGACTGGCCCCAGCCCCACAGCCTTGGGGACTGAACATGGGCATGCCAGCTGTGCCGTCCAGTCCTTACTGGTCCTGGATGGGGCAGGGATGTACCAGGAAGTAAGCGCCTGCTGTATGCCACACCAGGTACGAAGCATGTACCTGCATTAGTAGTTGATGCTTGCAGGGACCTTATAAAGGGGGCACCATGATTATCCCTGGGATATTAATAAGAAAACTGAGGCACCTGTCCCAGGCCACAGCTCTAAGGTCAGATTCCCCAAGCAGTCTAGGTCTCCTAGCTCAGCTGCTTTGACCAGTCGTCCCCTCCCCCGCAGGATCTTGACAGCCATACAGACATCCTTATGGCTCAGGGTGGGAGGTGCTTGTGGGGGGCGGGGCTCGGGGGCGGGGCCAGACAGCAGTCAGTCACCTTCCTCAGGGCAGGTGCAAGCCTGCTGCTGAGCTTGCCTTCTCATCCCAAGCTGGAGCCATTTCTCCATCTGTGAAATGGGTGCCTATCCTGGGAGCCCCTTTCTAGAAGAACCACAGGTGAAGTCCTGTCTGCAGATCCCCTTACTGCAGCGGCTGTGCTGGGCTGGACCACTGCTCTCCCAGCTCTGCCCTCCCCCCCCCCAAATATTTCATTTATTTATTTGAGAGAGAGAGAGAGAGAGAGAGCACATACAAGAGTGGGGGGGTGTAGGGGCAGAGGGAGAGAGAACCCCAAGTGGACTCTGTGCTGAGCATAGAGCCCGATGAGCATCGATCCCATGACCCCAAGATCATGACCTGAGCCGAAACCAAGAGTCGGAGAGCCACCCAGGCGCCCCTCCCAGCTCTGCCCTTGAAAGGATCTGTCCCAGACCCAGACCCAGACCCCACAGCCCCGGGGAGGAGGTCAAAGCCTCCCTCAGAGCCTGGTGGCCTGGGGATCGCTCACGGCCAGCCCAGGCCTGGATGCCAGATTAGAAATAATTAATGCTATTAATATTCATAACAAGCGGCCTGGTGAAATGATGAGGGTGATCATCTGCTCTTCCCTTGGGCTCTCTCCTGTGGACAGGAAATCAGGCCCTCCCTCAGGCCCTGGGGCCGCAGTGCCTCCTGTCCAGGGCACAGGTGACCCCCGCGGGGCAGCCAGGTGTCAGGCTCCCAGCCCCTCCTCAACCTTGACAGTCCCCTCCCTGGGCCCTCGCACCAGCTTGGGGTGTGGGTAGGGGTGCTTGCCTCATTTCGGCAGGATGGGTCAGAGGCCTGGAGACATTAAGCAGCTTTCCAAGGCTCTGCGAGGGGGCCCAGGTGGGGTTCTGATCCGTAGGGGGACTGAAAGGGCCCTGAGAGCCAAGGCCCACCATCCTTTGGCCCCTTGTCTGAGCTAGGCCTCCTAGTTCCCTGCCTTGCTTTTGTCCCGCCTCTCGGTCCTTCTTGTTGTAGGTGCCCTTGTCCGTCCCCTGAGTTCTGCTCACTCAGCCTTGCCCGGGGAACAGCCTGATGCCCCCACCGGGTACTGCAGGGGTTGATCCCAAGTACTCTGCCCACCCACCTGGGGGAAGGGGACTGGACCCACCTGGGGGGAGTGGCCACTCACCTAGCCACCTCTGTAGGCCTCAGTTTCCTTATCTGAAACATAGGGCCAGGGATGCCAAGGTAGGATGATGGGGGCAGATGTTTGCCCCTCGTAAATGCCCAGGAGAGGACGGAAGGGGCTGGTCCCTGTGGGTGAGGCAGCTCTGGGCAGACATCACCACTGACAGCCCTCAGGGCACCCAGGTGGGCGATGGCGTGGGGGTGGGGGGTTGTGGGTCTGCGAGCCTGGGAGGAGCTGGGGTGGTGGTGTGGGGGACTCTGGCGGCGTGGCCTGACACTGTAGGTGGCGACAGCCGTGTGGCGGCCCCCCCCTCCCCAGGGCCTGGTGCTGATTGAGTCTCATGATTACGGGGCGGGGGCACTCTCGCTGGAACCTCACTCCTGGCTCCCAGGCGGCGGCGGAGCTGTCGACGAGCAGGCTAACAGCTGTTTGCGTGGAGACTAAATCTGTCCGGTCTGACAGCCGCCGGCACTGCGGTTTCAGCGTGGGAGTGGGTCGTGAGCTGACAGCTGTGTGTCCACCCACCCCTGCTGGCTGGACCCCACCCCCCAGGCCTTACCCATCATGTGGGCGGGGCTGGGGCTCCGGACCCGCCCACTCCCACACTTCCGTGTCCTAAACCATAGTGTGCCCCGTGGCATCTGCTCTCACCCCCTGCCTCCCCCCCACCCCGGGACACCAGGGCCTCATTGGGCACCTTTGGATCCTGGAGGCCACCCTCAGCCTGTTCTGGGGTCCTGTCTTAACTCTCTTGGGGTTTTGAGAGGGGCTGCGAGCAAATGTTCTGAGGCTACATGGTCCCTGGGGCCCGTGTTGCACGTTTACGCCTTTCCTGCTCAGGGGGGAGGTTGTCAAGGTCAAAGGTGGGGGCTGCTCATGAACTTGGCTGGGGTCCTGGGGAGTGTGTGGGGTGGAGGAGGCCGGGGTCCCCACACCACAGCAAATTCCTTCCTTGAAGGATGTCTCGGTTCCAAACCAGGGATGCTGGGCTCCAAATGAAGGGTGACAGGAAGCTCAAATGAATATTGTCTGGAAGAACACCTTTGTGAGCTGTGAGGAGTTGTGAGAATTATTTTCCTGTCACTGTGGGGACGGACTGAAACACTGACATGACCCGGAGACTCAGCCCGTGCAGAGGCCGGCGGGATGGGATGGGCGGGACCAGAGTGGCACACAAGCCTCCCCTTCCTCGGAGCTGCCCTGGGCAGACATGGCTAATCCATCCCAGCCTGGGGAAGGCCTGCCTGGGAAGGGGGGCTGCCCAGGGCCCCCTGGCAAGGGGCTCAGAGAGGCAAAGTAGCTTGGCACCGAAATCCAGCCTCTAGAGGCAGAGGCGGGTTTTTTTTTTCCTTTAAGATTTTACTGAGAGAGAGACAGAGTGAGCACGCGGTGTGAGTGAGCGAGAGAGCGAGCAAGCAGGGGGAGGGAGACAGAGAATGTGAAGCAGGATCCACGCCCCGCACAGGGCCTGATGTGGGACTCGATCCCATGACTCTGAGATCATGACCTGAGCTGAAGCCTAGAGTCCGCCGCTTAACCAGCTGAGCCACCAGGCGCCCCACAGAGGTGGACATGGGATTTAAATACCTGTTCCTGACCTTAGTGCATTGTGATCATGGGAAGCTTGCGGTTCAGGGTCTCCTTGCCCAGCTGGGGTTCTGCCACGGTGCCAGCTCCCCGTGGGACCAGCACGGGATGGCCAGGCTGGGCCTCCTTACTATGCCATCCCTCCCTCCTGGCCTGGTAACCTTTCTCTGCTGCAACTCGCCTGTGCTTGGTCTAATTCCGGCTGCTTACATTCTTTTAACCGCAGCCAAGCGGCGCATGTGAATGCGGGGCTTCCGGTTCCCCCCAGCACACAGAGCCTGACCGAGGGGTACATGGGCGGGGGGGGGGTGTCAGCGGTCACCAGCACGAGGGGGGCTGGGGCCTGCCCAAAGCCAAGGGCTGGGCTCGGGGCCCTTGGATGGGCATGCTGGCGGCAGGCAGGGGCTCCCCTCTTCGGCCCCAGGGCTGCCTCGGCATAGCCTCGTGCCTCGTTAGGAGGCGGTTCTGCTGGCTTCCAGGTTACCCTTTTAATTAAGCCAATTAATTAGTGCCTTTAATGAAGCAGATTAACCAGGCCAGGCTCTGCAAACGGGGCTGTTGCAGCCCACGGTTTCCTGCAGGTTGGGATTTGGAAGTGGCTGCCGGGCCAAGCCTCTAGTCCTAGGGGGCTGGGGGGGGCTGGGTCAGGCTGGGCCAGGATGTGTGTCCCTCGTCGGAGCAGGACCCCGGGGCTCCCTGGCTTGGCACGGCCACCTGCTGCGGGGATGATAGGGACAGAGACTTGGGGAGGAGGAGAAGCTGTCTTCTCAGGGTCTCCCGGGGCTAGCGGCAGGGCTCCAACGTGAGGCGAGGGCCCGGGGTCCCTGCATGCCATCCAGCCTGCCACCTCCGTGGCCCGGCGCCGGTTTCTTTACCGAGCGTTTCCCATGGGCTGGGCACCGTGCTGAATGCTCTGCGGGGTGACATGACTGACTTAGGTTTGGGAAGGAGGCCTGGCCTTGGGTGGCAGGAGGCATCCCAGCCTGTGAGTGGCCTGGACCCAGGCTTCTCCCACCAGGCAGGAGAGAGGAGCCAGAAGGAGGAACTCAGAGAGACCTGCAGGGAGAAGCCAAGGAGAGGCCCCCAGCTCCCTGGAGATGTCTTTATGAGACAGGGACCCGCCGGTGTCCCAGGCAGGGGGAGGCCTGCCTCCAACTACTTGTGCCCTTAGTGCACCTAGCAGAGGGCGTAGGAGTGAGGAGGGCCTCCCTGAGGCCAGAGGACAGATGGCAGCCTGCTCTGGGATGGCTGGGCCTCGCAGAGGTGGTTGGCTCAGCCGTGACAGGAGAGAGGAAGGACTGCCTGACAGCGGGGAATATTAACAAGTTTCCGAAGGCAGGCAGGGGCCGCCTCCCCGGGAGACTCGGTGCGCCGGGCAGCGGGCCTGATCGGAGCGCTTTAGAAACACCACTCTGTGAGTTCAAGGTGGCTTTGCCAGCAGATCGCAACCCGGTGGGTGCTGGCTCTCCCAGGACACCCCGGGGCCCTCACCCCTTTCATCCCATCTTAGCCCAGGGCGGGGCCCGCTGGTCTACACACCGGGGCAGTCGGGGGCACCTTCCTGCGCCTCGGTGTCATCTTCTAAGTGGCCAAGTCCTTCCTGGAGAGCGAGACAGAGATGCCCTCATCTCTCACTTGGAGAAGACAGAGATTCCCCTCCATCCGGCTGTCTAACCTACAAACTTTCTTGCTCGAGTCTCCATCCCCACCTGGCCAGCCCCCTCCTGCCTCCATGAACCCTCCCTTTGTCACTCATCCTATCTTCTGGAGGCGCCTCAGGCGGTACTTTCCCATCAGCTTTTAAGGATATTCTAGTGTTTCTTATAAAAAGCAGCCCCCACCCCCGCCCGCCAGCCTCCCTCTCCCCTCCAGCTACTACATTCTGCCTTCTGCTCCTCTCCTTCACAGTTGAATTTCTCATCCTGGTATTCCCCAGTCCACGGCAGTCTGGCTCCCACCTGCCTTTTCCTTCTTTTTCTGTGCTGACATTGCCTCCTCCAGGAAGCCTTCCCTGCTGCCCCAGCCTGGCCCCGGAAGTTGTCCCTCATCACAGCCAACCAATGTGTCCTGAGCGCCGTCCCGGGCCTCAGTGGGTCTCTGAATCCACTGCGGCCAGCACAGGGCCTGGCAGGAAGCCCAGCCTGGGCGAGGCGCTCCGGTAGCTCTGCCTCTGTTTTACCGTGAGAGGGACAGTGCAGGGTAGGCGGAAGACAGGAATGGGAACAACAAACGCCACCATCAAACTCGGAGACACTTCTTTAAATACCAGCTGGAAGCCTACCAGGTTCTGGGTGGGCGGAGCTGCCCTTCATTAGCAGGAACCGCAGGAGACAGGTGCTTCCCCTCGGCCCCTGGCCTGGAGGTACCATGGAGCTGGGGGTGGGAGTCTGCCCATCCCCATCCTAGTCCTCATCCTGCGGGGCTCCCCTCCCACAGGGCCCGGCAAGAGCTGGGAAGCATCTCACCTGTGTCCTTCGCCGGCACAGAGCACAACCTGACATTCTCTCATTCTCTACAGTGCTGTCCCCAGCAGTCGGTGAGCTCTGCGGGGGCAGGAACCTCCCCTCCCCTCTGTTCCCCAGGGCCCGGCACGTTAGGCACGCAGTAAATATCTAGGGATGGAGGCTGATGGGCCAAGGGGCGTATTCCCCGCTCCTCGGTACTGCCTTGGTTTCCCCTGCGTACAGAGGGCCCGTCGGTGAGGCTCAGCCTCCCTCTGGATACAGTCTTTAGGACAAGGCCCGGCTTGTGACTGCTGCTGGGGCAGGCAGGGACAGAGGCCACACTAGCTCCTGCTGACAGCCATGTGGGCAAGGCACTCCGGGAGCTGACGTGAGTGACACTCCCCCAAGACACCTTGTCAATCCTCTGGGCCTCAGGCCTCCCATCCACAAAATGGGAGCAGTTTGTCTTTGCAGGCAGGAGGGTGTATTAAGACAGGAAGAAGAGAAAAGGGGGCTCAGGAGGTTACTCTGACTGCCCCCCCCCATATGGGAGCCAAAGCAGTTGGGACCAGAGCCCACTCTGCTATCAGTCTTCCGGGCCATCCCGGCCTGGACGCCTTCCCGGAGGAGCTATTCGATATGACAGGACACAGCCACTCCCCCCCTCCCAACCCTCCCCGCCCAGCTTCCCGCTCCCCCACCCCCCACAGGCTCTGCTCCAGTGCCAGAAGGAACAGGCCCTCCCTCCCGGTGGAAATTCACACCCACAGCCTAGCCAAGCTGTCTGCAGGGAGGAGGGGGTGAGGGAGGGGGAGCAGCTGCGGGAACAGGAGGCTCCACCAGAGAGTGGACAGAGATGAGGCCCATCTGTAAGTGACAGCCGACAGACAGCTGGGGTCAGGGGTGGGGGGAGCAGGTAGGCCACCAGCCCCACCGCAGCCTTGGGGGTCCTCAAAGCAGGGGAGCGGGGGTCGTGAGTGCTGCCCCGGGTCTGGGTGGCGGCAGGCCGGGCTGCTCGTGGGACAAGTGAGGAGCCAACAGGTTGGGAGAGTAAGGGGTTCTGCCCACCAGCGGTGCTCCCTGGGGACAGTGAGGAACCCAGTGGCGGGGCTAGGCCGGTCCTGGGGTCTCTATGATGTGGGCAGCGTGGGACCCCCCAGCCCAGGTCCGAGGCACTAGTGAGGGGCCTGTCCCACTCCCCTGGGGAGAAGCCTAGCCTATCGTTGAAATCCCATCTGCACTCCCCAAGGTTCCAGGCCAGGGCTGGTCTACACCCCAGGCTCACTGCCACAAAGAGCCCCCTCCCTTCCTCCCTGGCATCACTGCCCAGCCCCGCTCTGGCCCTACTTTTGGCCTCTGCTCCCCCAAGAAGCCTCTCCTTGCAGGCCAGTCTGCGGTACCTCTGTTCCCTACACAGAGCTTTCGGGGGGCTCACCTGGTTCCTTAGCGCCTGGTGGCCCTGGTGGCTGGATTTAGGGGAGGGGACAGCCCACCGCTGGTTCTTCCCAGTCTCCCCCGCCTGCAGACCGAGAGCAGGTGGGCTTCCTGGCTTCAAACCAGAGAGACGACAGGATTCCTCGTGTGCCCTGTTCACATAAGCAGTGTCCCCTGCCGAACGTCGCGGGCAGTGACCCCTCAGGGCCAGCTTCGAGGACCGAGGGGGACCCTGGGGAAGCGCCTGGATAGTGAGGAAGCCTGGCACATGAAGAGGGGGCAGAAGGACTGACATCTTCAGGCTGGCTGGCCCTTAAGCTTGGGGCCTTGACTCCAGGGCCATCCTCTCTGCCTGCTGGAAAGGGGTCTTCAAACAGGAAGGGACCTCTCCTGTGTGTCTGCGGCCACCACCAACGTGTGCTGTGGAAGGGACAGTCCTGCCACAGCACCTGTCTCCCGTCCTGCCCCAGGGGAGGGCCAGGTCAGGAGCAGGGGGTGCGTGCAGAGTCCCCCTCAATGTGTCCGCAGACCAAGGGAGACCTTCTCAGAAAGGGGGGTTCTGACGAGGCCTGGATGCTGGAGTCTTGTGGAAGGGGGAAGAAGGAAGAGGAAGGGGCCAGGCATTCCCGGAGCATGAGGTTCACGAGCCCACTGAATTCTCATGGCCCTTGAGCAGACAGTGGCACCCCCACTTTGAAGATGGGGCAATGGAGGCACAGGTTGGAACTCAGGTGGGTTTGATCCCAAAGCCACTTATCCCTGCCCTGTGTCACCCCCGGGCTGTGGCTGCCCAGACGGCGCTGCCGGACGCATCCCCGTTTCTCCGGAAGGGCAGCCCAGCCCCACCCTCGGCTCAGCCCTTCTGGACCCGCCAGCCCTGCTCAGATCTGTGAGCTGCAGTGTGATCTGCTAATATCTGGCCGAGTTACGTACAGTTGCAAACCCATTAGAGTCTGTTTTCCTAATCTGCGACACCTTATCACAGCCCCCAGTGGCACTGGGTTTCTGAGCGTTGTCCACCCATGGAATTATAACCCTCTCATTCGGTGGCTGGTAGCAGGGCTGGAGCATCAGAGGGGACCTGCCCTTCCTGCCCCGAGCGGGGGCCAGGGATGGACGGGGCAGCTGGAGACCCCCGGCAGCCCGACTGGGTGCTCCTCTCTGCTCATCCCAGCTCCCTGAAGGGATACTTAGAACAGGCAGCCCTGGGCAGGGCTCGGCCCGGACAGTCACCTTTGGGAGGAGAGGGCCTGGGGGGTTGGGGTCGGGATCTAGCCGCGGCTCCCCTGCATGCCAGGCCTGGCTGGTGGGAGCACCTGCAGCCGCACACCTGGATAGGGGAGCAGCAGGGAAGGCCTCTCTCCGGGCAGCCGCCTTGTGCCTTCTGGAAGGGGCACCAGATGCCCCAGGCCCAGAGATGCTATGGGACCCTGGGGAGGGGGCAGCAGCAGAGCTAGCAGCTGTTGAGGGCAGCGGGCACGGCCCTGTAATTGGGCAGCCTGTTCCCAGATAAGGCCGATGACACTGAACAGCTTCCCACTTCACGAGGGCTGCGGCCGCTCATTTCCTGCTCCCTCGGCCGGCGATGCCAATTACCTCGCCTCCTGCTCGCCAGCGGCGGCTTCTGGGGCGGCCAGACCATTCCTCTGTCATCGGTGGGGCCTGGATCCTCTCTGGAGGGTGGGAGGGTGTGGACAGGGCGGCAGCAGGGGGAGCAGGACCAGCGATCCCCACCCCCCGCCCCAGCCACCTCGTGTGCTGGGCGCCAGAGGTAGGGGTGTGACACAAGGACCCAGGCCGCCCTGGAGGGCCCCTTCCTGCTGCAGGGCTGAGGAGCTGGCGAGGTGGGTGAACAGAGCAGACAAACGGAGCTCTGCCCACCCCTGCTTTTCCGGCAGTTTAGTCTGCCTGGCCCTCCCCTCCCCCGCCCCATATGACACCCTGGACAAGTCACTGAGCCCTTGCGGACCCCCTGCCTCCTCTGTAAAGTGGCGGGATGGGGCAGTGCCCTCGCAGCATAGGTGTGAGGACCGGCTGGGCCCTCAGAGCGAGCAGTTTGCCCAGCGGAGAAGACACACCCCTTCTTTTGTGCCAACACTCAAATTCTGCTCACTGGATGAGGACAGGCCCTCATTCGGGACTAGGGAAACTGAGGCTCACATGGGGGTTTGGCTAGTGCTGGAAGGATGAAATGGCCCTGGCTCTTCCAGCGACCCCAGAGGACAGACCTGGGGGAAGGGGCCAGCTGTCCGCTAGGCAAACGTCGGCCAGGTGGCCCATCACCCGCTGGGCGAGGGGGAGATGCACGGTAGGGAGAGTGGGAAGAGGGAGCCGGGAAGCTGCAGGTTCCAGCTCCCCTCTGGGCAGCCCTGCCCAGCCACTGGCCTGGGAGAGTGAGCACCTATCCCAAGAGGGGAGCGGCAGAGCCGGGGGCTGCCTTGCTACCTGCAGGGGTGCTGGGAGGAGGTGCCCCCCAGGTGGGAAGCTGGACCAGGAAGGTGGGTTCACCTGCTCTGAGGGGGCATTCTCAGGCCCTTGCAGGGCAGACCATGAGGCCTTGGGCAGTGTCTGTGCCTGGATAAGGAGCCCGCGGGGCCAGCCCTGTGGCGGTGCAAGGAGGGAAACGGAGGCCCAGGCCAGAAAAGGGTCGATCATCCAGCCATTCCAGGCCGAGTCAAATCCACCCCCTTTCTCTACAAGTCTCGGTCCATTCCCTCCCCAGGGGGCCTCAGAGGTGGAGCCTCTTGACCTCGAGAGGCCCGTCCCTAGGTGCTGATTGGCTGCAACTCTCACCCTGACCCAATAGGAGAGGAACCTCGACGGCCCTAGGGGCGGGGCTCGAGAGCCTGGCGCCCAGGCCGGAACTTGGGCTAGGGGATGCGCGCAAAGTGCCCGCGTACCCCGCGGGCGGGGAAGGGCGATGCAGGGACGGCTAGGGGCCCTCTCCCACACGGCGCGGGGCGGGGGGCGGGGGGGGGCGCGGACGAACAACTCCCTAAGGGGCAACTAACAGACCAATTAAGCTGCCAATAAAAAATTTAATCAAGTAATAATGCACCTTACTTTGTTTAATTAGTGTTCTGTCAAGTGAATGAATATTTAAGGCGCGGGTGGCGGTGCCAGCATCTGCCCAGCGGGCAGAGAGGCCGAGCCCACATTTCAATCGGCCTGACAGCTCCCCACGCGGGCATTGATCGCCGCCACCGCGGTCCAGGAATCCCGAGAGCTCTCCATTCTGCCCAAGAGGACCACGGCTGGCCCTGCCCGTCAGGGACTCAGTTGCTTCATCTGTAAAATGGGAGCAGGAGACCCGGCCAGCTCTGTCAGTCCTAAGAAACCCAAAGACTGATTTTGTTTCTGGAACCCCAACGTCCCTGGCGGGGACCTTTGGAGCCTGAGAGCCCAGTCTGTGCTCTCCGCCTCCCCCAAGGATGCCCAGCGTCTATCAGCTCTGTGGTTACAGGGTCAGGTGTGTGTGTGCCTGTGTGGCCGGCGATAGCCTGGGAGGGAGCCCGTCCTGCGCCCCAGCCTGAGGACTGGGAGTAAGCAGGTCCTTCTCCGGCCCGGGGCAAGGTATGTCTGGACTGTACTTGTGTTCACCGGCCCTTTGATTCATTCATTCAGCAGTCGGGGAGCTCGTGCTCCGTGCCAGTGTTTCTTTCCCTGGAAAAATGCGGGACTAGTGCGGCCTCTCAAAGGCCCGATCTTGGAACCCTGCGGGCCCCCCAGGTCGCCCTGCTTTCCCTTCGCTTCTCCGCCAGCCGGTGGGTGTGGGCGGTGGCCCCAGCCCTGGGGACCCGGCGTGTCCGCCCCGCCCCGCGGGGCTCGTTTGCATATTCATGACATAGGCGGGCATGCGCACCGCGCCGGCCGGGCGGCGTCTCCCTCCCCGACCCCTGCATCCTCACCCTCGGCCTCTTCCTTTTCTTCACGGAAAGGACCAGGCGCCGCCCCCAACCCCGCACCCCAACCACCTGAGAGCCTCGCACTGGAAGGACTTTGGTAATTATTTGTTTCAGTTGAGCTGTTTTCAGTCTAGGCTAGGCTGAGTCTTGTAATGAGTATGGATTTGCCGGTAAATAAGTCCCCCGCTTCTAACCCCTGTAATAAATGCATTTGGAGTAATCTGGCGATCACGCGGTGTAATTGCTGGCTGTCAGGGCAGACGGATGCGCCGCGCTGACTTTGCCGCCGTCTGCCCTTCCTTCACGCTGCGCCGCCGTCCCCGCCCCGGCTGGAGGTGAGGGCCCTTCCGCCGGGGAGAACGCGCCAGGCCCGCCCGGACCCCAGACCGGCCTCTCTCCTTGGGGTCCCTCCTAAGCCGGACAGCGTGGGCTGCCCGAGTCACCCGCCTCCGACCCCAGTGTCCGTTCCCACTGGACGCCAGGGCCTTGTTCAAAAGGCAGGGTCCTGAGTGCCACGGCTACCGACTTGCTGGATTGGATCGCCCGCGCTGGAAAACGCCTCCTTCTGGCCCCAAGTTAGGCAGCCATCCTAGGACAGCCCTCTGTGGAATATCAGGTTCCAACTTTAGTTTTCAAAGGAGAACATGAGACACTCTTGTACGTGTGGCCCTGCCCGCTCCCGGACCATTTCCACTTGCTTCTGTTGGCTACTTTTCCAAACAAATAATTGCCTTGTTCCCGCCCCTGAGACTTTGTCTGGGCCTCTGCTAAGCACGCCATGGCCCCTTCTCTGCCTGGGGGATGTCCACTCAGCCTTGCTCAAATGCCCCCACCTCTTCGAAGCCTTCCTGAACTTCCCTAGACCGGGAGTCCCTCCTCTTCGCGTCTCTGGCTGGACCTCCAGTTGTCTTTTGACACAGGGGCTGGTCCTGCCACTCGGTGGGGCTGCGTGTCCCCTGCACGTCTTTGAGCAAACCCTGCGCCTAGCACAGTGCCTGGCACACAGTAGGTGCTCAAGAAACACGAGGGGCATGAATCAGTGTGCAAGCGATGAGCCCTGACAGCCTCCCCCCAACCCAAGGGAGCCCCAAGTTTGTAGGCTGACCAGGGCTGGGCAGAGGTCTTCCCAAATCCCGGGGTCTTATACCTGCCAAGTCAGATGGGGCATTCTGGAGGTGGAGGGGGTACCACATACGGGGCTGAAAGAGGCATCAGAGGTTTCAGCCAGTTCAGCCCTGCCTAGTCTCGTCCTCTGGCACCCAGACTGGGGTGAGCGTGAGATTCTCGTAACAACTCTGTCAGCATTTACTGAATACCCACCAGGTTGCAGGCACTGTTCTAGGCTCTGGGGGTGGAGCCGCACTGACAGATGCTGACAGTTGACAAAACTGTCAAATCCCTGCAGGGCAGGGAAGGAGCCCCTCTCTGTGTCAGCGGTAGCTGGCGAAGCTTCTCAAGGAAGCCATTGTGCTAAAGGCTCCCGATGCACTCTCCCTGCTTTCTGGGGCCCGACCCAGCCTGAGGTCTAGACCGCCACCCCAGAACCAGGCCACAGCAGGCTGGTGCCCCTGGAGGTCCCACGCAGCAGAGGCTGGTGGGGAAGGCGGGGGGGGCCCTCTACCCTGACACCAACTCCCAGGCTAGCCCTTCCTGGCCAGACACCCGGGCCCCTGTGCCACTCCTGTGCTCCAGCCTGGCCTGGGGCTGGGACCCCACAGTTGCACAGGATGGATTCTTGCCCCCTCCCCCCGCTCCCGCACAGCGGTGAGGGATTCAGTGGGATAACTGGAGGGAAAGCAGCATGGCCTGGGGACCGCACGGTGTGAGGGTTTAATTGCTCCGGAGCAGTCTGCAGATGAATGAAGCCTTCTGGCAGACCGGGCTGTGGGCAGGCCACAGCAGGGCAGTCAAGGGCACCGACGCTGGAGCCGGTGAACTTGGGCTCTGTGTGCCCTCAGGCTGACCGCTTACCCTCTCAGCCTCAGGTTCTGCATCAGAGCAGCAGAGAGAGTGAGAGCGGTGTGTTCCCGAGACGGTTACTGTGGGGTCCAGGAATCGAGGTTGTAAAAAAGGCCCTTTGTGCATGGGAGGGGCCGCCTGTGTCCACTGCAAACCGGGCCTACATGTATACCGTGTACCATGTTTACCAGATGCCGGGGAAACCTAGGGTGTGAAGGAGGGGGAGGAGGGAAATTCAGAGGAAGTAACATGGGGCTTTTCTTGAAGGTTGAACAGGAGTTTGTCGAGGGGTGGAGAGAGGCTTCTGGAAGCCTCCACGGCTGGCAGGACCCCTCCCTGCAGCTTTTCCCCTCTCTGCTCACTAAAGCTCCAGTGGGGATAAAACATCCTCTGGGGCAGTGAGCTCTGGGTGACGGGGTGGGGGGGGGCGGTGCTGGAAGGGGCAAGAAGGTGGGGGCAGAGGCGGGGGGGGGGGTTGGATAGCAGGGGACACGCCCCAGTGTGTGCAGAAATGCAGCTCCCCCCACACGGCTCCCCCCCACGCAGCAGCCACGGCTGGTTCCCGACCGGCTGTCAGCCAGCAATCATGTTTAATAAAGGCCCCAAATTAGACAGCGAGCCTAAGTAAGCACCTTTGGTCTAACAATGCAATTAGCACAGACAAAGCCTCCCCTTCCTCCTTGGCCCCGGAGAGGGTGGAGAAGGACAGTCAGAGCCGGGGCCCTCCCTGGTGAGCCGTGGAGAGGTCTGCAAAGCACCCAGTGAGAGACTAAGANCACACGGCTCCCCCCCACGCGGCAGCCACGGCTGGTTCCCGACCGGCTGTCAGCCAGCAATCATGTTTAATAAAGGCCCCAAATTAGACAGCGAGCCTAAGTAAGCACCTTTGGTCTAACAATGCAATTAGCACAGACAAAGCCTCCCCTTCCTCCTTGGCCCCGGAGAGGGTGGAGAAGGACAGTCAGAGCCGGGGCCCTCCCTGGTGAGCCGTGGAGAGGTCTGCAAAGCACCCAGTGAGAGACTAAGAGGTGGCGATGAATCCCATCTGAATGACGGCCTTGTTGTCAGGCGGCATCTTCCGCGGATCTTTCTAGGTTATTTGGTTTTGAACAGCAACACCCGTATATAAGTGAGGTCTCCTTCTCTCCGAACCCCCCAGTCTCTCTGAGCCCTTCTATCTCTCCCTCGCTCTGCTGCATCTTCTCTCTCCTTTTCTGAGGACAGATGCAGACTGGGTTTGCATGAATAAAACATCCGTGAAGGGGGAAAAAAATCCCAAACTGCATAGCCGGGCTTGGGGGACAGACAGCAAGCAAGCCTGGTTGCCAGCTCCATGTGCAGGCCTGCTTGCGTTGGGGTGGTTGGCCCCCCTGGGGGAGCCTGTCCGATGCCTCTGGTTCCACAGAGAGGGGGCCCTGGGGTCTGGGAGGCTGAGCATGCGATGCTTGGGCTGGGATTCCCAGGATCCTGGCTCCCCAGCTCTCCCCTCCTGGCCCTGGGACAGACAGGCTCTCTTTACTCTTGGCCAAAGAGCAGGGGGCCTCAGGCCCAGACCTGGCTGGACGTTCAGGGCTGGGTGCATTCCCTTGAGACCCACCTGCTGGCTGCTGGGGACCTGGCTTCTCCTTTCTGGCCCTATGAGAACCCAGAGCGGGCCCCGACTGAGAGCAGGAGGCATAGGAAACACTACAGAGCAGGGGCGCTTTCTCTGATTTCTCCCCATCCCTGTCCCCTGCCCTCCCCCCCCCGCCAAAAGCAGCCAGGCCTGGCACCTACCACCTAGCAAACGCCGGCAGAAGGGAGGCTGCCAGCCAACACCTCAGGCACCCCGTGGCCAGGAGCCCAGAGTTTCATGAGGACCTTAATCATCCATTTGTTTATTCACTCATTTCCTGAGGGCAGAGCCCACTTAGGACAGGCCAGGCAGGAGCGATACCGTGTCACTGAGACATACTTGGGTCCTGACCCTCCACTGTGAGCGCAGTCTAGTTGGGGGAGGGGGGCAGGCCAGACACGGGGCAGTGACCATGCTGGGGACATGGGCTGTGGTGAAGGAGCCTGAGATGGACCCCTGACCCAGGCTTGGGGGCCTTGGAAGACTCCCAGAGCAGAAATGGGCTGGACATGAACCTGGAGGCGAGGTATTGGTGGCCAAGGAAGGGGTGCGGGCCAGTGTTTTGGGAGGAGGGCTGAGGCTGGAGAGGCCGGGGAGTAAGGTCCAGAGGGGAGGGGGAGGGGCAGTGCTGAGCATGATGGGAAGGTGAGGCAGAGGGTGGCAGGTTCAGCAGGCCACACACAGGATGGGGCACTTGGTTCAGGGGTCCCTGGGATGGCTTGGAGGGATTTAAGCCAGGGCCTCACAAAGATCTCTCCCTCTCTCCATATTCCCCTCCAAACCCAAACGTTCACAAAGGCTGCAGTAAGCGTAACAGGGTGGTCATCCTGGGCTAGAGAAGGTTAAAAGATGAAAAGGAGAGCCCCCCCCCAATGCATAGCCAGCTGGGTAGGAAGAGGGTGCAGCAAGGTTCACCCCAGCATCGAGTGGGCCGGGGGAGTGTAGAAGAGAGCACAACTAATCCTGCCTCAAGAAGGCTTCCCAGAGGAGGCAGCCCTTGGGAAGGCCTCATTGGGTGAATAGGAGCTCGCCAAATGGCTCCAAAGGTGTATTTAAGAGTTCCTCTCCTTAGGAGATCTCTGCCTCTAAGTGGGGACATGGTGAGGCTTATTACCTTCCAGGTGCTTCTGGGCACTCAGAACCTACGTCATCCTCGAAGTGCTCCTCTGAGGACCCCATTTTATAGAAATGGCCTAAGGTCACATGGCTGGAAAGTCGCAGAGCCGGGACTCGGACCCAGGCAGGCACCCAACTCCAGCGCCGGCACTGGGAACCAGCATGCATGCTGCCGTAGACACAGGGGAGGTCTAGACCGAATCCGTGTCGTGTGCCAGGCCCGGCCAGGCACTGCAGAGGAGCTCCCAAAGCACCCCCAGCATCCCAGCGATTCTCCCTGGGGCTCAGGGGCCGAAAGCAGAGACGGGGTTCTGCCCCTCTGCTGTCCCTCAGAGGGGTGACAGCACAGATGTGGCTCATACACTCCACTCGGGCCAACCCCCCCCAGCAGGTAGCAGAGGGTTGGGGTGCCCAGGTAGGAAACTGGCTCCCCCCACCATCTAGGACCCGTCCTGCGGGGGTGGTTCTGCCAGCCCTGCTCTCCCCAAACCGGCGCCGAGGGGGTCGTCCATTTAGCCAGCGGTTTGCACTTTTACGAGTGAGCTGGCGGTGAACTCATCCCCGTTACAATGCACTCAGGGACCCTGACAACTAATTTAATTTAAAACAGCCTCGCAATAAAAGCTCAGAACGGAAAACCGCCGAGTCTTGGGGGTTATTTAACAAGTTGCCTCACAGATAAATACATTAAAATGATTCTCAAACTGGAGTCGTGCGAAGTTGAAGTAAAATTAAGAAAGTCGAATCAAAATGTAAATTAATGGCGTTGAGATATAGCGTTTGAATTGGCAAGAGTCACGCTCTGGGAGCCCTGGCAAGGGCTCTGCCTTCTGTTCAGGTGACGTGGCGCCTCCAGGCAGTGCCAGAAACCCCTTCGGTGCCAGGCATTGGGGAGCTGGCTGGGGGGGGGGACGTGGGGGGAGGCTGTGCCGACCCCACCCAGGGCCCACCTGGCCCACCTGTCCATTCTGCTTTCTGGGACAATCATGTCTACCAGCCGCGGTGGGGACGCTGGCTGGCTCATTCCCTGCCCCCTCGACCCGGCTCCGGAGGGGCCCCAGCAGGTGTGAAAATAAAAGGGCCTACTGCACTTGCCTTCCCCCGGCGGCAGCACGAAGTAGAGATCGGGCACATGAGGGCCTGGCTGGGATCGTGCGAAGTCCTAGGGTGACGGCTGTCACCCACATTCACTGCTCAGCCAACCGTACAGCAGCCCACACAGCTCGCTGGGGCTGCATTCCCACTTGATTGACAAATAAACGGAGGCCAGGCAAGCACAGGGAGAAGGGCTCCACCTGTAGAGGGGCTTTTCCCTGGAATCTTCCACAAGGCAGGGAGGGGCCTGATGCCACTTTTCTGTCTGTGTCTCCATTTCTCTCCCCGCCGAGGGGCGGAGTAGCCAGCACTGGGCTGGCTGCCAGCCTGGTGCCCAGATAATGGGCTCAGAATCCGGCTCTGGTCTTACAGGGATCCCCTACCCCTGCGCGCACCGCGGGCCTGGCTACCCAGCAGCCCTCCCTTCCCCAGGCAGGGGCAGCCCCTCTCGGGGAAGGAGCTCAGAAGTGGAGGGGGCTTGGCAGGAGGTGGGGATCCATGTGACCCTCCCCTCCCTCTTTCCCGGGGGGCTGGAGTGGCCCCAGGTGCCGACAGACAGCATTGGGAACATTATCTGAAGCTGCCTTTCTTGATAGTGCCACGTGCTAATCAGTCTGGGAAAGAAAAGGAGAAGGAATCCCCGGGGAGCAGTGGCAGGGAGGGGTGAGGAAGGAAGGGGCAGGAGATGCAGCCGAGGAGATGGGGGTGGGGGGAGTGCGAAGGTGCAGGCGACCGCCCCTCCCCCAGCCTGGGATTGCAGGGTGATGGAGCAGAAAGGCACTGTGTGTGTGTGTGTGTGTGTGTGTGTGTGTGTGTGTGTCTGTGTGTCTGTGTGTCTGTGTGTGTGTGTCTGTGTGTGTGTGGCTGGGGGGCACGGTGGACGTCTTCACCTGGAACCACGAGCCCATCTGACACCCGAGACAGCTCTGAATGGGGAGGGGAAGGCACCGCCGGGCCGAGGCGCAGGCCGTCAGCTGTCGGTGGCGCGGGCGGCCTCCCTGGGTCCACCAGGCCGGCTTGGGGAGGGGACGGCACTCGGGGTGCCCCTGGAAGGCCCTCGCAGTTCCCCGGGATGGGGGTGGCCTGGGTCTGACCCCATCCCGGGCCTGGGGGAGGCGGTCCCCTCCCCGCAGGCCTCAGGCAGTGCTCCCGAGGGAGGGTGTGCAGTGACAGTGACACCTGGGCCTGGCCCGGGCAGCTCCCTCACCTAAATGCTTCGCCGCGGAATCTCCACAAGCTTGCGGCGCTAGGACGATGCAACAGGCTTCTTAGTGACAGTCATTAAGTCTTTAGCAAATGGTTTGGGGAGAAAAAAAGAGTCGCGATGAGGATTTATGTTGACCTCAGCGGCAAAGGCGGGTGCGCCTCCCCGACCCCTGGGGCCAGATCAATGTCCCTCGGCAGGGGAGCAAGGCAGGGGGTCCGGGAGACCTGCTGGAAGCTGCGGGGGGGTGGCGGGGGGGGTGGTGGGAAGCTCTGTGCTGAGCTCCGCCTGTATCTCGGTTGGTCCTCCCAGGACCCAGGCGCTGTGACCATTAATCCCTCTGACAGACGTGGCGGTTCCGGCCCTCGGGGGCCAGGCAGTGTGCTGGGGGTCACGTAGCCCGTGGGGGACAGACGGATACTCAGCGGGGTGCCCGTGATTGGTGATCAGATCCCCTCCACGCCCCCCCAGCAGGCGGGGCCAGACCCCGGAGCCTGCCACTGGGGGGGGCGGGGCGGGACGCTTCTCCAGGCCTCTGGCAAGTCCCCAAGCCTCCCAGAGCCCGCGCTTCCCCTCCTGTGAAGTGGAGCCGTCACCAACCGCAGGGCTGGGCCTGGGGAGGAGATGTGCACCAAGTGTTTGGGAAACTAGAAACGCCAGACAAACAGGAGGCTGGCAGGAAGCTTCCCCCACCCTCCCTGCAGGCAATTGGAAGGCCCCCCGAAGCGAGCCAGCGGCAGGTAGGGCAGGTTCCAGCCCCACCCGCTGCCCCTCCCAGCGGGGAGGAGCAGCGAACGCAGTTCTAACCCGGGCAGGCCTGCTGGGGCCCAGAGGGCCGCCCAGCTGATCGGGGCAGATTTAACAGGACTTTGAAAAATAAAAAAGGTAAAACAGCAAACGGCTGCCCGCTCCTCCCGCTGCAATAAAAATGGATTTATTTGTTCGTGGAATGAAATTTAATAACTTTGGTGGGAGATGAGGCGTGAACAATAATAGTTTTTTTGCTCTTTCTCATTTTGGAACGGGGCGGGGGAGGGGGGTGGAGAGGAGGAAGGAGGAGCGAGGCGGGACCGTCTGGGACACTGTCGGGGAAGCTGGTGCTCAGGGGTCCACATCCTCCAGAGCTTGGTTAAGTAAACCGGAGAGAGCTATCCTTAGTCATTGCTCCAAAGGCACAGTCCATCCACTCCTCGAACCTTCACATTTGCCATGTTGGCCACGTTCATCTCTACTTTCCCCTGCACGCCTGTCAGAGACACCAGGCCTTTGTCCCTGCTGGACCCTCCACTGGGGGAGCCTTTCTGCCCTCTTCAAAACTCCATTCATCCAGACCCCAGCCCGAAGCCCCCCTCCTGCCCCCCCGGCCTCCCCATCAGCACCGCCTCTCTCAGGGAGCCCCCCCTCATTTTCCACCCAGTGCAGGGCTGTGGCGTGTTCCCAGACACCGGGATTCCTGGGGCCTGGCCCAGAGCAGCTCTCTGGCAATCGGTGTTGAATGAACAATTGAGTCAAAGTCAAGGGCGGAGACTTAGCGTCTACCTTTCCCCCTAACCTGTGGCTGCGGGCCGGGGCTGGGCTGAGGCCAAGGAAAGAGTCCCCTCGCCTGCTTCCCAGGTGGCCACTGCTCGTGAACTGGCCTGGGGCCACCCTGGGGCCTCTCCCCGGCCAGGGAGTCTGCTCCTGGAAACTCCTGCTCCTCCAGCTACGGCTCGCGTCAATTCCCTTCTCCGGGCCTCAGTTTCCCCATTTGCAAAGCGGTTGTGGTGCTGCCCTCCGTCAAGCGGGAGGCCCGAGGGTCAGGCATGGCAGGACCTGAGACTATGGGGGACACAGATCTTTACGAGGGACCCCCCCCCCCCGGGGCCGGGCTGTGTGCAGGGGCTGGGCGGGAACCTCAAGGAGCTGCCCATCCTACGCAGCGGCACTTCCAGGTCCCGGCTCCAGAGCCCGAGAGGCCTGAGCAGCCAAGGGGGACGGACCGGCTCCTGCGCTGCACTGGCGGGTCAATAACAAAACAAACGCACTATTGACCAACTGCCACGCACTAAATCCTCCTGGTAGACAAGATGATGTGAGCCCAAATCGACTGCTGAACTCCGAACCCGCCCAGCCCTGCCCGGCTGGCAGCCCGAGGCGGCAGGGCCAGGGCGCGAGGCTGCGCTTCATCCTGACATTGCCGCCCTGGGATGGAGGGGCCGGACCTGCAGCCGTCGCACAGGTCGGGTCCCGGGGGGTCAGGCAGAGGGACAGCAGCCCGTTGGGGGCATCTAGGCAGGGCCCTTGGGAGACAGAGGTTTGGAAGCCAAAGTGCAGAAATCCCAGATCAGGAGGTCAGCTGATCCAGCTCTCTTGTTTTGAATGAAAAGAATCACGTAACTTCAGACAAATATGAAAATATACACATGGCGTCCCTCGTCTCTGTCCCGGAGCAGAACGAGAAACCACGCGCTCTGAACCCACCACGCAAATTAAGCCCAGCAGTCAAATCCCCCAACTGCTGGGTTAAAATACCAGCTGTGCCACTTCCTGCTGTGTGGCCCTGGGCACGTCACTTAACCTCTCTGTGCCTAGGTCTCTACAGCCATAAAATGGGGGTAATAGCACCCGACCCTGCCCCGGTTATAGGCTTGTTCTGAGGATGAAGTGAGATTCTGAAGCCCTAGGAGCACAGGAAGAGGTGATTGCTCCCAGAATCTGGGGTTTATTTCTTCCTTTCCTCCTGTCACGGCTTCACCCCATGTGTGGCCCAGGGCTCTCTCACCTGGTCTTCGGAGCGTCTGTGAACCCCAAGACACCTGTGTAAATGTCTGGGACGGTTCATAGTTTCCAGGAAGTGGATCAGATTCTCACGGCGGGCCCCCCCAAAGTGAAGACCCCTGATGTGTCCCAATTGCCCCATTTTTCGAAGGGTTCTAGGGCCCAGAAGGGGGTAGAGCCCCGTCCACGGTCAGGCTGAGGCAGAGGCGGCAGGCCTTCCCTTGGGTATCCTCTCCAGGATGCCCAGCCATGACAGGGAGCCTGGGGAGGGGGCCAGAGACCCCCCCCCCACTGGCTTTCTCAGGCCACGGGCCCCTTGCACAGACCCCCGGGCTGCCTAATGTCGAGCACCTTTTGTCTGCAGATGGTGTCCGGTTGGGACCAGTGGGCCATCTCTGGCCACTGTCCTGTGGTCTCTGTGGACGCTCCCCGCCCCTCCACCCACCTCACTCCCTCCTGGGCCAGGGGTCCCCAAGGTCTGTCTTTGAACCCCACTTGCCACTTTCTGGCTTTTGCTGTGGCCGGGTGATTTAGCCACCTAGAGCCTCAGTTTGGGCATCTGTCAGATGGACAGAACTGGGAGGCTTGGGGAGGATTAACCGAGGTCATACGGGGCACTTATTAACTTACTAATTCGAAATTAGCCACCGCGCCCGGCCAGCCGTGGCCCAGGTACAGGAGGCAGCCCCGAGACGGCATTGGGGGTGCACATCTGCGGCTGGGCTGTGAGCCTGTGTGGTCTGGCGCGTCAGATGGTGTGTGAGTGCGTGTGTGCGCGTGGGTTCTCGCCTCCCAAACACACTCCTCAGGGAGTAAAAGCTGGGCCTTGGCAGGGTAAACACTGCAGCTTCCTGTGGGGAAGCCCAGGAGACTCAGGGAGGGGAGCCCCTGAAGGCCCCTGAACCTTGCAGGGGCCAGAGCCGCAGCTGGGACCCGGGTCTGGCCAGGCCGCCTTTGGGCTCTGGACTGAGAGTCGGGAGGAGGGAGGGAGGCTGGGGCCCTGACCACCGGGAGTGCCTTGGAGATCCAGGCACCAGGGAGAGGGGAGGCTACACCTGGGGTGACCTGTCTGCCCAGCCAGTCAGAGGGATGTTGGGGGGGATACTCCCTCCCACTCCAGTCCTGCCTCTCCGCAAGGAAGAGTCATCTAGAATGTCACAAGTAGACATGAAGCCAGCATAGGGCAACTGTCTCCTTTTATGATGGAGAAACTGAGGCACGGAGAAAAGGACTTTCCCAAGGCCCCAGAATTGAGTTTGTGAGGGTGAAGTTAATGAGGGCCATTCCTTCACCGTTTCTACCTCCCGAACTCCTATGCATCCTTCGAGGCCCCAGCTCTGGGAGAACTTTCCTGATCCCTGTGCTCTTACCTCTAGGTCTGTAATGGCAGTTCCCTTCCTTCCTTTCCTACCTTTTCTTCCTTTCTTTCCCTTCCTTCCCTTCCCTTCATTTTATTTATTTGAGAGAGAGTGATCGAGAGAGAGCATGAGTCGGGAGGGGGTGGAGAGGCAAAGGGAGAGGGAGAATCAGACTCCCCACTGAGCAGGGAGCCTGAGATGGGGCTCGATCCTAGGACCCCGAGATCATGACCTGAACCAAAGGCAGATGCTCAACTAACCGAGCCACCCAGGAGCCCCATGTAAATGGCAGCTTTCTGTGCTGAGCCCTAGCTGTGTGGTCCCTGCCCCATAGGATCCCACGTGACTCTCAGAGCAGCCGTGGGAGAGAGGACTTGTCCTCACGTTGTAGAGGGGAACATGAGCTCAGAGAGGCTGAGTTTCTGGCCAGGGTCACACAGCAAAAAGGAGTGGACAAGCCACTCCAACGTCACCTCTGTGCCCCAGCCTCTCTCTCTGCACACACTTCACTGCAGCCCTTCTCACATGTCTGTGCTGGGTTGCCCTCGAGGTAGGACCCGCGCCCTTCCAATACACCCAGATGGTCAGACCCCCTTTCTCCTAGGAGCCAGACACCATTAAATTCCCCTGTGGGTATCAAATCACTCCCAAGTTCCCGGAGCTTGGGTGGGGAAGGCTGTGGGTGCCCCAGTGCTCTCTGGGATCCAGAACACCCCCCCTTTCCACCCACCTCCATGGTCAAGGGAGATGGTGTGCTAGGGCCCAGGGGTTAATTCCCCATCAGATCCGTTGGGTTCCTGAGTTCCCTAGAGCTGAAAAGGGAGGCGTGGGATCCAAGACTCTGTCCCAACCACTTGCTGGACTGAGAAAGGGTGTGAGGACCGGAAGGTCTTGACCTTGGGGAATCTGGTCTCCACTACGGCCCCAGAAAGCACTTTCTCTTCTCTGGGCCTCTTCTACTCAGAGAAAATGGGAGGCCAGGCTGGCCCATGGGGTGGCTTAGGGGGCCTTCCCCAGGAATCCTGTTCCACTCTGCATCCTAGGCTGGGCCCCACCCTCCTAATGACCACCCCTCCACCCCCCACCCGCCCCGGCACTGGGTCTTGGCAGAACCCACGCTGCCAGGAGGCCCTCCTGGCTCTGGACCAGTCCCAGGCTGCCATGGCAGGTCTGGCACTTTGAGGACCTCATCTGGGTGGGCCCCAGTCACAATCCACTAGTGGGTGAAAGTGAGGCTCAGAGAGGCTGAGTAAGTTGCCAGAGCCCCGGGCTCAAAGCGAGGCTCCTGCAGAGGTTGGCTAGATCATCTGGCCCTGGGGCCCCTGCCCTGGGTGGCTGGATTCTTGTCCCTTCCACCAGGATTTGAAAGGGCTCTAGCGCTGCTCCAGAGGAGGGCGGGGGGGGGGAGGCCCCGAACCCAGTCCTGGGCTGAGGGAAGCTGGAGGGTGCACCCAGAGGTCCTGGTCCTCGCTGTTCTTGCTCCTTATGCTGCCTCCTCACGGGTGCCTCCTGCCCACAAACAGAGGCATCTCCCTAAAGCACAGACCCTACCAGTCGCCTCCCCCCGCCCTGGGGTCCTGGTGAGACTACAGAGGGCCTCTACCCGTGACCCTAGTGACCTCCCCAGCTCCTGACCCGGTCGCCTGTCCCCCATTCTCCCTATGCCCCTTGAATAAGCCATGCTTATGCTCCTTGCTTCCTTTTTGACCCACCCAGCAGATTTCTACTTCCGAAGCAAGGCTCTATGGCCCCTCTGCAAGCACCCCCACCCCAAGGTGCGTCCGGGCTTTCCACCTCCAGGGTCCAAAGATGACCCCCACGGCACCTTGCTGTAGCAGCTCCAAGGGGGACAGGACAGGACAGGTCTGGAGGTTCCCCAGGTGCCCCAAACGGCCTAGCACTCTGATCCCCGATCTGTCTCCAGCCCCCAGAGCAGGGCCTGGCAGGTCACAGGTGGGCCATATGTTCCAGGTGAATGAATGTTTCCTCTGTGCTGGGCCCTGCGCAGGCACTGAGAGTCTACAGAGCTGACTTTGATGTCACCGCCCTCGGCTTGCAGACACTGTCAGCTCATTTAATTCCCACACAGCCTTGTGCAGTCAGCGCGACTGTTATTCCCATTTTCCAGAGGAGGCAGCTGAGAGCCAAGTGAAATTGCCCAAGTTCACACAGCTGGGAAGGGGGGAGGGCTTCCTTTTTTTTTTTTTTTTTTTTTTTTTATTTTTTTTTTTTTTTTNTTAAGATTTTCTTTCTTTATTCATGAAAGAAGAGCTCTAGGGAGAGAGGGAGGTAGAAGCAGAGGGAGAAGCAGGCTCCCTGCCGAGCAGGGAGCCCAATGCAGGACTCTATCCCAGGACCCTGGGATCACAGCCTGAGCTGAAGGTAGACGCTTAACTGACTGAGCCACCCAGGCGCTCAGGGCCCTTCCTGTCTAATGTCTGAATTCAGGCAAACACCGGGATGACGAGGGTGGCCTGGGTACCAGGGCAGAGGCTCTGACAGAGCAAACACCTGCTGGCCTCTCCCACTTCAGCAGGTGCACCGGCCGAGGCAGGGAGGTGGAAAGAGACTTGCTGCAAGGAAAGAGAGGGGCCAAATTGCATAAGAAGACCAGATGTCCAATTAAATTGGGATGTCAGAGAGAAATAACCAATCATTCTCGTAGCATAAGTATATCCCATGTGATCTCTAGGCCTTACTTATACCCCAGAAAAGTATTTGTTGCTTGTCTGAAATATACACTTAAGTGGGTTTCTACATTTTATCTGACAGCCCGTCTAAGAGGTAGAAAGGAACTTAGGAGGCGAGAGCCGAGCTGTAAGGTGAGGTTCAGCCCACTTTGAAGCCAGAGAAACTGAGGTCCAGAGCCGGCCAAGGCTCCTTGCTGATGGAGCTAAGGCGGGAGCGGGGCTCTGGACTCCCCTCCCTCCTCTTCAGTGGGCTGCTCCTGCGGGGCCAGGCCTGGTGTCACTGCCACCCCACAGCTCAGTGGGGCGGCCCCCGCCCTTCTGCCAGGAGCCTGCCGTCAGCCACGAACCACCCGGCCTGCGGGGCTCCTCCTGTTCGGCTTCCCCCTCCACCGTCCCTGTCCTCATGCTCCGCCCGAGCTCCTCTCCTCCGCTCGGGGCTAAGACTTCCGCACATATGGGAGGGATCTGCACCGAGTGAATTTTCACAGTTGGGTTCTCACCTCCTAAAAATAGGGCTGAATGATGGATGGGAGCTGCCACCAGGCCCTCCAGCCGCGGGGCATGGCAGTGAGGGAGGGGGGTGGGCCCGGAGGAGGGGTCCAGAGACCCCCCTGGCCAGGGCCCTTGATCCCAGCGTGCACCCCCAGCCCGGTGCGGGCAGGGGAGAAGCTGCCGTTGTGCTTGGGGTCTTCGGAGCGGGATCTGAGCCTCCGGGACAGAGGCCTGGACAGCTCGAGACACAGTGGCCCCCAGCGCTTCATCCGCCCAGTAGGAACCCCTGCGAGTGGCCAGGAGCGTCTGAAGTCGGGCAGGCTTGCGGCCGTCCCAGGGAACCAAGCACCTCGTCACAGGGCTGCCCTGCCAGCTCCCCTCCCCAGCTGCGTCCTGTTCTTCATTCATTTATTTTTTTATTTTTTAAAGATTTTATTTATTTATTTGACACAGAGAAAGAGATCACAAGTAGGCAGAGAGGCAGGCAGAGAGAGAGGAGGAAGCAGGCTCCCTGCTGAGCAGGGAGCCCGATGCGGGCCTCGATCCCAGGACCCTGAGATCATGACCTGAGCTGAAGGCAGAGGCTTTAACCCACTGAGCCACCCAGGCGCCCTTCTTCATTCATTTAGCTTCTTGGTGTCTAAAGGCCCACCCACCCGGTGTCAGGATCCAGTTGTTGGGAATTTGCAGACATGGGGGGACTTGGGGCTGTGGACGGGAAGGTGGGAGGCACAGGGGCTCCTTGCCTTCAACACACGTACATACGCACTCAGCCCAAGCAGGGACGGACGCAGCCGCCAGTGGAGACACGCGTACACAGACAGACGCATGGACATGCCCACACCCACCTCGCTCCCTTGGTCTCTACAGACACCGGGTGTGGGGGCTCCAGCTGGTATCACTCTGGTCCCTGCACAGTCGCCCAGCGTTGGGCCAGCCCTCCTAAGGGAGGACCCCCACAACCCAGGGCTGGCCGGGGCATCCGGCTGCCCAGGGGCCCAAGAAGGCTGCCGCTCAGCCAACTTGAGCCAAGGCCTCCCCGAGGTGGCAGGTAAAGCTTCGATACCATTCTGGTTCCGATGGTGGCAACAGCATCCGTGTGTAGACCCTGCTGAGGACTGTGGGCTAAAGCTGGCCAAACCCTTGTGGGCCTGCGCCCCACCTCGTTCCCCAGTCTGTCCCCAGGGATGCCCCCCCATATCCCAGGCCGGGCAGTGCTCCCCAGTCCTGCCTGCAGTCCTCAGGTTAGCACAGAGCACCGTCCGGCGATGCCCAGCGACGGTCCTCCCCTCCCCTCCTCACGCCCCGGGCACTGCCTGGCCCTCGGATGCCGCAAGAACAAGTCGTGCCCCTTGCTGGAAGGACACCACCGCCCAGGAGATGGGCGTACTGGCTCCGCGCGGGTCAGAGACGTGAGACCCCGTTCGGCCCCTTCTCCAGCCCCTCCCTGTCCCACCCGCATCTGCTGGCCGATACTCTCTGGGGGTGAAGCGTCCTCGGAATTACGATATTAAATGCGGCTGCACCGAAACATGGCCTCAATCCAATTATGCCAGGAAACAAGAGGAGCCGCTTAGGCTAATCTGGTTATTCCACCCCGGCCTCCCTTGGCAGCCACGTAGGGATGCCCAGGAGGGGCAGCTGTCTGGGTGGCCAGCGGTGCCCCGCCGGGTCCCACAGGGCGGCCGCAGGAATGACCGCCCATCCCGCTGCGACACGGCCCGGGCCACGCAGCTCTGCTGGCCGCGGAGCCGTGGGGCGGAGGAGATGGTTCTCGGCTCCCAGCTGGGCGGGAGCGTCCTCCATCCATCGTCCCACAGATGCTTCCGGATGCCCCAGCCTCATCATCTGGCTGGGGGTACCCGGCCGTGAAGGGACAACTGGGGCTCTGCCCTCAGGGAGGGTACCCCGGAGCTGGGGACACAGATGGAGGGTAAAGCCGAAAGACGGCTTCAGATTGGAGATGGCAGCGGGGAGGACCCTGTGAAGGTCTGCCCTGCAGGAGGTTGTGCTTAAGAGAGGAGACAGATCGGGCGCAAGAGCTCATCCACCCGCCCGCAGAAAGGGGAGAGCTATGGGCGGGGGGGTGGGGTACAAAACCCAGGCCAGGCTCGGGGGGGCAGTCGGGCATGAGAAGACAGTGGGGGCAGCACGGTCAAAGACAGGGAGGGGCCAGAGCGTGGCTGTCACACCCAGACTAGTGAGGACCACTCGGAACCGGGAGGGGGCCAACAGAAGCAGGAGTGGGTGGCGGGGGTGGGGGAGCTCCAGGCCTGCTGACCGAGCCAGGTGTGGCCCCACAGTCCGACTGACAGCACAACCCCCAGAGGAGGGCAGTAGGGGAGCATGTTGGGCTCATCAGCCCGGTCACAGCACAGAGGCTGTGGGGGAGAACTTGACCGCTCCCCACTGCTCCTCCCATCACCGCAGCCACGTTATCGTTAGTGTGCCTACACTTTGCCATTTTTCTTCAATCAGGTGCCATGAATCTGTTTGTCTGGGGTGTCCTGCTTGCTGGGCACACTCAGGGACATCAGAGCACTGTGGTCCTGGAGGCTGGACCGTGCCTGGTGTTCGTGCGGGCCTCTTGCCTGCTTCACCACTTGGACTCAACAGGACAGGGAGTGGCTGAAGCCCGTTCCCAGGTGGGGGTCGGCAGCTCTGCACCCCTGACTGCAAGGCCCCAAGTCAGGTTGGACAGGCCTGTGCTTCTCCCCGTCTGTCTCCTCCTCAAGCAGCTGAGAAGCCAGAAAGAGGCACAGGATCCATTCTCCCCAACTCACAGACGGGAAGACTGAGGCCACAGTTCTGGGGGCTACTCGGTGGAGCTGGGGGCTCAGCAGTGGGGCGTTCTGCATCTCACTGGACGCCAGGTTCTCTCCTGGGCACCACTTTCTGTGTAGTGTGTTCTAATGGCCGTGCAGTCCCCACAGCTGTGTCAACAAATCAGCCATTCAGAGAGTCGTCCCCACCTCCCAGAAACATTAGGAAGTGTGAGCTCCTAGGTGTCCCAGGCTGGAGCAGAGGGACTTGGGGGGCAGGAACGGTTGGGGATCTCTGCCTGCAAGGTGCACCCCAGCGGGGCCTGGACAGCCTGCGGAGCAGGGGAGCTGTGCCCACATCCCCAGGCCCCTCCCGGCTGCCAGGCCTGGACCCCCCAGGAGGAAGATGATTTGGGAAGACAGCATGGAGGGGGGGGAGCAGGTGATGGCTGGAGGAAGCCAGGCCAGGCTCAGCACAGGCCGAGGTGATAATTGGGGCTCGAGGACAGTGGGGAGCTGGGCCAAGTGACTAAAAGGCCAGGAGCCGGTCCTGGGCAGTGAAAGAAGGCCATGGAAATCAGAGCCCAAGGCCTAAGTGGGGTTCAGATGGAGGTGAGACTCAGAGGCCAGGGGCTAGAGACCCCACCTCGGGATGTGGGCACTAGGTGGGAGGGTCAGGTCCCCGGCCTGGAACCCCAGACCTCAGCTCTGCTCTACCTTGTGGCTCTGGGCACCCCATGCGGGGCAGGTGGGGGCCTGGGGTATCACTCAGGACTTCCCCTTTGAGTGGAATTGGGGGGATTCCTGGATTTGGGCATTTGAGAAGGCTGAGACCACCCCCCCCAGGCCTTCCCCTCTTAGCTCAGATTTCACCAGGACCCAGAAAGCACCAGCACTCAGAGCCAGGCCACACTGTGCCCTCCACCTCCACCTGTCCTCACCCCGACTTCTCTCCCTTTGTCTTCTCTCCGTGACACAAGAGTCCCCATGTGCTGTCGGCCTCCCTGGCATTTTGCCATCTTATCCCATTAATAACCCACTGAATAGGCATCAGTATCCCAGCTGACAGGTGAGGAGCCGAAGCCCAGAGGTGACGTGACTTCACATCAAAAATAAGTAAAGAGGAGGGGTGCCTGGGTGGCTCAGTCGTTAAGCCTTTGACTCAGGTCATGATCCCAGGGTCCTGGGATCGAGCCCACATCGGGCTCCCTGCTCAGTAGGAAGCCTGCTTCTTCTCCCTCTCCCACCCCCTCTGCTTGTGTTCCTTCTCTCGCTGTGTCTCTCTCTGCCAAATAATTAAATAAAATCTTTAAAAAATAATAAGCGAAGAGTAGGATTTGAACCCAAGCCCACCTGCTTCAGTGCCTGGCGTTTTCCACCCCACCAAATTCCCTTCTCTGGATCCCCTCTTATGAGGTTGTATTTCTGTAAGCTGCTGCAAATCCTTGAAGACGAGATGGGAATAAATAAATAAATACATAAGTAAATAACGAGAGGTTGCAGCCAGATGCCCACACCGGTCACAGCTGGGAGTGGGAGGCAGTGTGGGCAGGACTATTTCTAGGCCCTTCTGCCAGAGTGTGTGCGGGACAGGGAGCTCCCAAGGCCCCCCAGCCCCAGGACTGGGGCTGCAAAGGTCAAGGGTGAGTCAGGGGCTCAGTGGCACCTGCTGGGGGTGGGGAGGGGGGAGGGCAGGAGTGTGGCCCACTGGCAGGGGCATGGGCACAGTTTGTGGGGTTGGGAGAAGCAGAGCCTGGCTCCTCACAGGGCTGCTCACTTCTCTGAGCCCGGACCCTGTTATCATGCAAATATGTTGACACATGAATCCTTCCACCCTCCTGAGCCTTCTGTGCTGGGAGGGTTAGCTCAGCACTTGCAAGGGACAGAGCTGAGTCTCTGAGCAAGAGGACACAGGGTCATCCAGCTCAGACTGGAGCAGAGGGTGGGAACGGCTGGCGCAGTTGGAGGGAGGCCAGATCCAGGCTCCCCAATCCCAGGGGATCTGATGAAAGGAGCCCAGATTGCTGGGGGTGGGGGGTGACTAAAGTGTAAGAGAGGCCCCCAGGGGTCCGCTGTCTCCCTCCAACACTGTGGTTTTAGTTCTCTGTGCCAGGGTGCTAGGCAGCCCCAGCTAAGGTCTACTGTTGGCCAGGAGTTGGCGACAACCCGCTCTTCAGAGCAGAGTGGCACCAGGGCATTGCTGTGGGGAGTCTCACTGCATAGGTGGAGGGGAGAGGCCCTCGTTCTGGCCTGACTTGTACCACCCCCTCAGGAGGCCAGGCTGGCGGCGTCTGAAGCTTGCATCACCCCCATCCTGCGTGCACCTGCTGGAGTCCGTGCATACGGGAGCGTGTGCGTGTGCGCGTGCGCGGCTATGGGCATGCACAGGAACGCGTGTGCACGAGCACATGTGCCTTCCACAACCTGAGATGACTGCAGCCTCCCTCCCGCTCCCCCAGCCTCCTCTCCGGGCCAAAGGAACTCAGCCTCTGAAGGTGACACGGCTATTTCCGAGCCTGGATTTCTGCCAGTGGCAGCATGGGGTGTTGTGTGTGTGTGTGTCTGTGTGTGTGTGTCTGTGCGTCTCTTAGACAGGAGCTGGAAGGTGGCAGAGGTTGCAGAGGGCAGTGGGAGGGCTTTGAGCTCTGCCTCAAAGGGGCTGTGCTTGGGTCATCCCTGCTGACCTCTACAGAGCCCTTGGGCAGTTTCCTCACCTGTCTGAGCCTCACTTTTCATATCTGTAAAATGGGCACACGTTGCTTACTCAGGAGAGCACCTAGGAAGGCCCCAACATGTGGCGGTGGGGTGAGAACGGTGACAGGGCCACTCGGAAAGGAGGGAGTCAGCCAGGAGGACACAGGGCTGTGCGCACGGGGGGCCCGGGGGCCAGGCGCGGAGGGCAGCTGGGGGCTGGTGGGCGTGGTGAGGCTCCTCCGGAAGCAGTGCTGTCCCTGGGCACTCAGGGACGCGCGCTGGAGGCGGTTCCCGCCCAAAGCCAATTCTGTCCTGTTCAATTTCGAGCTGAAGTGCAAACAAGGCTCAGCGCCCGCTGCTCCCACCCCAAATCAAATTCGGTGCTGTGATTTCTCTGCGGGCGGCGGCCTGCCTTCCGGGGAGGGACAGTTAGGGGAAGGATGGCACCAGGGCCAGGCCCAACCACAGGCCCCGTGGGCGGGAGCCGGCAGGGACTAGACCATTTGTCTGGGGCAGCTGGCTTGGATGGCGGGGATCTTCCACCCAAATTAAATTTTAACCCAGCTCATAAATCTTCAAGTCGGTCCCCTGCCACTCCCCACTTCCATCTCCCCCCGCCTCCCACCGGGTCTACTAGCAGCCGTAGCCTGGGCAGACCTGGGGCAGCCTCTGTGGATGCTCTGTGTGGCTGCTTTGGGGAGAAGGGACCGTAGTGCATAGACTGGCCTGGGGGGCCTGCTGGCCACCGGCCACTCGAGCTGGGCCTGTCGCAGGCGGAAGGTTGGTTCTGGGCTAGGACTCCAGTGGGGCCTTCGGTGGGCCCAGAAAGGCCCAGGTTCCAATCACAGCCCCACGTCTTGCCAGGCAGGACCAGCTTAGGTCCGTTTCCCAACTTCTGGGGCCCTTAGTTTGCTCAGTCGGGGAATAACAGCATCCCTTGTAGGTGGCGATGTGGGGAGGAGTAAGGGAGGTGATGTAGATAAAAGGTCTGGGTCCAATGAAAGTGGGCTCCTCCCCGGAGGCTGCCACCCACCCGGCCCCATCAGAGACGGGGCCTGGGTGCCCCCACCAGGTGGCAAAGTGGCCTTGTCTGCAGGATCAGCCTCCCTCCCCCAGAGCTGTGGGGGGCATGCATTTGGAGATGGGTCTGGCTGGGAGCCCCAGGGCTGGGTTGGGGAGTGAAGGGCTGGTCACCCTGCCCCAGGCCTCCAGGAAGGGCCAGCGGGAAGCTTCCCTTGTCTGTTTGCTCTTTTATGGAGGGACAAGGTACGGGGTCAGCCACACCGACAGCTTGGGGAATTTTATGCCCCGTGACCACCTCCTGCTCAGAGGATAGAACATTCCTGTGTGGCCCCAGACCTCCCCTCCCCCAGCTTTCTACTCTCAAGCCAAACCCGTCCCTCCCCCTCCGTCTCCCCTGTGGCACCCCTGCAGCCCTCAGGATGAAGTCCAGGCCCCTTTCCCTTGCACCCCCAGCTGACTGCACCCCCCCACGCCCTCCCCGACGTGGCCTTCTCGGTACCTGCACAAACCCAGCCTCCTGTCCGCCTGCTGACTGCTGCTCGCACTTTAGGAATCAGATTGTACATGTTCGATCCACGTTTAGGGAAGAGAGAAAGGGAGGGAGATCCTGCCCATCGTACAGGTGAGAGCACCGAGGGGGCTGTGACATGTCCAGGTCTCCAGGCAGCAAAGGAGCCAGGGTAGGACTTGCAACCTTGTCCTCTGCCCGCCCGGTGACTTCTGCAGCCCCTGGGAGGGACAGCGGCAGGAAGGAGCCTGCCAACCCTTCCCTGAGCCTGCGGGGGCTGACGCCATCCTCTCCTCCGTGGCAGGGCCCCCTGGTTCCTGTCCCTCCACCCCCACCTCCTGGCTGTCACCTCCCTGGAACACGTCCGGTCCTAACGCAGGGTGCCTGGCTCAACTCAGACCCCTTCCTCTCCCTTCATGACCCCCGGACCTGCCGTCGGTCCTCCCTCCTGGGCTGTCTGTACCCCCGGGGCAGCCACTCCGCCACGTCCTGGGGCAGCTGCCACGGTGATCTACACCCCCCCAAATGCATATTTGTCCTCCGCCAGCGGCGCGCAATTAACATTCCCACCAGTAAACGATTCGGGGCCATATTTCACCCGCACCCAAATGTGGACCACAAAGGCATTAACATAAATGATGGTGCCGTTAAGTGAGGCCGAGATTTGCGGGCTTGGCAGAAGCACACCTGCACAGGGCTTGCGGGCCAGGAAACCCACACCCGCCGCCCTCCTGTCTCCCTGGAGCCCCGCCCCATCTCCGTGCCCAGAGCTGGGCCCTCTGCAAGGCCCCCAGGGACATAGAAGGGGAATCAGCCTATGGTCCCCTCCCAGATGGGGGACCCTGCTTCTGCTGCCTGGGGAGGGAATATGGGGGAGGTGAGGGCAGGGAGTTGCCACTTCTCAGAGCTCACTGTCCAGGCCCCCCAGCCCGCCCCCACCACCTGCACCCTTGTTTTTTCCAGGGCTCCCACTTTGGGCAACAGAGAAGGGCCTAGGCCAAGGGAGGGGCCCCGGGGGTGTGTTTGGCTCCCACCCAGCAGGTCACGTGCTCGGGAACTAGGACAGGCAGGGTCAGGCCGGCACCCCTCCAGCGTCACCGCCCCTTGCCGGAGCTCAGGCTACCAGGTGCTGTCACGGATGCCCCGAGGTGGGACGGACATGGTGTCAAGCCAGACTGGGTGTGGGCGGCTGGAGGCTGGAGGGGAGGCTGGACGCCTGGCCCAGCGAGGCCTTCTCTGCACTACCGTGATCCACTGCCCACTCTCCTTGGGCGGTTCTGGAAGCCAAGAGAGGGCAGGCAAGGGCGGATGAAGGCTTAGCTCCTCATTTCTGGTGCGAGGGAGTGGGGGGAGAAGGCCAGCTGGCGTGCACAGGGGAGTCCAGGCCTCCTTGGGGGCTAGTGGGAGGGTCCCCCCGGAGTCACCCGCCCAGCGTGACTACACGGGGAGGTCCGCCGTTCGCCATGCGCCCCATCACCGCCTGCCTCTCCCGGCCTCCTCCTCTGCTCCTCCCACGGGCACCCAGGCCTCCGGTGACTCGCCTGCCCCCATCCCAGGCTCCCAGGGACTCTGTTACTCAGAAAGTGCTCGGCAAAAATAAAGTTGAGCTCCCTGGGGAACTCCGCCAAGGTGAGTCGATAACAGTTGCTGCCTCCTCTGGGGAGGGACCAGGCCAGGGCCCCAGGGAGCTGTAGCCAGGAGACGGAAGGGCGTCAAGAGGCTCAGCTGGCAGGCAGGGCTGAGGAGGGAGGGGCAGCAGGGACTTGGGGGCAGAGAGGCCGGGTCCAGCCTCCACTCTGCCCCTCAGAGGCAGAGAGACCCTGGACGGACGCGGCTGCTCTGGGAGCTGCAGATTCCCCACCTGCCCAAGAGAGGCTCCTGGTAGGGGGGAGTGGGAGCCTGAGCAGATAAGCCCACCTCTCCTTCCCCTGCTCACCCAGGACAGCGGAAGGCTTCGGCTGCGAGCTAGGGGATGCCTCAGTCCCTGTGCTGCCAGCTCGGGGGCTCATCAGGAGGGATCCGCACACCCCCATCCTGCCCGCCCTGGATGGCTCAACGCAGCCTCTAGCTTCCAACTGGCTCCTGGCACCTCCATGCCCGCCCCGTGGCCTCTGTCCCCGTCTGTCTGGCAGGTGCCCGCAGGGCCCAGCACTGTGTCCCATGCCCTGGGATGCCCGTGAGGGGCTGCATGCCATCCACCTGATAACACCACCGCCTCCCGTCCCTGTGGCTTCAGGCCTTCCAGCCCTTCAACTGAGACTTTCTGAGTCTCAGTTGCCTTGTCTGTGAAATGGGGACAATACACTCCCTCGGAAGGTCATTAGGAGTATGAAACGAGTCTGTGTGGACAGGAAGAGACTGAACATGGTGGCACACAGGCCCTCAGTGGGTGGAAGCAGCCATTCTGTTGCTACTCGGGATCGGAGTGTCTTTACAAAGTCACGGGTGGCATCAGGGAAGCGAGCGAGGGAGCTGGCCCCACATGGTGGGGAGCAGTCCCAGAGAGAGAAGCTGAGGCTGTCGCGAGAGGGTGGCCCAGAGAGAGGGGATGCAGCCAGGGAACGCAGGCTCCCTCCCTCTGAGCTGCAGGGCGCCCAGGGGCCAGCTGCCGCCAGAAACCACGGGTGGGGGAGTCTGCAGGTGACCAGCAGCCTCCTGGTCCCACAGCAGGCTGGGGGGTGATGTGAAGGGACAGCAGGCCTCGGGGGTGGCCTTTCCCATCGGCTGAGAGCACCCACGGGCTCTCGGTCAGAAAGAGCACGGTGCCACCTTGACTCTATTTACCAGCTGTGAGACCGGAGTGAGGCCCTAACCGTCCCAGGTGCCAGGGTCTGTGCTGAAACCAGGAAGGTCACGGGTGAACCAGGCCCTGTGGCCACTTCCATCTCTGGGCCTCAGTCTCCTCATCTGTAACATGGGAAAGGAGCCCTTTAGCGGGTGGAATGGGACCAGGATTCGACCCGGGAGAGGTCCTGGGAAAATCAACCCAGACCCAACACGGCGCATGGGGTGAGCGTGCGGGGCTCCAGCCCCCGCCGGTCCTCGGGAAATGGATCTGAGGGTGTTTTTCCATCCGGGGGTCTAAGAGTCAGCAGTAATTCACCGTCGCGTTTCCCGGTGGGTAGGAAAACCACAAATAAGTAAATTCAGGCAGCAGGGCCCAATTATTGAGCCCGGTGCTTTATTTCGCCATCTCGTCTCCAGCCCTAGTCGGCATCGGGTCGATAATAATTTATGTCGCGGCCCCCGCAGCAGAGGGGAGGTGGCCAAAACTGGTTACGTGGGCTCGGAGTCCCTCGCTGTACCAGCTGCGTGCTCACAGGTGGCTGGGGGGCCGGGGTGGGGACTGGGGAGGAGGGGGACGCAGAGGCCGTGGGTGGGGCCGGCCACCTGCCAGGGGAGGCGCTCTGCAGCCTCGGGCCTGGTCCCTGACACCCTCCCCCCCGCAATCAGGCCCACAGCCCATGGCAGGGGTGTCGTGAGACTAAAATGGGGCCGGGGAAAGCAGTGGGTCTCGCCCCCACGTGGCTCGGGGGTGTCCTGTGCCTAAGCTCCCAGGGAAAACCTAAGGAGGCCAGTGAAAGGGGGGCTGGCCCAGCGGTGGCCTTGGCCAGAGACTCATCCACAGGACACTCAGAGTAGAAAGCGGAGCAAAGCAGTATGTCCCGGAGGCAGGGCCTGGCCTCTGACCTCTGGGCCGGGCCAGTTAGGGGTCTGTCGGCAGGCAGGGTCAGGCAGGGTCGCAGGGAGGAGGGAGGAGGGAGGAGGGGGAGCGCGTGGGGGTGGGGCTGCCGGCACTCCACACTCGCAGCGCCCAGCGGAGGGGATGCAGGGTGCCCCGCGGGCTGCACGGAGAGCCCCCCGCCTGCAGGGCCATGTAGCAGCATCTACCCTGCTGCGGAAGGAGCCGGGCTAGGATTCGGAGCTCGTCATTTACGTGGCTGATTTCATCATGTTTCATGTTCTGTCACGTCTCCTGCCGTTACGATTTCATTCTTCCCTCTGGGGACATCAGGACGTGAAAGTGGGATGCCGCGGGGGCGGCGGCACCAAGCCTCCCCCTGTCCCAGGTCCCAGGCCCCAGGCGGGTGTGGGGGCCGAGGGCCGGGGCAGGCGGGGGAAGCAGCTTTACCCAGGGCAGTTGTCCCGAGGGTGACAGTAAGGACAGCTGACTTCTGCAGGTGCGGGGAGTGCTGGGCCGGTGCCCTGTGCTGCCTGCAGGCCTCGCCACAGGCCCGTGAGGGCGCGCCCCGCACCGCCCCACCTCGGGGATGTGGGAACCCATGCCCCAAGATCTCACACACAGGCCCCCCCGTAATACGGAGGTTGGAGCTGCCTGAGGGGCCTGACTCCCTCCTCTGCTGACTGCCTAGTCCTCCAGTAACAGCCCTCCTAACCCTAGTGCCCCAGGGCGGCCGCTGGGCCCCAGCGTGGCGCAGGGCTCGTCCAAGGTCATCCGGCGCTGAAGCGCCGTCCCTGTCGCCGCTGTCCGGCCCCCCTTCCCTGTGCCGCGTGGCCTCTGGCCTCTCTCCCAGACGGAGCCCGCTCTCTGTCCCCAGCTGACCCCAGCCACACCTGGGGACGCCTCCGGCTCCATCTTCTGATGGGAGCTGGGTGGAAACCTGACTTGCAGACAATGGACAGGGGAGAGGTCTCCCGGCTGCCCACTCTTCATTAAAGGGGCTCCTTCCTGAGGGCCAGAGCCGATAGCACGCCTTGGTGTGTTCACAAGGCCTGCCTGGCCCCTTCTCGACTCCCCGCCCACCAGAAAGTGGGAACACCCCCCTCCTTGGCCTATTTTAGGGGCAAGAGATGGTCCTGGGGTGGCTAGTGGGGTTGAGTAGGGCCAGCCCCCGGGGGCCGTATGACCATCCAGGGTGGCCTGAGGCCCGGCACAGCCTCAAGGCCAGCCGCCCGGAGACGAGGCTCCAACTTCCACCCACTGGAGCCTTCCCTTTTCTTGTCTTTCCGCCTGGCTTTTAAAAAAAATTAAACACGGATGGTTTCATCGTGGGAGAATTAGTATTCCAGGCAGGGCTGGGGGATGTGATTAGAATGTCAAGGCTGAAGCCCCGGAGCTGGCAGGGAAGGGAAGAGGGGCTGTGCCTGGCACGGGGTGGGGGCCTAGGGCTCCGACCTGCCCCGGAGGCACCGTGGGCCTTCCGGGAGCAGGCTGCTTCCGACCCGCCTCGAAGCCCCGATCATGGGGAAGGCTGAGGCAGAGCGTGGCCGGGGGGCTGGCAGCGGGTCCGGGGCAGCTCAGGGCAGAGACTGGCCAGGATATGCGGTCCTGGCCCAGCCCTTCTACCCCCTCTCATTCAGCTCTCATGTGCTGAATGTGTGTGTGCCTACTATGTGCCAGGCACTGAGCTAGGTGCTTGGAGGCCAAGAGCAAGGGACACATTTGTCCTCAGCCACTGCATGTCCCTGGCACGAACCACTACCGGGGACACAGCAGGCGTTCACCAAAGACGGGTTCAGTGGACATGTGAGGCGTCTCCCAAAGCATGCTTTGAAGAACATGTGAATATTGGGGGGGTTACCAGGTAACTGCTGGAGCAGAGTTCAAGTGGTATCTTTGCAGCAGGACTTCTCAGAGCCTTTAACAGGTTCATGGCGGCGGCGGGGGGGCACCTGGGTGGCTCAGTAGGCACGACTGTTTCATACCTCAGATGTACCGGTTTCGGCTCAGGTCGTGATCTCGGGGTTGTGGGATCAAGCCCTGGGGTGGGCTCTAATTTCAGTGCAGAGCCCGTTTTCTCCTTCTCCCTCTCCCTCTGCCCCTCCCCCGGCTTGTGCCTGCATGTGCATGCTCTCTCCCTTTCTCTTAAATAAATAAGTTAGAAAAAAATAAATGACACGCTCATGGCCCTGTGAACCCGGGGAGGGCACGCAGCCCGCAGCCTCCACCGGTGTGAGCACAGCCCACTTGTCCCGGGCCACCCAGGAAAGGCTGGTGTGGACGCACGGTCCGGGCACAGCGCCAAGACGAGAGTGGATTTGCACCCGGGCTCCACGGTGGACCCACTGTATGACCTGGGTGGGCTCTGGAGTATCTCTGTTTCCTCGGGTGGGAAATCAAAATGGAAATAACAGGGCGGGTGGTTTCAGTGAGGGGGCGTTCGCCCGCCTCGGACTTAACACGGCTTTGGGTCATCCACACGGAGCACTTCGCTCGGCCTGCCCAGGGCCGTCCTCAGAACTCGGTCAAATTAGCTGGGTGGTCGTTGCTGCTGCTGACACCGTTAGGAGCTCACAGCCCAAGGGGGCACGACCATTAGAACCCGGGGTGCACGGTGAGAGGGCCTGGACGGGGGAGCCCCACGGAGGACGGACGCTGAGCGGGAGTCCGGCAGAGGGGTGACAGAGCGGCCGCAGGAGCAGGATTCAGGGGAAGGAGGCCCCGGTGGCCAGGCCCTGCTGGACGTGTTCTTCCCCATCCAGGCCCCCTGCCCTAGAGGGGTCTTCCATCCTCTGCCCGGAGTTTCCTCCCAGTGGTGGGCTGGGCCATCTTTGGGCGTCTCTGTTCCCGATTTCTTCCTTAGTGGAATCCCTCCCAGTATGTTCCTCCCGGTCCTTCTAGAACCTGGTCCTCCCGGAACGGGTTGGTCTCACTTCTTCGGGTCAGCTGTCCAGAAAGCCCAAGGACAGCAGAGCGTGGTCTTCCTTGGACCGCCCCTCAGTTCCTACCCCAGGTCCTCCGGCCCCCGTCTCCCCCGGGGCCTCTGCCTGGCGGCATGGCTGTGCCTATTGTGAGGCCCAGCACCAAACCGGGCTCCGCTTTGGTCTGATGGGAGCAGAAGCTGGGAGGGAGCAGGGTGGACGTGACCGCCTTTAGGGCCCAGGCTGTGCTCTCTTTAAGGCAGCCCGTCCAGCCCGGGAGCTGGGCCCCTCCGTGCCTGCTCCGGGCAGCCACCAGCTCTGCAGACACGCAGAAGGCCAGGCTGATGGAGAGCAGGGAGCCAGCGGAGCCAGAGAGGCCAGGGACTTCCTGAAGGACGGGACACTTGTCAGCCTGAACTGAAAGGCAGCCTCCTGAGTGAAAACCGCTCGAGTCTCCCCGTCTGCCCCCGTTGACCACAGGGAGCCTGGCAGAGCTGTTTGGTTACCAACCTCACGGGCCGACTCCCGCAGCTGAACGTGCAGGTGCAGAAGGAACGATCATTTCTTTCTGGGAAAAGTGGCCTGGGGAGGCCGACCCCAGAGGCCAGAGGCTTGGCAATGCCAGACCGCCAGCTCCTGGTCTGCCGGGATTCAGAAGGTCACCCACCCCTTGGCTGTCCCTGGTCGGACACCCCTTGGCTGTCCCTGCGGTGCCCAGGGGACTGGGGCCCGAGCGCCTCCTCCCCCAGGGTACCCCCAGGGCAGGGCCCCGGGAATGACGTTAGCCCGATGCCCTCTGACCTGGGCCTGCTTTCTGGGCAGTGAGGGCCTGGGGTTTGGTGACCACAGGTCGGGACAGCCCCACGGGCTCCAGAAGCAAAGGGGCCAGGGGCCTCATTAGGCACCGCTTCAAAGAGCCTCGTTATTACAAAAGTGCGCTTCGAACCCTTCCTCCTCCTCTCAAGGCAGGCTCCCAAATGAAAAGGAAGGTCCACAATGAGCAGCAACGAGGAAGCCTCGCAGGAAAGCCAGGCGCCTGTGGGGGCAGAGAGAGCGCCAGTCCAGCCTCGCCGGCCGCGTGAGGTGTGGGCTCCCTTTCTTCCTTTATTTTAAACGGTCTCTCTTTTTTCCCTTCCTCCTTATTCAGCGGGTCTCTCAGACTGTGCTTTAAGTCCTTTTGAAGTGTTACAACCATTTTCTCCTCTTTCAATTAACAAGAAAAGGAAGCTAATAGCTTTCGGGGCCACTCGCTGTAAATATTAACAAAGTCTGGCCTCGGCCGGGGCGAGCAGCGTTGCTTTCGGCCGGAGAGCGTGTTTACGGGAAGGAAGGGGGGTGGTGGGAGATTTCCAACACGGAGATGAAAATCCCTTGGCACAGGCTGCCGTGGTTCAGGGAAATGGGGAAGCCGGGGGAGCCGGGCAAAAGGGCGCCTGTCCCTGGGGGCCGGAGGCCAGCACAGCCGGCGGGAGGGAAGTGGAGACTTCTGGAAGAAAAGGCAGCTTCCACCAGCTGCACCCGGGAACTTGGATGGTCCACGTGCATGGCCTGGAATCCCTAGCTTGTGGCTTTCCGTATGGTCAGTGGTGGAGGTCCTCACGGGGCTGGCAATTGTTTTTAAAAGATTTTATGTATTTATTTGAGAGACAGAGAGCGAGAGAGCACGTGGCACGAGCAGACAGGAGGGGCAGAGGGAGAAGCAGACTCCCTGTTCGGCAGGGAGCCCAGCGTGGAGCTGGATCCCAGGACCCTGAGATCATGACCCGAGCCGAAGGCAGATGCCCAACTGACTGAGCCCCTCAGGTGCCCCTGGAGGACTGGTGTTTGAACACAGCGGCTGGAGAGTGGGTGCTGAGGGTCCCCAGGGTACACACCAGACCAGAGCCCCTTCCTCTGTAGGGCGCAGAGCTCTTAAAGAAACCTGAGGTGGGGGAATGTGCTGAGGGAAGGAGGGGGCAGGGGATGGGAGCTGACAGCCCCTTGAGCAGAGCCTGGGTTCTGAAAGCTCCTGGGCCTTCTCCCTGGGAGGAGGCCTGTGGCTGTGACCCCACCACCACCACCGCCGGAGGCCCCACACCTGCCAGACACCCCCGCAAAGTGCGGCTTCAGACAGGTGCCCCAGAGCGCACACGCGCAGGCCACGTAGGTCCCATTCCAGAGCCAGGGTGGCCAGGGGCCCCGTGTGAGAGCACGAGGAGGCTCTGGTGGCCGGGGGATTGGGGGGGGACCAGGTCTTCTGCCTCCAGACTCCACCGCCCACCTCAGCCGAGGGCCCCGGTGTGTGGCATGCACAGCCACTGTTCTGCTAACAGAAGTGGGCCCATTTCCTGAGAAAGGTCTGGCCTTTGCTGGCAGCACCAAGCTCGTCAAGCCCCGGGATCCCCCAGGGCTGGGTACAGAGCCTGGTGTGTGGGGGCTGGGTTACAACAAGGCTTGCGGGGTAGGGCCAGGCTAGCAGGCAGCCTCCTTCCTGGGAGCCGGCGGGCAGGGCACAAAGAGCCTGGAGCAGGCCTGGGCCTCCATTCCTGTCCTCTGAGCATGCAGGCTCCCGCCACTGTGCCTCTCCCTGTGGGCTCCTGGGGCTGTGGGCAGAGGGGCAGGCCTGTGGCGAGCGGTGTGCTCCCACCCCTCCTCCGCCCTGCTTAAGAGGCTGAGAGCAGCCGTCTGGAGCCCACTGAGCCTAGTGCCTGACGCTGGCCCTGTCCCACGCCCCCCGCCCTTGCAGCTCACCTGGGCTGGGGGCAGGGGGTCCTCCCACCACCTGCCCCTGCTCGGAGGAGATTTCCAAAGCACATGAGCACTCCAGGGGCAGGAGGGCCCTTTATATCCCTGCCTGCTCTTCTGTCTCATTGCTTCCTAGGGACGAGAGCACCCGCTCGGCGGTCTTTCTAGGTCCCTTGTTGCTTGGCGGCACTGTGAGGCCCTGGTAGAACCAGGCCTCCAGACCACCCAGACGGGGCAGGGGAGGGGCTGCCAGGCCCAGCGAGGCAGTCAAGCAGTGAGCAGGTGCCAACAGTCTGGGCTCGTTTGGGCACTGGGCTGCTCTGCCAGGCCAGCACTAGGAGACGGGAGTGGATTCTAGGCGACTTCTGGCCATAGCTGCCCTTGCTCCCCAGGTCCTGGCTTCAGCTCACACACGGAGTGGGGGGAGAGGGGGAGAGGGAGAGAGGAAAGGCGGGACAGCCCACGGAGGAAGTCCTGCGTCTTTTCTCAGAGGAGCTGTCCCAGAGGAGCAGCCCCCCGGGACCCTGGAGCTGCCGGCTTCTCTGCTCTGGGCACTGCCCGCCCTCTGCACCGTCCCCCTTCCCCAGGGGTCTGTGTCCGAGGGTGGGTACTGGCCAAGCAGCCAGGGCTCCTGCAGCTGTGGCTCCCACACCCGCTCCCACACCCATCCGCCGAAGTCTGGGTTTTGTCAGGAAGCGGTTTAATTAGCAGAGTGGAGGCTTGGGGTTCGCACCGCGTACGCAGGCTCTCGCCTCCGCCTCTTCTCACCAGCGATGGGGTGCCATGCTGCAGTGCCAAGCCTGGGGGCCAGAGCGAGCGAGAAGGGGGCAGGGCAGGGCCGTCGCTCAGTGCAGAGGGAGGAGCTGGAGGCTCCAAACCTCCAAACACATCCCCTGCGGAGGCCTTCTTCTGTCCCCTCCGCCCCGCCCAGATGCACACCCCCTAACCTCCCCTCCCACCCCTGCTCAGGCAGGCTGGCTGTGCGTGGTCCACCCCCCTCTAGCAAGGAGGGGAAGGGGGTAGGAGGCCACTGTGCCTCCAGGCCTGCCTTCAGGGAGACTGCCTAGCCATTCCTTTCCCCTGAACCCCACTGTCCCCTACCCCCAGCCCAGGCCCCCACCCCTGCTCCTAGGAACACTGTCCCAGCTTCTTGCTGGGTCCCTCTCATGCACCCCAGCACCCTTCAGTTCTCCACGAAGGTCCGGTCATGCTTCCCCCTGACTGAGTACATTCCCGGACTCCCCACTGCCCTTGATAGGAAGACCCGGCCCCTCAGCAGAACGTTCAAAACTCCCCGCAAGGCCAGAATCCCATCTCCCGCTTCAGCTCAGATCGCTGCTCCACTGACTCAGAGCTCTGAGACGCCAGCCTTCTCACCACCCAGCCCTCCTACTCTGAGCCTTTGCATATGCTGTTCCTCTCCCTGAAGTGCCCTTCCTGCCCCACCCCCTCCTGTGAAGTCTCTGTTATGGGAGCAGTCCGTACTCCCACGTGGAAAAGCTCTCTCCCAAATGGAAAAGCTCTGCCTGCCCTGTGGCCCCAGCCCCCAGCCCTCGGCCCCTTGGAGGGAGGGACAGAGCTGTGACAGCTCCCGGGTCCATGCAGCCACAAGAGAGGAGTGACCCACACACTGCGGTCACTGTGGGGGAAGAGGAACGGGTCCCGTGGATGGCCGTCCTGGTGGGAGGAAGTCAGCAGCCACAGAACAAACTCTGGGTTTGAGTCACAAAGAGCCTTTTCATCTATACAGGTCGGACACAGATGCTGACCTCAGCCTGGAAGTCCCAAATAAAAGAAAACCCCGGGTCTCCTCGCTTGCGCCAGCTTTGACCTGCTTGCGATGATCTAAACTCTGCCCTCTGTGCCACAGGGCGGCTCTGTGCGGGAAGGGGGGGCAGGCGTGTTGTTCATTTAAAATACCACTCGACCTAAGTCACCAGCCATAAAGCCCACCTGGGTTTCCAGCAGCACGTACCAGGCGTCTGATTAATGACACACATAATAATCCATCCCTAAGGGCCATAGGTTGAAATGAAGCAGGAGGGCTAATCGCTAATATACGAATTAATATCAGTGCGAACCGACCCTCGGGGCACCTGGGAACTGCAAAGTTGGAGAGTGTTGCCACTTCGGGGCGGGTGGGGGGGGGTGCCCTGAAGTCCAAAGGTGGGGCCAGGCCCTAGAAGACGGACAGGACAGGTAGGTGGTTGGGGGAGACCCAGGCGCACCTGCCTACCCCGCCCGCAGCTTGCCACCGAGTCCCACGTGACAATCACAACATGGGAGTCAAGAGAACCCCAGAACCACAGCATGGTGTTACCTTCCCCACGAGGCTCCCAATGATCCACCCTCCCAGGCTGGGCACGGCGGGCTTTTTGCTCCTGTAGGGCCCTGTGTGGCCCGCTGAAAACCAGTGGCCTCCCCATTGGACTTGAGGCTCCTGGGGAACAGGGGCTCCTCTCTGGATCCCATGTCTTGCATGGTCCCAGGAGCATGACTGGACGCAGTACATGTCTGCAGGATGGAGGCAGGGAGGGAAGGATGGATGGATGGTTGGATGGATGGATGGACAGGTTAACAGACAGAAAGACGGACAGGTAGATGGGTGGATAGAGAGATGGAGGGAGAGGGCAGTGACAGATGCATGGATGCATGGATGGATGGATGCATGATGGGTGAAAGGACAGAGACAGATGAATTAGAGAGATGTAGATGATGGACAGGCAGATGATTGCACGAGAAAACCCAAGTTTCCTCAGGGCAGCGGGCCCAGGGGCCACCGCAGGTTTGGTCGATGCCATGTTTCTGTTGCCTGAGACCCCATGTCATGTGAAGAGAGGGAGACTGGCCCAGAGTTCAAGGCCCTGGCTGTCACGTGGCTGGTGCGAGCTTGCACACGCGCCCCCTTCTCAGTGTCATGGTCCTCCCGGCCCTGCCAGCTGTGCTGGGTTGTCCCCAGGCTCAAGGGAGATGGCAAAGCAGAAGTGACCTGGAAAAGGCAAAGGCAGTTTGTCCCCCTGCAGACGGTGTCTCTGTGCCGGCAGATTCGGCCAAAGTGGAGTGGTGTAGACATGTGGGATCGTGCACTTGGCTGCCTTTCCGCCTTTCAAATTTCTTTTAATACAGTTATGATGTTATTATTTATAACAAAAAGTAAAACTGTAAGCATCTCAAGTACTTACAAATGGAAGCTTTTATTATGTTGACCCAAAAAATGGTTCTTTGGCAGAGCACAGACCTGGAGCCTGTCGGAGCAGGGAAGCGAGCGGCAAGGGGTGGTGGGCAGAGGATGTCCTGTAGGGGGCGTATCTCTGAGCCGGCCACAGGGGCCTGGGGCCGAAGGGCGTCTCCTGGGACAGAACCCTTGGACCCCACAGATCCATTTTGTCCTAGCTCCATCTGACCACACAGAAGGTCCGCACGCCGCACTCACTTCGCACGGCGTGGCCTCGGCCTTCTCGATCCCCTCTGGGGACGGTAGATATTCGCCAGGAGGGCACGTTTACGTATTTATTCCTGGGCCTTGTTTGGGTCGGGGAGCGCACGCGGCTCCTAGCAATCCCCACGACGTCCCCACATGCGGGAAGAGCTTCCAGCTCCCAGGCACGGCCACCAGGCCGACCCAAGAGGGACAAAGTCGGACGGTCCCACCAAGAGCCTTGCTCAGACCCCATTTTTCTAAATGAGAGAGGAGAGTGGGGAGGTCACAGGGTGCATTTATGAAGCACCCCCTGTGTGCAAGGCAATGAGCTGGGCACTGTGGGATCTGCCTTGGACAAGCAGAGATAGTTCCTTCTGGGTGCAGGGAGACCCCTCCTTTCAGGACACTGTGGGTTTATGGGACCATCCCCCCCACCAAGGAGGAGGGCGGCCGATGCAGGAGTGGAGGGTGATGCTGGGAGGCTCTTGCAGGAGCGGGGACGGTGTGGGGGAAGGGCCTGGAGTGAGCCCTGCTCGGGCATCCCTGGGGACTCAGATGGACTGATGGACCCGCAGGGGCTCCAAAGGCCGCCTACGAGCCTTGCCTTTATCCCGAGGGCTGGGAAAAGGGCCCAGTGCTGGCGGGAGTGAAGCCGCCCTCCTTGATCTATAACCTCAAAAGCAGTTCTTGGGAGGTTTCTTTCCGTCGCAGGGGATCAGCAGCCGTGGCTGGCTGGAGCCTCTGGGCTCCGAGGATACGGGCACCATCCTCTCGAAATACGGGGACCCTGCCACCTCCGCTCCTACCCCAGCGGTACAAAACAATCTCCTCGCCCCGGCCAGGGAGGCAGATGACCTCATTGGACTGTTTCCATCTCTCCCTTTCATAGAGAAATTACAATTTATAATTGGATGAAATCTCGTGGGGGTAATGGCAGTAAGAACCCATGCCGTAGCCCGGCAGTCACCCCTCGCGCAGGGACTGTCCTCGCCTCCCCTCCTGCCCAACAGCCCCCCTCCACCCTTGCAGGGGCCGCACCCCGCCTGCCGGCTCGCACCTCGGGTAGTAGCAGCCCCTGGCCATGCGGGATCCATGGGGCTTGCTGCTTCCTGCACCCCCTTCCTCCTGGGGAGGCTTGTCCCAAGACTCCCCTGCGTACCCTGGCAGCCCCGTCAGCCCCTGCCTGCACTCCACCCCTGGCCCCCCGTGTACCCCCACCAGGCCGGGCGTCCAGGGGGCAGGGCACTCCGCCCCAGTCCGGGCTCTGGGCTTACGAAAACACGCACCCCTAAAGATCCTTGTTTTTATTTGTAACAGCCCCAGACAACCAGCATTTCTCAAATCAGCCACCTTCGGCCCCACAAAGGCGAGTGCCCAGATGCAGCTGAGCCCATCTGGATCCGATTTCAAACCAGAGCTAACACTCTCAGATGTGTAATAAAAGCCCTTCTCCAAAGAGGGGCTCCTGCAGGGGGAATACGGACACCGGGGCACCGCAGGGCTTCAGCACGCCGCGCTAATGAGAGGCGATCGGAGGGCTCCGGTTTTGTTTTGGATTCTGAGGACCGGCCAGCCCTGCCCCCCAGGTCTCTGCGGAACGGGAGGATGGCCTTCGAGGGCACCGGGGGGCATGGAGCCCCGACCCCGGCCTAGGAAGTGGGGCGGTTGCAGGGGGGAGGCCGGGGACTCAGACCCCACTTCCCCGCTTCCCCGCTGCTCCCGCTTCCCACGGCGAGGAAAGGCAGTGCTGCTTCTGGAAGCCGAGGCCGCGGTGGCCCAGTTGGATCCTTTGAATGACATTTCGCGAGAGGAGCAGGTGCTGGAGGGGAGCGGAGCCAGCGCCGGGCCGGGCAGGCAGCCCCTGCGCGGCCAGAAGCCCTCAGAACTTTGCTTCTCTTTCCGGTCCCTCCGCCCCCAGCCAAAGGAAACCGGGGAGCTTTGAGGAGGGTGCTCTGCGCGGCCCCCTGCTTGTTGTCTGGATTTGAGAAGCGCAGGGCGATGATGGGGAGTCCTCCCCGCCCCCTCCCGGCTGGGTGGAGAGCCGTGTTCAAGAAGGCGGGTTCCAGAGGGATGGGAGGAGAGGGGGCCGCGGCCCAGGCCCCCCATCCCTGCGTGGCTCCTAATTTCCCTGGGCTTAATCGCTTGTATTGTGTTTTGGCAGGTTGAGGAGGCAGGGAGTGGGTGAGCAGGACTCCTTTCTGGACAGACAAGACCAGGGGGTGAAGCAGGAATAACGCGCCCCCCGCCCACCCGCCTCCCCAGCAAGAGAACCTTCTCGGCGAACAGGAGAAGCCAAGCAGGACTGAGCACCGGGGCCCCCCCAGCATCTTTCCAAAGAGAGGCATGTGGGGCCTGACAGCTCAGCGGCGCATGTCCGCGGCTCCAGCCCCGCGGTGAACATCTGAACTCCTCAGCGGGGTAATGGACCCCCGCCTGCCCCCCGGAGACGCAGCCTGAGTGGCAGGAAGACCGAGTCTTTGCAGAGTGGCTCCCTCTCAGCTCTGTCACGCAAGAACGCTCTCGGCCCCAGAGCCCATTCTGCCAAGTGACTTAAAGGGATTAAAAAAAAAAACTTGGTGAAGAAAAGGGGGTAAGAGCCACGCGGAAGCCTTTCAGAGGACAGACAAAAGGGCGAAAGTTGAAAGAGGACAGCGAGAGGCCACCTCGGCAGGATGGACACCGGGCTCTAGGGCATGCCTGGGGGGCAGGGGCCCAGAACCCCCTCGGGCTGCGCACGGGAGTCCCGGGGCTGCAGGGGGTGCCTCGGCAGGCCCCCATTGCACGCCCCTCACTCCGGGGGGAGAGGCCAGCAGCGCCTGGAGCTCAGCAGACAGAGCGTGCTATTCCAGGCCCGCAGCCACGTCTGAGCGCGAGGCAGAGCAGGGCGCGGGGCGTCCTCCCCGCTCCCTGGGGCGCCCCTAGCTCCACGTAGCACCCCAGCTCTGCAGCCTGCACCCGAGTGCCAGGGCCACGGGGTCAGCATGTGAGTGTGTCCAGGCCCACCTCAACCGGAAGCATCTAGAACAGAGCTCCCAGCCAGGCCCAGCAGGCTCCGGGGCTGCAGCTCAGGAGGTAAGGCGGTTGCACAGGGGCTGCGGGTGGCCCAGGAAGACCCAGTGCCTGAGAGAGCTGGGGCCTCCTCTCTTTCCAGCTGGGCTGCACTGGGGCATCACAGAGCTCCCCGAGTCTGCAGCTCTGCGCCCCGCCGCCCCATACAGACCGTCAGGCAACCAGCAGTTTCTGCTCGCCAAGGGAGGGGTCTTTTGCTACCGGGCGGCCATGCTCTACGCGGGGTGGGTGAGCCCAGGGTATAAGGCTTTTCTGGAGTAAACTGCTGCCCCACCGTCGGGACCCGTGGGGACCCCACTGCTCCAGAGTGGGGTCTTACTTTGAGCCCCTCTGAGTTCTGCCCAAAGGGGGCAGTCGTGCGGCCCTGGGGGAGGCAGGACCTTTGGTGACACTGGCCACGGCACCTGCTGCCCTCCTACTTGGCCGGGAGGACCAAGGGTGGGGTTGGGCCAGAGCCACCACCCAAGACCTTGCACCTGCTGGCCCTTAGGCATCAGTGCTCCGGCTTCCAGTCCAGCCCCTCTGCTGGGGAGAGTGGCATGCTGGGGGCCCCGGGATGGGCAGTGAGTGTCCCAAGATCACACAGCAGGCCTGAGCGCCTGTTGTCCTCACTCAAGCTGCAGAACTGCCAGGGCTAGGCAGGTGCAGAGCTGGGTCCCGCCTGGGGGGCAGGGGGTGGCCCCACTCTTCCCGCCTCCCCAGAGGCCAGGAGGGAGGGCTCGTGCCTCCCCAAACACAAATCCCAGGCCACTTCCAGCGGCGGCGCCCAGGGCAGGGCAGGGAAGCCCCAATTCATTACCAAGATGGAAAATGACACTTCTCTGCACGCTTCCCCAGGAGAGGGGCTGATTTATGACCGTGCCAGGGCCGGGACGTTCGTCAGCGCCGTGCGACGCGCATGCCGTCTGCGGGGGCATTAATAGCCGTGTTATTAGCCACCGGCGTGAAGGATGCCCTGCGGATCGGCTATTTGCTGTTATTTATTACGAAGGCGCGCCAACCCGGCAGCGGAGCCGACGGGTGGCAGGATCGCAGGGAGCCCGCGCTCGGCCCTGCCCACCTGGCCTCCCCTCCCTCATCCCGACCACGCGCTCCCCCACTGCCCCGTTACTTGCCCCTGCTCACTTCCCAGCCCCTAGGAGGGGTTGGGGGACAATTCCTGGGGCCCATGGCCGCTCCCCAGGCCTGCACCCCTAATATTTACAGAGAGCCTGCTCAGTGCGGGGCTCTGCTCCGGTGAGCTGTGGAGCATTTTTCCATCCCGAGGCAGAAAAGCAAAGAGAACCGAACTGGGGGCCCAGGCAGACATGGGTTGGTGCCCTGTCCCTCCTGTTGTGAGCAGTGCGACCTTGGGCACATCCCTTCCCCTCCCTGAACGCGCTCGCCTTTGTGCGCTGGGTGTGCAGGCCTGCTGGAGAGGTGAGGAGTCACGGAGGACCCAGGCTCCCCGGGCGCCCCCTGGCCAGCTACTCCCGCTAATGGGCCCCACCCCATCCGGCCGGAGGGGTCTGCAGACCTGCTCTGTGTGAGCTGGACACTGCGCGCCACCACCCTGCCTGTGCCGACCCTCTGGGAAAGGGTTTGAGAGTTCAGGGCCAAGGCCAGAGAAGGTAGGCGGGGGGAGCAGTGTCCGCGGCTGCTGGACCAACCCCTTCTGCTCTCTGGGCCTCAGTGTTTCCTTCTGTGTGAAAGGCAGATAATCTCCAAGGTCCTGTGAGTCCCCGATTCCGGAGACCGGGGGGTGGGGGGGTCCACCCCTGTGCGTCTCTCTGGGGTGGGAGGGAAGGGGCCATCTCTCAGAACGTGAGGCTGGCCTGAAGTTAGATCTGTGGTCGGGTGGTGCCAGGCCAGCCTCCCCCATCAGAGGAGATGAGCAGGGGGCAGGTGTCTTCCTCGGGTTTCTCCCTCTGGGGCTAAGCAGGGCCCCCTGGGCAGCTGAGAGGGCAGGGAAGAGCACTGGACAGCGAGTCCAAGGCCTGGGTCTGTGTCAGGCTCCTCCACCACCGGTGACACAATTCAGACCAGTCAGTCCCTCTTCCTCACTGGGCGCCTGGGTGGTTATCCCCTCCAGGGCTGGGGCCGAATGGGGGGCCAGCCTCCCTCTTCTCTCCCACTCCCTGTTTCTAGGTTTCAGATGGGGGGGGGCTTCCTTTCGGCATCTTCATTCACTCATTCACTCACTGACTCATCCATTCATTCACCAGATGCTTACGAGCACTCCCCTGCCAGGCTCTGTGCTAGGCTGGTGAACGGGACAGCACGCCCTGGTTTAGAGAAGTTTACACTCTAGTGGGAATGGTTGGACAAGCAACTCAGGATAAATAAAGAGGGGGGATCTCTCCAGGAGCAGGGCCTGTGTGTGGGACCTGCCACACAGCTCCCGGGCGGGGGAAGGGGGCAGGTGCAGCCAGCTCCCAGCCAGCTCCCAGCCTCTGTCTCATGATCAATAAACATTGCCATAGCCAGTCTCTCCCGATCGCCCTGCTCCTCTCTCTCGGCCCCTGGCTGCCCAGATCCTGCGGGCTGCTGGGAAGGCCAGCAGCACTGACCCTACAAACCCCACGGTCCCCTCCCCGCTGCCCCCTCCCTTCCTTCCTTCTGTTCCCCCCCTCCCAGGATAAAGGCCCTCAAGCCCCTCTTCTACCTTCTGAAACTCCCCTGACCTTTACTTTTTTCCTTCCCCAAAGGAATGAAGCCTCTGTCTAGGCAGCTTGACTAAAAATGCACGCAGACAGACAGAAATATCAGGAGCAGGAATATCTTATTAAATAATGCGGGGAGAGAGGGAGAAACAAAATTACACGTGTCTCCTTTCATCCCCCACCCCCTCCCGGCCCTGAATAGTTTAATATCGAACACTGTTATCAATATAATTAACCTCCTAAGACACAATTTTAAAGTCTTGTTTTTTAAAGGGATTTGCATTCTCTGAAGTTCAGGACATCCCGCCGCCCGGCACCGCCCAGACGGCCTACGCGGCGAGGTGAACTCGAGGTACATTTTTAGTGGATTTGCATACCTGTCTGCAATTACCTCCAGTGATAACAGCTGATGCATAATGCATGCAGCATGAAATTAGAAAAATAATTAACTTTAGGTTTTAAAAGAATCCCCTACCACTACCACCACCCCCTACCCCCCGCCCCGCTCCCCCTTCTACTACAAGTTCTCAGTGGCACCAATGGATGAGAGCAGGGGCAGCGTCATTCAGGGCCCTCTTGGAAGGGTCTTGAAGGTCATGGCGGATGGCCCCATGCCCGAAGGAGGTGCCTTAGATCGGTGGGCTTAGACCAGCCTGGGGCTGAACGAGGGCTTGGAAGAGGCCAGGTCACCAGAAGCCCCAAGGTCTCCCCCTGGCCCGCGGTTCCCATCTGGACCTGCCTGTGAGCACTGCCTACCACTAAGAAGGGCCTGGTCCCCTGCTATGTAGTGCAATCAGCACAGGCCCTCTGCTCAGGCCTGCAAACAGCCCTTGATTATCCTCCCCAGACACTTGTAATCCCATTTTATAGAGGAAGGCCTGAGACCTGAGGCCCCCCTCAGTAGGTGAAGCTGCTGGATTGGCTTTACAGGGGTGGGGATGGGGGGCTTCCTGGAGGTGGTAGCTCTTCCTAGCTCCCCACCTCATGGCCCTCCTATGGTGTTGCTTAGAGTTAAGCCAGAGGGTAGTGCTGGCTGGTAGGGAAGAAAGGGAGGGGCCCCTCATTAATTTAAACAAAGGTTTGCTGAGGACTCATCACAAGGGGGTTGTGATCTTGCCTTGGTGAAGCTCCTGCTGGTGCCAGGGTCTCCTGCCTTACGCCTTCTGGGCTGAGCAACCGCTTCCGTCCCCAGCCTGTCCTGCACACCTCACTCCTGCCTTGGGCCCTGCTCCTCCGGGAAGGACCTGGGGGCCTGGCGAGGCTTAGGGAAAACACAGTGAATTCTTGTTGCTGAAGAGAAGGACCCGAGGGGGCGTAGGAAAGGGGAAGGCGAGGGCCTCCCTGGCTCAGTTGTTTGGGGAGCCCGCCAACACAGATGGGCAGCCGCCCTGAGAGGGTCATAGGAGCACCTCGGGGTCCCTCCCCGGGACAGGGTGAAGCAGCTCTTCTTTCTAAAACCACCTGGTCCCGTGCTGGGCACTCCACACAAGCCCTCTCCTGTCCTCCCAGCGGCTCGTTATGGACGAGGACGCTGAGGCCCAAAGACAGGTCGCTGCAGGTCACACTGTCAGGGACTGGTGAGGCCAGATTCGAACGTAGCTGTGTCGTCCCCTCCCTGATTCTAGTTCACATGCGTCCTTCTTGGGGTGAGCACCACGTGGAATTCTCAGATTTCTGAAATGGGGGGCTGAGACCGTGCCTGGCAATTTGGGGGACCCAGTGTCAGGGCAGCCCCATGCCAGCTGCCTTCACTGACGAACAGGAAGGAAGACCAGGGCTTGGGGGCAGGAGGAAGCCTGCCCTGCCTTCCCTCTCCTGCCTGGGACCTGCAGCTCCTTCCGGAAACATACTCGGCCCCGTGGGGTGCTCACGGCTAACTGCCCCAAGAGCCTGTAGGAGTAGCCAGCCGCTCCCAGCCGGCACGCCAGGGCCTGGGCTGGGCTTTGCGTCCTGCGGCTGCCCCCTGCATGCTGCCCTCCCTCCAACCTCCCCCATCCCAAGGGGAGCCCCCGGAAGTCCTTGGGGCTCTGGCAGCCCCAGTGTGCTGGGATTTGGGGAAGACGCCCGGCTGGGGGTCTCCAACAGGGATGCACTGCCATCCAGTTAGCAGTTAAACATCTCTGACCAGTGAAGTGGTTGTGAGCAAACCCAGCATGGGGCGAGCTTTCCAGAAGGTCGGGGAAAGCTTGCCGGAGGGGGCTCTAAGCTGAGGTCTTGGGGAGGGGTAGAAGCTGGGCTGGTAAGGCAGGAGGGGAGGGTGTGTGTTGGTGTCCCAGGATCAGAAACAGCACGAGCAAAGGCCCTGGGGAAGCACAAGGGAGGTTGGGGCCTTCAGGAACTGGGGGTGGGCTGCATCTCAGAGGGCCAGCGGGACCGAGGTGAAAGCTGAGCTGTGGGCTCCGGCCACTTACACCCCGCCCCGGGCCTGGCCAGCCCCCCAGGAGAGAGAGGCTGGAGCAGCCCGGGGTCACACAGGAGGGCTCAGCTATAGGATCAGGATTCCCACCATAGGCTGGGGCGTGGGGCTGAGGATGCACAAGGGGAGGTGGAGGAGACCCAGCATCACAGCAGTTGGCAAGGAGTCCCTGTCGGGGGCCTGGATGGGGCACAGGCAGGATGCGAAGCCAGGTCTCTCCATCCTGGAAGACGGCAGGAGCCAGTGACTGGGGGAGAGCACCAAGAATGATGCCCTGGGTCTCCCCTTGGCGAATGGGGGTCTGGATCCGTCCAGCCTGAGCCGCCTCCCTGCTCCCTTCCCGGGCCCCCAGGGCAAGGATCCTACGGTCCGTCCTGGTGCTGGTGGGTCCTAACTCCCATCGGGCTGAAGTCTGCGGGATCCGCACAACAAGTGACCCCGTGGAAGACGGGCGATTTACCGGGTTTAATTTGATGGCCACATAAACCGTCAAACACGCAACAAAGGAATAAAAAGGCCACCTGGCACCCGGGCAATTAAAGGCTGCTCCAGGAAGCCATGCTCTCTTCCTCCCCACCCCCAGGCCCGGCCCTGCGCTGCAGCCTTGGGGAAGGGGCGGCAAGGGCAGGCTGGAGCCAAGATGGATGAGGCCTGCAGACAGGGGAAGGGAAAGGCCTTGGGTCCCTGCCTCCCAACTGCTTCTTGGTTATCCATCAGGCATCTCTGAAAGGAGCAATTTAGACTCTATTATGATGCCAGGGCCTCTGGAGGCTGAGGGCTGTGGCCATGAGCTGAGCGGGCACCGGGAACTGACGTCTGTGGCAGAGAAGGTAGCGGCCGGCCTTGGCTTTGGCCTTAGCAAGGCTGCCCCACCCCGCTCAGGGCACCGCCCCCAAACGGCCAAGCCCGGGAGCCCCCCCCATCCCATGTGCCAGGTCGCAGCAGCTGACAGGTCAAAGAAGGTGTGTGTCCTCCGACCAGATGCTGGGGCCCTAGACAGAGGGACTCGGACTTGACCTCTGAAACTGAGTCAAGGTGGCCTTTGAGCGGGCCTGGGCCTTCCTGTCCCCTGCACCCTCCCCAGCCCTGCCTCTTTGCTCCTAAGCATCCTGAGATGGGATATCCAGGCTCTATAACCTTCCTGCGTATGCGTCTGTGAAGGGGGCTGGGTGAGACCTGGCTGGTTGGTCCCCCTTGTGCCTGGGTTTATAGCCGTGTCCTCTGAAGGAAAGTATGTCCAGGTCTAGGGAGCAGCCCCATTTTGAGCCTGGCCTCTTGTAGGGTTCAGGCCAGGGCAGATGTGATGAGAGGTTACGGAATCAGCGGTCGGTAAGGGCCAGGCAGCCTGGGATGCCCACGCTCCTGCCGGACTTTATGGGGTGACTCTCGCTGACACTGAGGGAAGGAGCGCTGACCAGCATGGTGTGGGTCCGAGCAGCCGTGTCAGGGAAACAAAGCTGACAGCTAAATCCCCCGAGAGCAAGCTCAAGTGCAGGATGGGAAGACCCACTCCAGGTCCCTCGGGGCGGGGATGTGAGTGGGCTCAAGACCCAGAGCCTAGTCCGGGAGACGCGCTCAAGGAAGCAGCCAGGACCAAGCAGGCAGTGTCCTCAGCCCCTCGGGCCAGCAGATGCTCACAGAAGGGGGCCTAAGCTGGCTTCCGGAGCCCAGAGTGTTGGGCAGGGTCTCACCAGACCCCATTTCTCCTGGCACCAGCCCTTGAGCTGCCTTGGGTCCACCTCATGGACAAGGCTTCATGCCTGTCACAGGCCCCGAAAGGGGCTCGTGCCTTAAGCATGGGCAAAGCCTGGGCTTGCTCCAGGAGGCCTTGGGGCCGCCGAGGCTGTCTGCCCAGAGGCCCCAGTAAATGCGGATGGGCGTGAGTGTGTAGAGGGGAGTGACTGGGGGCATTCCCGCCTTGCTCAGCACCTTGCGTGGTCGCTGATGCCAAGCAAGCCACACCAGGCCTCCACAGCCCACAGTCCCTGCCCTTGGGTACCTAAAATTTAGCCAGGGACATTAAAATAATAATTACCCAGCAGTGCAACCCACAGCCCTCAGAGATGGGCACGAGATGGGGCACCATGAGCCCGGTGGCCAAGGTTCTGACCTGGGCTCCTCCTCCCCACCATTCCTCAAGTGCATGATGCCGCGGGGCCTCAGTTTTCTCATCTGTTAAGTGGGAAGAAGAAGGGCATTGATGTCAGGTTTGTTGGAAGGGTTAAATGACTTAAATGCCCAGGAAGCTCTGGGAGTCTTTATCCTAGTGTGAGCTACTATCCCGCCACCATGGGACCCCAAGTGGCTAAAGCACGGGCTGGCATGTGGGGGGTGCTCCCCAAAGATCTGCTGGACGGCTAGAGGGACAGATGCATGGATGGACGAGTGGGTGGATGGAAGACCTAGGGGAGGAGGGGCTATGTGAAGGGCAGTTTGCTAGATGGAGGGGAGCGGTTCCGGGGTAGAGAGGGACAGACCAGGGAGAAGGTTTGACGCTGGTTGAGAAATGGAGACGTTCAGTCCCCGGGGCATGAGAGTGAGGTCCCCACTGGCTCGTTCGGTGACCAGGTCCTGATTCCGCTCTGCAAGCCGGGCTGCGCCGGATGCAGGCTGGGGCCTCGGCTCAGGGTCGGGGAGGCAATGACTGCGTCCCACCACTGAAAAGCCTTCGTGAACCTAGAGTTACACGGCAGACCTTTGCCGGCGGCATGAAGACACCTCCCCACCGAGAAATGAAAGATCATTTCTCTCTAATTGATTTTTTTACCACTATGAACAGCAAAACAATAGGAGAAAAATCTAGGCTGCAATTTTTCCATTTGTGAAAACCGAAATTATACCTTGCCATTGATTCCCTCAGCCTGGACCCTTCCCTCCTTTTATTTGTGTCATTTCTTCGAATGCAAGAAAACAGATAAAAATTTTTTTCTTTTCCAAATAGCTGAGAGTTTTGTGATTGGGGAAGGGGGTAAGGTGCGGAATACTTTCCCATACAACACGGAGGGAGGAGCTAGGGAGGGCGCCTCGGATAAAAAGGGCTTCCTGTAAATACATGAGAAAGTGGTCTCATTGACACCTCATTCTTCTGCCTGTAAAATGCGTGAGTGACAAATGGGACATGTTTTAACACCAGACAATGAAGCTCCTCGCTTTCCACTGCTCACCAGTGGCGATCCGGCGGCTTCCTTCCTGCCGGTTCCACTGACACCCCCCCGCCCACTTGCGAGCTCACGGGGACTCGCAGAGACGAGCTTCTCCCTCAGACCCTGGGCACGAGCCAGACAGGGATGTGGGTTTCCGTTCCAGTGAGAAATGCAAGCTCCGGATCCATAAAACACACCTTAAATCCATCCTATCAACATTGACCAGCCACTTTTAGCATTAGCCATAAAGACTGGCTTAGTGTGAAGTCTCGAAAGAAGAAACAGAAACCGCGGCATGGCTGTCACTAAATTAACCTCACCCGCGGCTGGAAATCACCGTCCGGGCGGGCCGAGGCCGCCTAATTCACAGACATCTTTGGTCCTGATGGGATTTCACGTTAGCCAGATGTCGTTAGCATCTGACCCCGGCCCGAGGGATGGCCAGGGACGTAAGGCTGGCCTGAGAAGGGCCGCGGGGCGTGTGCCCAGAGCCTTGACCTCTGCCCCGCGGCCACCCCAGGGCGACCCCCGTGGCGGCAGGCGGGTGGGCGCCGGGACTCGCTCTCACCGCGCGTGTCTTGTGCTCCTTGCAGGTGTTGAGGCTCCAAATCAGGCGGGGCCGGGCGCCCCCAGCCGTCCACCATGGTGGTGGCACCGCCCACCGCCACCACCACCGCCACCGCCACCCCCGCTGCCACCATCACGGCCACTGTCGTGATGACCACGGCCACCATGGACCTGCGGGACTGGCTTTTCCTCTGCTACGGGCTCATCGCCTTCCTGACGGAGGTCATCGACAGCACCACCTGCCCCTCCGTGTGCCGCTGCGACAACAGCTTCATCTACTGCAACGACCGGGGACTCACCTCCATCCCCGCCGACATCCCCGACGACGCCACGACCCTCTACCTGCAGAACAACCAGATCAACAATGCCGGCATCCCCCAGGACCTCAAGACCAAGGTCAACGTGCAGGTCATCTACCTGTACGAGAACGACCTGGACGAGTTCCCGGTCAACCTGCCCCGCTCGCTGCGCGAGCTGCACTTGCAGGACAACAACGTGCGCACCATCGCCCGGGACTCGCTGGCCCGCCTCCCGCTGCTGGAGAAGCTGCACCTGGACGACAACTCCGTGTCCACCGTCAGCATCGAGGAGGACGCCTTTGCCGACAGCAAGCAGCTCAAGCTGCTCTTCCTGAGCCGGAACCACCTGAGCAGCATCCCCTCGGGGCTGCCCCGCACGCTGGAGGAGCTGCGGCTGGATGACAACCGCATCTCCACCATCCCGCTGCACGCCTTCAAGGGCCTCCGCAGCCTCCGGCGCCTGGTGCTCGACGGCAACCTGCTGGCCAACCAGCGCATCGCCGACGACACGTTCAGCCGCCTGCAGAACCTCACCGAGCTCTCGCTGGTGCGCAACTCCCTGGCCGCCCCGCCCCTCAACCTACCCAGCGCGCACCTGCAGAAGCTGTACCTGCAGGACAATGCCATCAGCCACATCCCCTCCAACACGCTGGCCAAGATGCGCGAGCTGGAGCGCCTGGACCTGTCCAACAACAACCTCACCACGCTGCCCCGGGGCCTGTTCGACGACCTGGAGAACCTGGCCCAGCTGCTGCTGCGGAACAACCCCTGGTTCTGCGGCTGTAACCTCATGTGGCTGCGGGACTGGGTGAAGGCGCGGGCGGCCGTGGTCAACGTGCGGGGCCTCATGTGCCAGGGCCCCGAGAAGGTCCGAGGCATGGCCATCAAGGACATCACCAGCGAGATGGACGAGTGCTTCGAGACGGGGCCCCAGGGAGGCGCGGCCAACGCGGCTGCCAAGACCACGACCAGCGACCACGCCTCTGCCACCACGCCCCAGGGCTCCCTCTTCACCCTCAAGGCCAAGAGGCCAGGGCTGCGCCTCCCCGACTCCAGCCTCGACTACCCCATGGCCACGGGCGAGGGCGCCAAGACCCTGGTCATCCACGTGAAGCCGCTGACGGCGGACTCCATCCGCATCACGTGGAAGGCCACGCTCCCCGCCTCCTCCTTCCGGCTCAGCTGGCTGCGCCTGGGCCACAGCCCCGCCGTGGGCTCCGTCACGGAGACACTGGTGCAGGGGGACAAGACGGAGTACCTGCTGACGGCGCTGGAGCCCAAGTCCACCTATATCATCTGCATGGTCACCATGGAGACCGGCAACGCCTACGTGGCCGACGAGACACCGGTGTGCGCCAAGGCCGAGACGGCAGACGGCTACGGCCCGCCCCCCACGCTCAACCAGGAGCAGAGCGCAGGCCCCGTGGTGGGCCTGCCCCTGGCGGGCATCATCGGTGGGGCCGTGGCCCTCGTCTTCCTCTTCCTGGTCCTAGGGGCCATCTGCTGGCACGTGCACCGGGCCGGGGAGCTGCTGACCCGGGACCGAGCCTACAATCGGGGCAGCCGGAAAAAGGACGACTATATGGAGTCGGGGACCAAGAAGGATAACTCCATCCTGGAAATCCGAGGCCCCGGGCTCCAGATGTTGCCCATCAACCCTTACCGCGCCAAAGAGGAGTACGTGGTCCACACCATCTTCCCCTCCAACGGCAGCAGCCTCTGCAAGGGCACGCACACCATCGGTTACGGCACCACGCGGGGCTACCGGGACGGCGGGATCCCCGACATAGACTATACTTACACATGATGCCAGCCGCACCGGCCCCTCCGCCCCAGCTCCCGCCGCCTCCCGGCCCGGCCACGCGCGGCTCCGCCCAGCCCGCCGTCACCCCATAGAGCCAGGAGAAGGAGTTCCGTGGTGACTTGCCCGGCAGAAAGCCAAGTTTGGGAAGGGTTGACGCTTCTATAGAACATGACAGTGGAAACCAGATTTCTTTTTTTTTTTTTTTAAAGAATAGAAGGTAGGAGGGGGATTTGACGTTGCCGAAGACATAATTTATACCAAATTATGCCAGTTGGGGAGGGAAGGACTAAAAATAATATCGCAGGAAGGGTTGGGTCAGGGTTTTCTTTTGTTTTTTGGGGGGGGTGGTTTTTTTTTTTTTTCCTGTACTGGAAAGCTACTACCTGTACAGCGTCTGTGTACGCCTCGTGCTCTGTTCAAGGCCGTCACAAAAGAACCGTCAGAGGGAACAGCCAACACGCGAAGCCCCCACGCAGCTCTCGCTGCCGGCTGCTCGCGGGTGACAACGACATGATGGAAGGTTTTCAGGCTCCTCACAAAGGAGAGGGGGAAGAAAAGATCTTTTTGCTACGGAGATATTGTCCTGAAACCTCTTCCCTGGTTCTTTCCGTACCATTTCCCTTACAGATTTGCAGAAAGAGCACGTCTTTCACTGCATTCTTTGAACAATGGTGTAGTCGATTAAAAAGCAAACTCTCCTTTTCCTATACCGAAGGCCTCTTCAGTTCCGTGCACCACGCTCCGTGGAAGCCCCCGGGGGAGCTGTGGTTTCCCAGCCACGCCGGAGGCGCGTCTACCTACCTGTCCATCTCTATGTCGTGTGTCTCAATACAGATGGGTAGACAGAGCCTCGTTTACGGTCCTTACTACTTCTCGGGTCAGTCCGTACAGTTTCCTGAGACAACAGAGTCACGAAAATGTTGCTCTCTCCTAGAAATCATTGAGTAAGTAGACAAAGCGTGTTGGGGGTGGGAGTGGGGTGGGGGGACAAAGCCGTCCCTAAAGGCAGAGGTGTATCTGTCCCGGTCGGGTGGCCAGGGAGACCCTGGGCCAGGGGCGCCCACAGCTCAACCCTATCTCAGGTTGGCCAGATACACCGTCCCCCGCCCCCGACACACAGATGCAGTCACCTCAACAGTGACTTTTTTCCCTCTGTGCTGTGTGCTTCCTCCCGGGACAGGTAATTGGCGCAGAGACTTTTTTTTTTTTTTATCAGCTGATTAGACCTAATGGTTTCCATGGCTGCTCGAACAAAGCCCGGAAAAAGACATGAACATTCCCAGAAGAGCCCTGGGAGACAGCAGCCCCCCAAAAGCAGGGCCCTGGGCTGCACCCACCCCTGGCGCTCTGCTCTGGGGAGGGAAGACCAGACCTCCAGAGATACCAGCTCCAAAAGGGTACTGACCGGGGCCCTCGGAAGAATTCGGGTTTTATTTCCTAGCCCCCCACCCTGGAACCCGGGTTGCCATCATTTATCAGCTGGCGGTGTGGTCCGGAGAGAAGGAAGGAGTGGCACCCTCCCTGGCCGTCGGAGAGCGTGGGCCACCACCTGCCAACATGCCCCGCAGTGCTGTGCCCGGGAGGAGCCCTGTCAGACGAGAGACGCCGAGACACTGGCCCGAGGGCAGCGGAGGCCGAGGAGGTGTCCGGCTCCTGGTGCTGGCGGGTTCAAAAGGCCTCAAGTGCTTTGACGAAAGGCCCAGGGCGGAAAGAGGATGCTGGCCGGACAGGCCCGGGGGCCGGCCGCTCACCGGTCATGGAAAGACGTGACTGGCCCCTTGGGTGAAGAAGAGGCAGGGCTCGAAAGGAATGGCCACGAGAGCCGTGTGAGTGGGCTGGAGGAGAGGGTCTCGTCCCGCGGCGGGGAGAGGCGCAGGGCATGGACACGCTCCGCTCAAAACTAAGCCCCCCTCCCCCACTTTGGCCCACTTGAATCACTTTCTCATACAATGAGATCAGGAGAGAGATTTTTCCAAGCCTTAATTTCATGTCTCTGTGAAGGTCGCCCTCCCTTTGGCCTCAAGCGCCCCCGACACGGGCCGTTCGGGCAGCAGGGGGAGGAGCAGAGGGGGTGTGAGGACGTGGGGCATTGGCTCAGGAAGAAGGGGAAGGGACAGAAGCCCGAGGTCCTTGCTGTTTCAGAAGGGAGGTCCCCTCCCTCCCAGCACAACCCATGCCTTCTGCCGGTGTCCCAGGCCCTGGCCTCCCCACGGCCCCCGAGTCCCCACTGCCACTACGCTTGGGCCCCCATTCTTACTCTCCTTTCCCCTCAGCCACACCAGGAGGAGGTCAAACCATCCCTTTAGAGGTTAGGAAGGCATCCGGGGAAGAGCAGGCGGCCCTAGAGTCAGCGAGGTCGGGAAGGCCTGCAGGCCTGGGGGATCAGCTTCCTTCCCTGCAGCACAAAGCAGGCACCTCGGCCTCTGTGCCTGAGGACATGTGGGTCTCCTGCTCCCGGAGGCTCCCTGCAGGCCTCCTCCGGCCCTGTAAGTGCTGAGGATAGCGGAGACCGGCCAGCCAGCCCCTGGGGCCTGCTCTCAACTTTCCTCCCCCTCATCAGACACCCTCCCGGAGTCCTGAGAGCGAGCCCCCGAATGTCCGCCGCCTCACGGCCCCCCAAGCCAAGGAGGGGGCCTTAAGCCAGGTCCACTCTGAACCCCTGTCCCCTCCTGGTCCAACTCCTCCGAGTGTCCTAAGGAGAGGGATGCGGCAGGGCTGCCCAGCCTCCCCCAGGCCCCCGCAGCGCGTGAGGACGCAGGGCTCCTGAAGACAAGGCCGGGGCCCAGGCTACCGCTGCTGTCTAGAATGTCCCTTCCGTGGGCGGCCCGCCTGACACTCGCAGCCTCTAACTAGCCAGAACCACCTCAATGGCCTCAGCGTTGATGAGTGTTTTTTGTGGCATTTATAGCAGGTTTTAAGTTTAAAAAAAAAAAAGAGCCCATGACACTTCTTTGGTTTAAGTGGTTTACCCTTCGTGGTAATCAGATGTAGTGATTAGAATCTCTTTTCTATTACATGGCAATTTTCCTTTAAATTTCCCCTTAAAAAAAAAAAAAGAGTTGGGGGGTGGGGCGGAGAAGAGGCGAGGCAGGGGGAGGCAGGAGGGGAGGCAGCCCGGCCCAGGCGAGTCATTTGCATTTTGCGAATGAGGCCTCTTGTAAGCTCAGCTCAGGCGTGGGGCCCAACGTATGGAATGCTTAAGAGATTACTAAGAATAAAATCTATTAATTAGTCATACTCAATTCCGCAGACATGATGTGCATCAAAAGCTTCTTTTCTTCCCTTTTCTCCTTCCCTTTTCCTGCGGCCTCCCCGAGGAAGCCTCCATCTTCTCTAAATTGGCTCCAGCTTCCTGGGCCGCCCCCACAGGAACATGGCGGCCGCGTGGCTGACCGGAGGGCCTCCCCACCCAGGGCCCAGAGCCCATGTCTGCCTCGTGCCTCTTCTCCCTCCCTCCTTCCCCTTCCTCTAGGGGCCCAGGGAGGCCCACCGGGAGCAGAAAGTGAGGAGGCGTCAGGAAGGGTTTCCAGAGAGGTGGAGGGAAAGCCTGTTTTGTAAATCCACAGCCTCAGTTTCCCCTTCTACAAAGCGGAGGGTGGGCTGAAGCAGGAGTCGGGCTTCCACCCGAAGAGCTGGGGGCTCCAAAGGCCAAGGAAGGGCTCCCCCCTTCCACCGATTCTGGAAGGTTCTAGTTGAGGCCCGGAGTGGGAGGGGCAGGCCAGGTGAGGATCCCTGCGGGGGCCTGAGGTGGCAGATGGGCCTGGAGGAGCGCCGGGGGCTGTGCCCAGCACACCCCTGAGCCTCCCTCCTTCACATGCTTGGAGCTGAGGCAGGAGGAAAGGTTAGCCCTTGTCCCTGCCCCACCAATGGCAGCCCAAGTCCCAAAGCAAACCCCCTCCACTCTGGAAATCTGCTGCCTGCCGAACACACCAGGGAGGAGGACGGGGCTTCTGAGCCTCGCGCTTATGAAAAATACAACAAGGAAAATTGGACGCAGCAGACAGGGAGCGACGGAGCTAGGGAGGCAACCAGGAGAGAGCTGGGGTGTGCACTGGAAGGCGGGGGGGCCTGGGGCGCGCAGGGGCTCGTGTTCCCAAGAACTGGACCGGCTCTCAGGGCCAGGAACACAGCCAGGGGCAGCTGTGGGCGCACTGCGTGCCCTGTCCCTTCCCTGCACTCGGCTCAGTGCAGGTGATGGGCGGAGGCCTCGAGCTGGATGGGTGCCAGGGTGAGTGCTAACAAGCAATTCACAGCCCTGCACAGGCCTTCCAGAAGGCAGACAGAGGAGGCATCTTTTTTCTTAAGGAGGGATAAAAAGGCTCAAAAATGCAAATCATTACCGTTTACAACCAAGCGAGTCTGCTAAATTGATTAGAAGAGATTAAACTCCTTGGAGGTGAAGGGAAAGGGGGATTTTTCGCATTTTATGAACCTGCCCCCAGTGGCAATGTGCAAAGCAGGGATTTTCCAGCCTGGCTCACGGGCTGCCCCTGCACAGCCCCAGAAGGAGCTGGGGGTCTGCGAAGGTTGACCCCACACAGGCCAGAGCGCTCAGAAAACAGGCTGGGCTGGACAGAGCCTGGGCCCAAGCACTGCTCAGGGAAGGCAGTTCTGCCCCGGTCACCAGGCTTGTGCTCGGGTCTCTGGGACGGGGTGGCCCACACAGGTCATTCAGAAGCTGTCCCAGCCCCCCAGCAGAGACTCCACCCCTGCCCTCCAGCTTCTGTCTGCCTTCAGGGGTGAAGGAGCTGGTCTAAGTTACTTAGAGAGTAAGACATTAGAGCCATGCGCTCTTCTGCTTCCTTTCTGTCCCAGAGTAGGTCTGTGATTCATTCCCCGCGGCCAGGGAAAGGGTGTGGGGGCAACCAGAAAGGGAAAACGGAAGGTCAGGGAAGAGAAACTCTGCTAGCACAGGAATAAGACAGTGAGTCCTCCGTCACTGGGAGCATTCAAGCACTTGATGGGGATATGGCAGATATTTTCCTCCCTAAGCCAAGGCCTGGTTCTCTGACTAGAAGACCCTGGTTTCCACCCTCACATTATCATTTCCCCAGGACCCCATAAGGAACCTATCAAGAAATGTTTACTGTGCTGCTCAAAATGACCAGTATCCCCTGAAAAGCCCGCAGCCGGGCCACCCAGCCCTGTCGAAGAGCTGCTTGCGCCAACAGAGATGCTTCAAAATCGCCGTCCTCAGGGTCCAAGAGACCCCGGGAGAGGAAGTCCAGACACGCTCGCTCCATCTTGGAGTCTGCGCCTGGAGGATGGAGGGTGACCTGGCCCACCCACTGCGGCTGGTCCCCGTCCTCCAAGCCGGGGCCCCTGCCCGAGCCGCGCCCTCCGCTGTCCCCACCCTGGCTCCCTTCCCCTCCCAACACACAGCGCTGCCGGCTTCATCCATCCTTCCCCGCCAGGTTGACGGCTGCCTGGGGCATTTTTCACTCTGTGTTTTTAAGCATTTACCATTTCTTTTGAAATGGTCCAAGTAGTTGCCTGAAATACCCACACTCGGTTCTTTAAAAACACTCACAAAAAGATCCCCTTGGCTCTTGAGTCCCCCCTCCCCCCCTCCCCTGCCTCCCTTCGCTCCCCCCACCTCTGCATTTTTAATATATTGTTTCTCCCTTGTTTTGGAAATTCTCTTGTTGCTGGGGTCAGGCCTGCTTCTCTCCGTAAGTGGGGGTGCACGTGTGCCCCAGACCCCTGGTGCTGCGGGGCCCAAGCCGGCCCTTTCTCCACGTCACTCCTGAAGACACTGTGCAGGGGGCCGACCCTCAGCGGGGGGGCAGCTCCTGCCCTGCTCCCCAGACAGGAGCCTGACAGGCCCTGGGCTTTCTGAGACTACTGTCACCGGCCCCTCCCGCTCCGTTACTGAAATGCCCGGCTCGTTCCGGGAGGGCAGTATGGCTGTGCTGAGGGTACCCGGCGCCCTGCGGAGGCCTGAGCGGGCCCCCACTTCCTAGCAAAGCGAGCCCCTCGGGCACCTGCAGCCACCACGGTGCCCTGGGCCCTGTCTTTCCCACACCTACCCATGCCACCTCCCACCCCCACCTGAAAACCCAAAAGCCGGAGTCTGGAGAGTCCCTGCAGGAAGGTTGGCTGTCATCACCCCTAAGTCACCTTTATGGCCATCAGGGTGAGTGGCTGCTCTGGAGAGGTGCCGGGTCACCAAGGCCCAGCACAGCGCCTGGCACACAGGGGCGCTCCATCCTCTCTTCTCAGAGCCTTCCTTCCCCCGTTTGCTGTCTGCCCCCTTGGGCTCAGGGCAAAGGGCCCCGGCGCGTGTGCTGCCAACGACCTTCTTCCCACCCGGCACCTGCCTCGCCGGCAGCCAGCCAGGGAGGGGCCCCTCTCGGCGGCTTTTCCTCGCAGGAGCATCTCACTCTGCTGTCCCTTGGACCCGCCGATCACCAGCTGTGAGCCTGAGGGGGGAATCCGGCCACAGGGCCAGCTCTAACAGCCAGCTTGGGTGACTCAATTTCCTCTCTCCGAGCCGAGCCTCACGTGTGTGACTGACGAGGAGGGCAGAGGCCTGGGTGTCTTGCCTTGTCTGATGCTCCTGTCTGGACTCCCTGCACCGCCCCCCGCCCCAGCCACCCGCCTGGAGGAATTAACCACGATTTCTCCTCGAGACAGAAAAACCTATGCGACTGGGCCCGACAATCACAGCATCACAGCTAAAGCCGACACGGGGTGGCCGCGCTCACCTCCACGGAGCCAGGCCATCCAGGGCACCTCTCCCTGCCCCCTGCAGGGCGCATGTCTGCAGCGTGTCCTACCCAACTCTGGCTGGTCCAGTTTTTGGAAGGTTCTGGATACCCAGGAGGAAGACACACAACCCTGAAACTGGCCTTAGGTTTTTGTTTTTTTGGGTTTTTTGGTTTGTTTTTGTTTTTTTTTTTAACCCAACCCAGCTGAGACACCCACCCTGGTGTCCAGGGCCGAGCGCCAGGCTGCAGCATGGGGGGATTCTTTGGATAGAGGGCCCTGGTGCCTTCCAGCTCATAAAGAGATGCTGAGAGCCGTGGGGAAGAAGCCAAATAGCCCAGGCTTGGAGGTTTGTCATCTGAGAGGGAGAGAGATGGTGCTGAAGGTTGGGGGAGGCTGCGGGGTTGTGAACACAGGCGAGCCTGGGCTCTGGCGCCCTTGCGTGTGCGGCTGGCGGGAGCGGACGCCCGCTAATTATGAATGTCACCAGGCAGGTGTGAACAGGGACGTAAAGGAGAAAAAGGAAACTAAAAGAAACCCCACGCCTCAACCCTGCAGTGAATGTTTTCTAAGAGCCACCGACAGCAATTCCCTCTCCTGATGTTAAGAGGTTGTTTGTATCTCATTTGGTATCGTAAAGATTTCTGGAGCCACTCGGCGCTTCGCTCTGTGCGATCCATTCCCAGCGGTCCAAGGAGGAGGAGGAGGAGTCTGGGGAGGGAGCCTTGGCCGACCCCGGAGGATGGGACAGAAGGCAGGGTTCGCAGCCCCACAGGGAGGGCCGGCCCGTGACCGTGACCAAGGCCTCTTCTGCCTTCCTGCCGCCCTGAGCTTCCGCCGCTGCGCCCCCACCTTCCTCACCTGCAGAACCGGCCCCGGAAGGCCAGGTGGCCACCGCGCCTTGTCTCTCCTCCTCTTTCTCCGAAGGGTAAAGCAATCTCGGGGGTCTGAGTGACGGGACTCCTCGCACTGCCGCCCGCGGCCGTCCGAGACCCGGGCCCGCCTGCCTCTCTCCCAACCTCACCCCCAGACAGGGGTTTTCGGGAAACCGAGACACACAAACACCCACCACGACCACAACACAAACCAAAGTGCACTGCGAACCGCCCTTTGGCCTCCTTCCTGTAGGTGCCTTGAAACTTCAATGTTGAGATGAATGTGATTAACTCTTTGGTCCTTTTTTCTGTTTGTCTGTTTTCATATAAAATGTCCAAGTCCACTTTCCTTCTCCTTTCTTGAAATAAATAGAAAGATTTAACTTTTACAGTCATCTCGGCTGCTGATTCGGCTTGGGGGTCCGGCGTCCCAGGGGCCAGGTGTCTGCAGCCCCTCCCTAGGCCCCCCACCCCCGTTTCAGCTCTGCCATGTGGGGTCCCCCCCGGCACAGAGCGGTGGCCGGGCGGGACAGAGACTCTGGGGTAAGTTCCCCGGGGCGCGATCGGGATCAGAATCACGAATCTGCAGCAGGGCAAAGGGACCTCTGACCCCATCCCATAGGCCCTGGGAAGGTAGACCCACTGAAGGCCGACTCCAAGAGTGGCCGGGTGTGAGGTCCCGTGAGACCTCTGGGCGCCACATGGGCACCCAGGTAAGGCTGGAACCAACAGGCCCTGGGGACACATTGCTGTTCTGCCACCAGGCGAACATCAGCCTGGGTTCCCACCGCCCAGATGCCCCTTGTCCCCGAGATGTACCCCTACATTCACAACCCTCTAAGCCTTATGTGATCTCTCATACTACAACAGGGGAGAAGGGGAAAAAGATGATTTTCTATGAGAACAATAGCAGTTTCTGCTAAATTTAACATAAAATAAGAACTCATTACTTCTGCCTTAGATCTGATTGCGTGTCTGGATATGGGTTAATGAGTTTTTCCTCATATTCCAAGGAAGCAAAGTTATTTCTCGACAAGCTTTGGGGGTGGGTGGCTGGGCCGGGGTGACACAGGCATCCCTGTCCCTCCTCGTCTCTTAGTCCTCACCTCCCAGCTTGGTAGGAGCCAGCCAAGAGAGACAGCTCCAAAGAGCAGCCCATGATGTGGCCTTTGGGCAAGGGCCGAGTGTGTGGGCACACAGCAGGTGCACAAAAGAGCCACCCAGCCCTTCCCGACAGGAGACCCATCCTCTGGGGAGCCGTGTTTCCCCCGGGGGTATTTCCCTGGATGAGGAGAGAGCAAGAGAGAAGGCCTGGGGCAGGGGGCAGAAGACGGGTCCAATTCTGGAGCTGCGAAGCTTCTGGAGCTCCTGCTGGGAAGGCTCTGTCTGCCTCCTCCAGCCATACCAGGTCCTGGTAATTCCCCAGGCAGGCCTGCCCTGACTTGGGCTCCTGGTCTGTACCTTGGCTGATTTGGGGGCTCAGGTGCCCTTAAAGGCCCTGGAAGGTTCCACTTGGGCACTGTGTCTGGAAAGGCTGTCCCGTCCGGCCCCACGCCGGGCCGACACCGCTAGGGTGACCAGTTCCAGTGTCTCCCTCACTGGCTGGTCTCGCCACCCGTCTCTTCAGGTCCCAGAGCACACTTGCCTGGTACGCAGGAGGCATCCATAAACGTGAAGCGAAGGAATGAGTCAATAAACACCAGTAAATCAATCAACCGGCGGATCCATTGATCAACGCTGAGTCCCAGGAGGGGCAGCTCTTGGCAGCCCCGGTGTCCCAGTAATCTGACAGGTTTACTTTTCCTCTCACGGCCCCCAGCCCCGGGGAGGGCAGAGGGAGTGGGGGGCAGGGGCAGAGGCACGGATGGGCCTGCCCCCAGCTCGTCTTACTCTGTATACAGCAGTGGCACTGCCAAAACCCAGCGCACCCCCAGGGCTCCCTCCAAGCCAGGGCAGGAGGTTAGGGTTCCCAAACTGGGTTCCACAGACAGCCAAAGTCTGCAGATGTTCTCTGAAACCCGCTAAAGGCAACGTCCGGTCAACCCAAGCGTTCAGCTTCAGGAGGGACAAGGCGAGGGGACGGGGGCACCTCAGGCTCCGGGTTGGAAGCCCAGACAGGGCTAGGTCACAGGAGGGACTCACCAGGACCCGTTGGGGTGGCTCCGGGATCTGTATTTCAGGTCGACGGAAAGAAGACCTTCCAATCATAACTAACCCTTTGTGGGAGGAGTAGGTGGCCGGAGAGGCCGTGAGCCCCGTCCTCACGGGACAGCAGGCAGAGCTGGCTGCCAGTCCCTCGAGGGGGTATGAGTTCTGGGTGGTGGAGGGGACCCACTGGCCCCAAAGAGCCCCTGTCTCCCTGTCATGGCTCCAAATGGACCACGGGAGACGGGCCCCCACCACCCCCCGCCTCAGCACCTGCTTGCCCTGCTCTGACCAAGCACCTGCCAGACCTCTCCTCCCCAAAGACATCTCAGGACTCGCATGCACCAAGGTTACAGGCAGGTATGGGGTAAGACCCCAGACGGCTGCCCTGCGACCAAGGGGCGCCCCAAGACCCAGGGCCCTGGCTTCTTACATCCAACTCCACCTGTTCGGTCAGATCCAGGACTAAAAGTTCTAGTTCAAATGGGACAGAGAGGGCACCTGGGTGGCTCAGTGGGTTAAAGCCGCTGCCTTCAGCTCAGGTCATGATCCCAGGGTCCTGGGATCGAGGCCCACATCGGGCTCTCTGCTCGGCAGGGAGCCTGCTTCCTCCTCTCTCCTCTCTCTCTGCCTGCCTCTTTGCCTACTTGTAATCTCTCTCTCTGTGTCAAATGAATAAATAAAATCTTAAAAAAAAACAACAACAACAAAAAAACATATTCAATGGGACAGAGAAAGGGTGGCCACTACTCCTGTACCTGGATCCCGCCCTTACCTGGCCACCACCAGGCTCTAGAAGTTTCCCTCTTCCTGTGCCCCCACTTCCCAAGAGGGCTCTGGGGCCTCACCAAGCACCCTGGAGAAGAAGCAACCAAACCCCAAACCACGCCCCCACGCCCAAGTTCTGTGGCCAGTTCTCAGCACCCTGCTTAGGAGGTCCCAGACGGAGCAGGGGACACCCAGCCAACGCCAAGATACCCCCGCAGCAGGTCTGGGCGATGCATGCTCACCGACTCCGGGGCGCCCGAAACCAAGCGTGCTCCCGGCCCGACCTGATGCCGGCTGCCTCGCCCACCCTCTGCCAGGCTCCAGGCCCGCTTGTCAGCACCTTGCCTCCCCACGGGCCTGCCGCCCGGCCGGCACCTCTGAAGGACCCTCTCCTCCCACGGCCAAGTAAATAGGCTCTCTCGAGCCACTAACTGACNCCCCCCCCCCGAGATTTACAGGGGAAGTGAAATCTTATTTGCACTGCTGCCAAGCCTGGGCCGCGATGAAATTATGCCTCGAGAAGAGACCGGCCAGCTCCTCGCGGAAGCGGCTGCATCAGAGACGGGCTTATTAAAAGCCACAGTGGCCACATTTCAACCTGTTTCAGGTGTTAAGTAATTTACTGCCACCCAGAATTCAGTGGCAGGTTTTTATCATTTTTATTTCCGTGATGCGGGCGAGGGCCCCCCCAAAGTCTCTACGTAGGGAATTGTGGGTCTAAACGCTCCCTGTCCCCCAGCTCTGCAAAGGGAAATGGGAGAGCGGGAGCCGGGCAGGGGGTGAGGGTGCGGGCCGGAGGAGCAGCCAACAGCCCCGATTCTCCCCAGGGTCACACCAGGCTTGGCCAAAGCTCAGAGTGACAGGGAGACAGGCTCTAAGATCCCACGCCCCACACCTGGGAGCCCAGGGATCCCCCAAAGTCCCCGTAGGCAGCAATAGTATAAGCTCTGTGAGAGTGGAGACCACCTCTGTCTCAGGACCTGACACCCCACCCCGCGACTGAGCCTTTATTGAGCACCAACGGTGGGCAGGGCCCTGCCCAAATGCAGGACACTGCAGTGAGCAGGACCCCAAAGATCCCTGCCCTAAGCAGCTCTCGTTCTACTGGTAAGTATTGAGTAAATATTTGTGGTTGGTTGCTTAAAATCTCTGAGAGGCAAACAAGCTCTTGAAAGGAGAGACGGGGCGCCTGGGTGGCTCAGTTGGTTAAGCGACTGCCTTCAGCTCAGGTCATGATCCCAGAGTCCCGGGATTGAGTCCCACACTGGGCTACCAGCTCCATGGGGAGTCTGTTTCTCCATCTGACCTTCTCTCTCGTGCTCACGCGTGCTCTCTCTCTCTCTCTCAAATAAATAAATAAAATCTTAAAAAAAAAAAAAGGAGAGACGGGGGCACTCGGGGCACGAGAGGGAAGGCGCAGGGAGGGAGGGAGGGGGCCCCGCATTCCTGAGTGTTCCTGGGCTCCGGGCCAGTGGTGGCAGCAGCCTGCGGGCAGGGAAGGCTCCTGGATCTCGTGCAGTGAGGGGTTCATGCCCCGCCTTGACCCTCCTCGGGCCCCCCAAAACCCGAGGAATGCATGGTCTCCCAGGAAGCGAGGATGGGGAGCCCTCTGTGGTCTGGGGCTCGCAGAGTCAGGAAGGGCCCCCAGTCCTCCCCCGAGTGCTGGGTGGAGGGCTGTTTGATGCCTGCTGGCTTTGGGGGGATTAAGCCTATTAAGAAGGCTACTGGGGGCTTATCCAACGCCCTTTCTGATACCCCCCCTTCTCCACCTGTTTTCAGATACTCCAGGAAGACCGAGGGGAATCTTCAAAGTCCAGGCTGAGCCAAGAGCAGAAATTCTTTAATTAGCTTTCTCTTGGATCGGGGCCCTGGCAAATGGATTAGTTGTGATGGGGCGGGAGAAAGGGGCCGGAATTCTCCTTAAAACTGAGATTACAAGCCTGGGGTGAAGGGCTGGGGGGGCCCGTCACCGGGGATGGCGGATCCCTGAGCAGACCCTCCCCAGGGGCCGGCAGATGAAAGCTGTCACCAGGAAGACGCAGGATGTGTGCTCTCGGCAAGGCCGTGGTCCTCAGGAGCTGGCGCAGAAAGATGCTTGGCGTGGCTGGGCTGTGTGCCTGGGTCTCCTAATGAATGTGCTTCCTTCCCGGGTGGCCGCGCAGGTCTGGAACTTCATGATTGGGGGGATTCCCTAAAGGGGGGCCCTCTATGAGAGGTCAGGCACCATGGCCCGATGGTGCCAGGGACCAGACATCTGTCACCGTGTCTCATCCTCACTTATCCCCATTTCCAAGTGACCAAACTAAGGTCCAGATCTAAGGAGTATGCCCAAGCCCATAGTGGCTGAGGTTACAGTTGGAACCAGGCCTGTCCAGGCTTTTCCCACTGCCCCAAATCCTGGCCCACAAGGCCCCTCGAGGAGCCCTGAGTGGGGGGCGTGGGGAGTCTTGAGCCTGGAGGAAAAGGCACAAGTGAGCCCCCCCTGGAAATCAAGGCAGGGAAGTAGGCCTCCCCATGCAGGCCTCTTCCAGGAAGCCTTTCCTGACCAGCCCACAGCGCTCTGGATGCCCCATCAAGGCACTTACAGCCTGTGTTGTAACTCTGTTGACCCCACTATACACTGAGCGCCTGTTAGAGGCAGGGGCTGGGTCTTCATCACCCATACTCTCCGAATGAAGGAAGGAGGGCTGTGCTCACCTCAGTCTGGGGACCAGAAAGAGAAGCCCGGTAGGAGGCTGGGCCTCCGGAGCAGGAGGAAGGGAAGGATCCCGGGAGCCAAGCTCCAGGCTAGTTTCTCTCTTGGGCCCGGGGTTCTCCTGCTGACCGGCTTTGCCCAGGGAGGTGCACAAGGCATGGGTAGGTGGGAGGATGCTTCAAGGACTCGGAGACCCAGATTCCCGGGACCAAAGCCGTTTGAAGTACGAGTTGTGCTCTCCCCCGTGAGGTCTGCATCAAAGCAGCTCTGCTGTGGTCCAGCCACGCTGCACTCTACAGATAAGAGCCACCCTCGCAGGACGGGCTGAGAAAGGGCGTCTGGGCCACCCCCAGCTTCCCCCCTGGCCTCCCTGCTCCCGGTGCAGCAAGCTGAGCCACCCCCAGGCCCCAGTCTGGGTGCTCCTGCCAGCTCCCCATCCTGACCCTCTGGACAGGTCAGCACCAGGGTCTGGTCCCCACAGGTCCCAGCTCCCTGGAGAATCCCAGACACCTAGGCCGCATCTCCCTTGCAGCCCTAGCACCTAACTAGCGCCTGCTGAATGAATGAATGAGCATGAAGTTGAATGAACCACCATCTACAGAGGGCGCATGGGCAGGAGGGTGTAACCCAGGTCAGGGGAAGGTCCTGGAGGAGATGACATCTGAGCGGGGACCGGGAGCATGACCAGTGTTGGCCCAGTGAAAAGGGGGGAAAGGGGGCGCCTGGGTGGCTCAGTGGGTTAAAGCCGCTGCCTTCGGCTCAGGTCATGATCCCAGGGTCCTGGGATCGAGGCCCGCATCGGGCTCTCTGCTCGGCAGGGAGCCTGCTTCCTCCTCTCTCCTCTCTCTCTGCCTGCCTCTCTGCCTACTTGTAATCTCTCTCTCTCTGTGTCAAATGAATAAATAAAA
>LNAC01000014.1:3116178-3136450 GCA_002007465.1 Ailurus styani
GGACGCAAGGAGATAGGGCTGAGCTTTGGACTCTCTTTCAGGCCATGTTACGTCCTAGAGACCACCCCCCACTGGGGTGGGGCCGAGCCTCAGCCAGGAGGCCCCAGGGTCAAGGCTGGGAGTAGGTACAAGCCCACTGGGGGGTCTGGAGAGAACAGCTTCAACCCGGCACCCCTGCAAACAGCGTGGGCTGCACAGAGCTGGGTGTGGAGAGGAAGGGAAGGTGCCCCAATCCCTGGGGAGGGTCCGTGGCTTCCACGGGCTGCGTCCAGACTCCTTCACCATCCAGGGACAACAGGGGACCATCCGTCTAACGGGCAGGCAAGCCACAGCCTCCTGGAGAGGCCCGAGGCCGGCTGGACAGCCTCTTGCCAGGGCGCTGGCGGAGCATTCTGGTAGAGCAAGCCAAGGGCTGCAGATCCAGCCCTTTTCATGCTTGGCCAATTTAATGGTCCCCATTAATTTCAAAACACACACATTCACACAAGCTCCGGCCTCCTCAGCTCAGTGCTCAGGATCGAGAGCAGGCTGGGGACACAGGCGGGCACACAGGTGCGGGCGCTGGGGCCAGCCCGCCTCAAGGACAGGGAGGAGCCGCTCGGCAGGGGGCGGGTGGGCAAGGGGCCCTAACGGGTACCTCCTGACCTTGTCCCTTCTTCCTGCTGAGAAGAAAGACAGGGAGGAAGGGCCCAGCTATGGGAATCAGGGAGGCCTGCTTTGCCACTTTCCTGCTGTGTGACCCTAAGCAGGTCACGGTCCCCCTCTGGGCTTAAGATACGCACCCATTTTCCTGTCCAAGCCTGCAAATGCCTTCAGGGCAGGTACTAGGTCATGCTGAGTCTCATATCCCCAGAGCCTCACGCAGAGCCGGGAACCTCACAAGCAGCCCGCCCTGTGTACTCACCTGCAAAACGTATCCACCCCTTCCAGCCCTGGCATCTGTGACCAGCCGTGAGGGGCAGAGTGGTGTCTGGGCTGGGGCAGGAGGAGGAGGCCCAGAGGGGGTCCCTGGCACAACCAGTCCCTCCCTCTGTCTGACCCACTCTCCAAGGCATTCAAACAATCATTTATTCAACACACTTTCATTGAAACCCAGGACAAAGGGTCAACGGGTGCAGGGTCCGGGGTCCGCCTTCGTGTTCCCTATGGAAGGACGGGAAGGATCTGGCTCGGACACAGGAGACTTGGCAGAAGACCCTTGGGGTGGAAGGACCTTTCCAGGGTCCTCGAGTCCTGCCCACTGGCCAAGCTCAGCTCGCTGGACCAGGCCCTGTGAGCCCTCCAGGGACTCTCAATAATTCAGGAGGGATCCATCATTCATGAATTTATGTAACCGCTTCTCGACCTTGTGGAAATAAGCCGCCCTCCTCTTCCAGTGGTGGAAATTAGGCCTTGGCAGTGTCTCGGGTGTTCTGGGGAGGGGGCCAACTGGACCCCAGGCCTCCCAGCTGGCCTTGCAATCTACTCTGCCCCTCACCCCCAGACTAGAAGCAGAGGGAGCTTCTGAGAAAGGGGGAGCTTCTAAGCATCCCCTTTAAACCCCAAGTCTGAAAGGTGAGGGTTTGGTTTCTGGCTCGGTCTTTTATCAGCGCTAGGGCCCCTTCAGTGCCTCAATCTCCTCGTCTGTAAAATGGGGCAAATACTAGTTCCTGCCTCAGAAATGAGGCGATGTGGGGGGCAGCCCCTGGCCCAGACACTGAATAGCAAGCTGCCCCCAGCCTCGAAGCAGGGGCTCTGGGGGGTGAGTAGAGGGGTGCAGGGGTTGGGAAACAGGTCCACCAAGCAGACCTCAGGAGCTACAGCCCCCGTGGGGCCCGCAAACCCAGACCGAGACGGTAGGGCCATCTTTTCTGCACCGACCACCCCCAGCCTGTGCCAAACACCCACCCCACTTCTCAGTTTCCCTGCAGGGCAGACAGATGATGACGCACCTCTTTGACCAGAAAAGGGAACAAAGACGAGGTATTTCCACCTACCCTCAAAAACATAAGGATTTCCTGGAAGCTCTGGGGTCTGGCAAATCTCCCCTTCCAACACCACTACTGGTTAGCTGTGGGGCATTAAGCAAGTTACTTCACATCTCTGAGCCTCAGTTTCCCCCACTGACACCGTGGGCTAATAAAATAACACCAGGAGGCCAGGAGAGGTGGCTTGGGAAATGCATACGGCCTAGATCTGGAGGGAGATCCTCGCTCAGGACTGGCCATGGCTCATTCCAAGCCCCTCAGAGCTTCCCCAAGTGTCCCCCCATCGGCCCTGCCTCACCCCTTCCTGCCACGGCTCTCCCCCTCTGCCCCTGGAATGTGACCTCTTCTAACTTCTGACTCAGCGCCCCCTTCTCTTTTTTTGTTTTGAAGATTTATTTATTTATTTGAGAGAGAGAGAGTGCATGTGAGCAGGGGGAGGGGCAGGGGGAGAGAAAGAGAGAGAATCTCAAGCTGACTCCCTACTGAGTGCAGACAGGTGCAGGGCCCCGAGATCATGACCTGAGCCAAAACCAAAAGCTGGCCAGTGAACTGACTGAGCCACCCAGGCACCCCTGCCCTATTTTTTTTTTTTAAGATTTATTCATTTATTGGAGAGAGAGCGAGAGAGAGAGAGTCTGCGCTTCCTTCTCAGCACAAGCACTGCCTCCACTTTGCCTCCTCCAGGCAGCCTTCCTGGTTGTCTCTCCCGCTCTGCAGGCAGGACTCCCAGCCCTCACATACTTTGCTATCCCTTTCCGTTCACAGGTCTCACCTCACATTTGGGATTCGAGAGTGTGTCTTTTGTAGCCCAGGGCCTACCCCGATGCCTGGCTCAAAGCAGGCCCACCTCAAAGTCTGCTGAATGAAGGAAAGGCTATGCACGAGTTCAAATCCCGACTCAGTCACCTGCCTTGGTCTGATCACTGAGACCCTGCCTGCCTCAAGGATGCCTGGAGCTCAGTGCCACAGGGTGGGCGCCTAAGCAGCGGGGTGGGTCCTCCCCATGTGCCCCAGGGGCCCCAGGCCCAGCCAGAGCCCGGCTGCCCGCAGGCGGCCCACACCCGCCCCCCTGCCCACTGCAGAGAGGTTGCTGCCTTCGGAGGCAGCCGGCAAGCCTCAGCAAACACATTTAAATCCGAAGTGACAGATAAAGCGATTTACGGCGACAGTTTAGCGTCAGCTCACTTCCCACAAGGCAGCCGGCGGCCCTCAGCCCCTCCTGCTCGCTAGTCCATCAAGGCGGTCTCTAAATCACAGACTCCGAGCGGTGGCCCAGGGATGGCTGGGGCTGGCTCCTGGGGGCCCCGGGCAGTGGAGGAAGGGGGGAGGCGAGGATGGGGCTGGCTCTTGGGGTCCCTGGGCAGTGGAGGAAAGGGGGAGGCGAGGATGGGGCTGGCTCTTGGGGTCCCCGGGCAGTCGAGGAAGGGGGGAGGCGAGGAGGATCCGGCTGGTTCCTGGGGGTCCCCGGGCAGTGGAGGAAGGGGGGAGGCGAGGAGGATCCAGCTGGTTCCTGGGGGTCCCCGGGCAGTGGAGGAAGGGGGAAGGCGAGGATGGGGCTGGCTCTTGGGGTCCCCGGGCAGTGGAGGAAGGGGGGAGGCGAGGAGGATCGGGCTGGTTCCTGGGGGTCCCCGGGCAGTGGAGGAAGGGGGGAGGCGAGGAGGACCGGGCTGACTTCTGGGGATCCCCAGGCAGTGGAGGAAGGGAAGACAGTGGTGATAAGCGGCTGGCAGATTTTCACAAATCAAAGACCAAGACTTAGGGAAACAGAGCGCCACTTCATGCCTTATTTTAAATAAATAAGCGACTTCAAAACTCCCAGCAAGGCCGGCTTGTGGCCGTAAAGCACAGCTTCCCACCCGTTCTGCACATCCCGGCTCGCACGCCTAGGCCCCTCACAGGCCTCGCTGACCTGCCTTGCCTCCCGCCACCTCCTGGCAGAATTAATTGGTCCCTGCGGCGTCGCGTGGCACTTTGTTCAGACCTCGCTCCCAGGGCTTTGTCACATTATATTCTACTTAGCTGCTCTTGCTCTTGACTTCCTGATAACAATTTACTAGGGGCTCACGGTGTGCCAGGCCCTGGGCCCGGCCCTGGCTGGGCCTGAACGCGTGTCGTCCTCACGCCCGCCCTGGGTGGGGCCAAGGGTGGCCCATTTTTCAGATGAGGAAACAGAGGCTTGGAGCTGCCTGGCCGGAGGCCACTGCGCCACCAGCAGGAAGGCTGGGGCTCCTGGCCTCTGTGCCCGCGGCCCTGACTCGCTGGTCTGGGATGGCTTTGAAGTCGAAGATTCCTTCTGTCGGCACAAAGCATCACATTCATCCCTGCTCTGTCCCGTTATGCCCTGAAGGCCGAAGCTGGCAGCCGGACCCCGGGGCTGGCCAAGAATGGGGGTCTTTCTTTGTACAGGGACATTTCCTGCCCGGGACTCAGCTGTCTGCCGAAAACTAGGGACCCACAGGCATAGGTCTGGTGAGCTGAGAACCTCAAGGGCAAGGAAGTGGCCCAGTCAAGGTCATCCCCCCCACCCCTGCCCAGCCCATGCCAATGAGAAGATGGGAACATTCCACAAGCTGAGGCACCCCCCTCCCCGGCATGGAGACCCCCAGACCTGAGCTGTCTCTAGAGGAGACCCCAGGCACAGCTCTCCCCAGATACCACCCGGGGCGTCGTAGGCCAACGTGGAGCAGCAGGCACAGCCCCTGAGAATCTTCTGCTCCAGAACGGGGGCCTGCAGGGGGCTCCCTGGTTTATCTTGCCAGCATGGCAGCCCAATTTAATGAAGATGGATGCAGCATGCCCCCGTGGGTAGGAGCCATGGCCGGCTATCAGATGGCGGGAGCCTGAGATTTTCCGGGTGCTGCCTGAGCAAGCAGCCTCGGCGGCAGCCCGTGACAACACAGCCAAGGAGGCCCCAAGGCTGCCCACGCCGCACCTGGCTGCTTGAGGGGTTTGGTCCTGCCCCTGTGACCTCCAGCCCTGCCACCCACCTGCCTGGCAATCCCCCACCGGCCTCTCTGCCCCAGCGCCTCCCACCATGTACTACACAACCTACTTCTGATGACAACACACACACACACACACACACCATCACAGACACCACCCATAGTACACACATGTTCTAATCGCGTCTCAAACACCAACACAGTGGGGTAAAAAGCAGGCCTGGACTTCAAAAGCCAGAGGACCAGCTGGTAAACAGTCTGATTGCCCGAAGTCCCGTGGGCAGAGGGACTCAATGGGGAGGGAAAGAGGCAGGCAGGCACGGAGGGTACCTGGCCCTTGCCATCCCCAAGGATGCCCCAGGGTCCTCTGAATGGGTGGGAAGGGAGCCTGCAGCCAGGCCCAAGACACCCCAAACCCACAGCAGCTCTGCAGGATGGTGGGAATTGTAGGGATCCCAACCCCCCCCTTTCCCTCACAGGTCCTTTCCAGCCACCCCACCCCCCACTCCAGCCACAGTTCCTGTAGCTGGAGGGAGTCCCGGCCAGCGACGGCACCTTTCCTGTCCCTATCCCCATCTGACCAATAGGGACAAAAAGAGACACCCCCCACACACACACAAAATCCAGAAAGTCCAAAGCTGACCTCAAGTCCCCAGCCCAGTCCTACCCACACTGCTCCCCACGGGACCAACATTGCCCTTAGCTTCAAAAATAAAAAATTTAAAAACTCCCACCCCACGATAATTGCTCGCTCCTTCTCCCCATTGTGGTGGCTCCGCGGTCGCTGCTGAGAAGCAATTATTCATGGCTAATGATTATAATCAAGTCAAATAGAATTTAATGGACACGTATTCTCTTCCTGCTTGAAACTTTACATATGAATTAAGCACATATGGGTTTCACGAGGCACAGACCAGATTTATGCAGCCCCGAAAAGCCCCACGTTGCGTCGACTTTTATTCTGCTAATAAACAGGCTGATTTACGGGCGCCACCGGGCGCGGAAACCGCGATCTCTGCTGCCCCCTGGTGGGCGGCAGGCCTGGGCTGAGCCAAGGCCATGGGGTGGGAGTGGGGGTGGGGGGGGCAGGGAGGAAGCTGGGGGACCCTTGTGTGGGGCTCCAGGCCAAGACCACCAAGGAGCCCTGGGGTCTGACCAGTGGCACAGCCGCCGGAACACCAGTGCCCGGAAAAGGGAGATCTCAGGAAAACACCGCAAGAAGTGTTAGGTAAACTGAGGCAAGCAGAGAGATATGAAAGCTGCTTCTTGGCAGGAGGCACCGAGCATCCCTTGGCATTCCTGGGACAGGGCTGATACCCAGGGTAATGACCAGGCATCGATTCGAGCAGCAATGACAGAGGCAGGGGATGAGGCCTCGGTTCATGCCCAGGGCTGCATGAGCATCACCGTTTAGGTGCTGAGGTCCCTAATGCTCCCAACAACCCAGCGGGTGGGCTGTCCACCATCCGCATCCTGCGGAAGGAGAGACAGGAGCCCAGGCACGTACACGGAGGGGTCCCCAGAGAGACGCAGCGAGCGCTCCCTCCCCCAACACAGTGCTGCCCAATACAGCCAGGACCAAAGTGCTATTCCGAGAGCAAGAGGGGCTGACAGCCACCACACTCAGGAGCCTGGCCAGGCACAAGGACACTTCAGAAAAACCATCAGTCACGCCCACAGCCCCACATACGGCCTTTGGAGCCCCCACCCTGCTCCTGCTCCATCCCACCAACACCCCACTGTGGTCTCCACCCCTCCCTCCTGGCCTGTCAACTACCTACTCAGCTGGGAAGGGGCTGATAAGATGCCCCACGTTTCCCCAGGGCCACTCTGCAGCTCATCAAGGAAACTACTGGCAGGGGATCCTCTCCTACCCTCGCCCCCGATGGTCAGGGCCACGGGCACGCAGCAGAGCAGACCCACAGGCCTGCAGGACAGAATCCTCAGCCACAGCTCCAAGGCGTGGTCCTCCTACCCCAAACCAGCCCCTCCTGGGGCCAGGCAGCAAGAGGATCCTTCTCCTCCAGGCCACTATGACATCTGCCAACCCAACGTGGCTTGTCCTAACCCCATGTCTACCCAGATGGACGCGCAGGCCTGCTGGCAACCCCATCACCACCCCGTCCTAGTGGCTCCACGAGAAACACAGCAGGAGCACCTGCAGAAATCCAAAGGGGACCGAGCTCCCACTGCCCTAAGTCGGGACTCCTGTCTTTGTGTCACTGGTCACCTATGCGCGGAGACGGGCAATGTGGGGGGAAGGGGACACCTGTGGGGCCGCACAAACAGGCAGAGAGATGCACAGAGCAAATGCCACATCCAGAAACTCAACCCAAACCACGACAAACAGCCTGGGGCAGGCCGAGTGACTCCCTCTCCCCAGATCCCACGAGCCCAGCCCCTTATCAAGAACATCAGCTCCGCCAGGTCCCAGGGGCACCTGACAACGACAGCGCTCCCCTAGCCAGGACTGGGGTCAGACACAATGGCCACGAGGCCAAGGACTAGGTGGAGGAGATCTGAGCCCCTCCTGGGGGGAGGGGGCGGGGCCTGAGACTGCACAGGTGGGGAGGTGGCAGCATAACGAGGTCTCCCAGGATAAGAGGCTCTGCCCACATCTCTGAACGTTTCTCGAAGGAAGCTCCTCCATGTGAAGCTTGGTAAGCAGGCGAACGAGGGCTGGGATTCAGCCTCCACGGGTCCTGGTCCTACGAGCCACCTGTGTATCAGGTGGACTTGACTGTCTCTTGACGCCCACGGCTGACCTTGGCCAGACAACCACAGTCTGGGAGGACTCTCCCCAGGAAGGGAGAGCAGCAGGAAGGTCCTCCACTCATCACAACAAACCACCAAGCCACGGCAGGAAGCTGAGCCTAGGGCACTGGGGCCTCTTCCCCCAGCTTCCCCTTGACAAATTCCCTGGCCTGCTCCAGGTCCACGGCGCGGGGGAGGGCGGTATGGCAGGCAGGAGGCAGAGGAGGGGGAGCGGTGGTGGGGCGTCTGCAGCCCCTGAGGTCAGACCACCCTGTTCTGGCCTCCGCCTTCCTGGCAGGGCAGCCCGGCGCGATTCCAGCCAAGCTCTCTCCCTTCCCGGCCGCTAATGGGTCTCCGAGCTGCAAGGCAGCTCGGCCAAGGCGCCCCCGACACAGCAGGTCAGGGTTTCAAGGGAAAGGAGTACGCGCAGCCAACACACTGGGTCCCTGTGGCGCCAGCAAGCCCTCCTCCTGCGGCCGCCCGAGCCTCGCCGGAGCCAGGTGGCGTCTACCCGTGCCTGGCGCAGCAGACTGGAGCAAAGGGGACGCGGCGGCCACCCAGGTCCCCGGCTCAGGCCGGCCCGAAGCCCCCACTCACCGGCGTTGACGATGGCGTCTACCTCCAGCTTGGTGATGTCGCCTCGGAACAGGGAGATCTTCTCGTTGAGCTGCTTATCCTTCTTGTACTTGGGCTCCTCCACCTTCGTGGTCACCCCTGGACAAGCAGAGGCCGAGCGGTGGGGGTCAGAGAGAGGCCCTCACTGCAGAGTGACCTCCATCCGCCCCCCTCCACCTCCAGGGCAGGGGACTGGTGACACGGGCACCGGCCATCCTCAATGATTACCCGCACGTGGTCCCCTTGAATCTTCCCAAGGTTACGCACAGGTACGGGACTGTCATTCATCCCCATTTTACAGACGTGGAAACTGAGGCCTCGGCAGGTGAAGTGACTCGCCCTGGGTGATGGGCTGCCAGGCCTGCAGTGTGCAGGACTCCCCACAACTGTGAGGTCGTGGCCGCCGGACTCAGTTTCCCAACAGTACCACGGGGATAAGAAACGAAACTTCCTCAGACTGGGTTTGTAATTAAAGTGCCCCCCCACACACAGCAAGCACCCCGTGAGTGCTGCTGCCATTCTCCTTGGCGTGGCCGGTATGAGGCCCCCACCACACGGGTCGGAGGAGGCCGCTCACCAAATCGCCACCTGCCCCTCCCTAGTGCAGAGCCTACCTTTCGCCGTCTCCTTCCAGGTCGGGATCTTCTTCAGCCTGATGAAGTCCCTGCAGAAGTAATGTTCCTCCCGCTGCTTGTCACTCAGGCCCTTCAGAAATGCTGCAGGGGTGAGGTGGGGAGGCAGGAAGGAGCATCAAGGTGGGCAGGGAGGAGAGCGGTCCAGGGGGCTTCTTCCGCCCACCCCACCCCCCGTGTCTCTCCCCTCCTCCCCAGACTCTCAACTCACCCGAGGACGGGAGCCAGCCCTCCACGTCCACCCTTCCTGCAGGCACATTATGGGGTCGGGGAGGTTAGAGCTGGGAGGCCCCCAGACCATCCTGCCTCTTTGTTCAGGAGGGGAACTGAGGCCCAGGGAGGCAGAGGGCATCCCTCGGGTACCACGGACCTGGGTTCAAACACAACTCTGCCCCTTTCCAGCTGTGTCCGCACCTCTGGGCCCCTGATTTCTTCGATTACAGAGTGGGGATGAAGAGGCCCCTTGCGGAATAACTTCACGCTTACTCGGTGCCTATAAGGAAAGCAGGCTGCTGGCATTGGGCGAGTTTTAGTCCCAGTTACATCCTCGATGGGTGACGTCATCACCATGGTTATTTGCAGGCAGCAGGACACGGGGGACAGGACAGACATCCTCAAAGAGTCAAAGAACTGAGCAGATCTGGTGTCTGTACACAGCCTCCCCCTTCCCCTCAGCACCGGCAGAGAGGTCTGCACAGACAGACGCCGGGCTGGCTTCTCCCAGTGTACCCCAAGGGAGCAGCGAGAATTGTCCCCATCTTACAGATGAGGACACGGTCACACAGCTGGTGAGCGGGGAGCCAGGACCCCACCTGCTCCCAGACTCTGGGTCCACCCGACCTGGTCTCCTAGCTCTGACCCTGCTCCCTGGGCCTGGGCTTCCTTCTGGGTGGCCCGGAGCCCCCTTCCGAGGCTTCCCACAAGCACGGCCCTGCAGGCTTCTGGCTCGCGGGCTCCCTCTGCCGGCCTGAGGCCACCAGGCGCCCAGGCTCTCGGTCGGGCCTTGCCCCCCTAGCCCACATGCTCCCCCAGATGGAGCGGCCCTCACTGACCACTTGTTGGGGCGTGGGTAACAAACAGCAAAGGCCACACTCAAGGAACTCAAGAAGCACCAGAAAATGTGCAGAGGTGGGGGGAGGGGGAGCAAGTAGGGGGCGTGGTGGGAGAGGAAGGCTTTGCCTTCTGGAGCCTTCCTCGGAAAAAGCCTCAAGGGACAGGTGTTCAAGAGACCCATGGGTCCTCCGCACAGGCCCTCTGCCTTGCAGAAGCCAGTCCATCCAAAGCCTCTGTCCCTCCAGGATGCGCGACAGCAGAGAGAGGGTACGGCTCACGGTCCAGCTCCGTATTATGGTTGGCATGATCATAAAAGGCTCGTAGCCCCAAAGCTGCTTCAGCTGGGGCTCAAGCCAGAATTCCACTTTCTGGCGGCCGCTTCCGACCCTCTTCCACAAATGCCTACGACGCACAAGTCCTGCATATGGTACAAGAACGTAACACTCACTGAGGCAGATGTGGTCCCGGCCCCTGGGGACCCACAATCCAGCAGAGGACACGGAGGCCGGGCAAGCGGTCCACAGTCGGGCCAGGCAGCCAAGCTCCGGGGAAGCTCGGGTGGGTGGGAGGGGAGGTAGCAGGATCGGCGTCCTGGGCTTCTCCAGTGAGACTTGGAGAGAAATGGGAGGTAGCCAGGGCAGGGAAGGGCGTTTCACCACCTGAACAGTATGTTCGAGGTCCTCGGTGAGTGAAATTCAGGGCGTGGGGCAGAGGGGGGGCACTGGGGAGGCACGACGCTGTGAGGAGGTGGGGCCCACTGCGCAGCCAAGTCTGTTAAGGACTGACTTCAGCCCAGGGGCACCTGAATCAGATTAAAGATGCTTTCACAGGGGCACCTGGGTGGCTCCGTCAGTTAAGCTCAGGATCAGGTCATGATCTTGGGGTCCTGGGATCGAGCCCCACATCGGGCTCCCTGCTCATCGGGGGATCTAATTCTCCCTCTTCCTTTGCCCCTCCCCCCACTCATGCTCTCTCCCTCTTTCTCTCTAAGAAATAAATAAAATCTTAAAAAAAAAAAGCCTTTTGGGCGCCTGGGTGGCTCAGTGGGTTAAAGCCTCTGCCTTCGGCTCAGGTCATGATCTCAGGGTCCTGGGATCGAGGCCCACATCAGGCTCCCTGCTCAGCAGGGAGCCTGCTTCCTCCTCTCTCTCTCTGCCTGCCTCTCTGCCTACTTGTAATCTCTCTCTCTCTCTGTCAAATAAAAAAATAAAATCTTAAAAAAAATAAAATAAAAATAAAAAATAAAAAAAAAAGCTTTTACCAAACTCCTACAACTCAACACCAACGATCTGATTAAAAAATGGGCAGAGGATCTAAGCAGACATTGTTCAAAGAAGACATCCAGATGGCCAACAGACACGGGAAAAGATGCCCGACATCCCTCATCCTCAGGGACATGCAAATCAAAGCCACGATGAGATATCACCTCACACCTGTCAGAATGGCTGGTGCCAAACAGACAAGAAATAACAACGGTTGGTGAGGATGTGGAGACAAGGGAACCTCATGCGCTGGTGGGAATGTGAATCGGGGCTGCCCCTGGGGGAAACAGTAGGGAGGCTCCCCAAAACGCTAAAAATCAAAGTACCAGGGGCACCTGGCTGGCTCAGTGGGTGGAGCATGGGACTTTTTATTCCCACATTGTGAGTTCGAGCCCCACAATGGGTGTAGAGATTACAACAAAACAAAACAAAACAAAACATACGATCCAGTAATTCCACTTCTGGGTATATTTACCCAAAGAAAATAAAAGCACTAATTTAAAAAGATCCATGCACACCTACATTCACTAAAGAATCATTTATGATCACGGAGAGATGGAAACAACCCAATTGGCCATCGACAGTGAATGGATACAGGCGCCTGGGTGGCTCAGTGGGTTAGGTGTCTGCCCTCAGCTCAGGTCATGATCCCAGGAGCCTAAGATGGAGCCCTGTGTTGGGCTCCCTGCTGAGCAGGGAGTCTGCTTCTCCCTCTAACCCTTCTCCCCTGTTCATGTTGCTCGCTCGCTCGCTCTCTCTCAAATAAATAAAATCTTTAAAAAAATAAAAATAACTAAAAATGCTTTCACCAAATACAGATTAAAAACTCCCCCCACCCCAAGCAATGCCCTTTTCATTCTAAGAGGCCAAGGGTATCCTACCGCGGACGGTACTCAGTGTGGATGGTCCCCTCTGTCGCCAGTGTGTCCTGGGGCTCACAGCCCATCTCCCTGCTCCCCTTCTCAAAAGGCTGCCTTCCCCACTGGACACGTTACCCCGAGTACAAGCTGAGTAACAGGCCGAGGGCTCCCACGGAAACGCTCCTTTCTCTGGGTGTTGGGGGAGGGTGTTGGGATTCGGAAAGAGCTCAAGGGCTTCTCCAAGCCTTGACTACCCTCTTCTGTAAAGAGGGGGGCAGGTTCCCTTCAGAGGAAGTTCCCTCCGGCTCTGAATGAGAAGCACAACAGGCTTAGCTGGGTACCTAGCAAAGCACTCAGCGGCTGGCGGCTGGTGCCACAGAACCAGGAACAGACTCGGGAGGGGAGGCCAGGCTCCCTCCAGCCTCTGCCTGTCCCTGGCAGTCTGTGTGCGGAGCGTGTTGATTTACTGAGCACCCACCCTGGAGGTTCCAGGGCCTGACCAAGCAGCGGGGCGGTGGGGGACAGCTTGCTGGAGGGGGTGCCTCTAACGTCTCTGCTCTGCCCCAGAGGCGGCAAATCGCCAGAGAAAAATCCCATCACCACACAGCAGGCTTCCTCTAAATTCCGGACCCCCCCCCACCCGGGCCGCCCCATCTGCCAGGGAGCTCCAGCCGCTGCTTGCAAGGGTCTCCCCTCGCCCTTTCCCCTTTCCCCAGCCTCCCCAGTTGTCTCCAGATGCTGCCTCCTCCTGCCAACTGGGATCCCCCCATGCCTGGCCGGCCCTCCCTCACCAACTGGGATCCCCCCATGCCTGGTCGGCCCTCCCTCAGCCCAGGCTGCCTGCTCACCTTCCAGGGGGCTCACTCCTCCAGCTCCTGCCCTCAAACACCCTCTCATGTCCCCTGGTGTCTCAAGGTCATAAAGCCTCCCCCCACCATGCAGCTGTGGCCTCCTCTGTCTCCCTCCCCCACTGCCCCCACTTTCTCCCTCCCATGCTCCCCCAAGCCCTCACCAGTCTGGCCCCACCTCTCCACCGAGGCCAAGGTCAGAGATACCACACCTGCCCTTGGCCCTGTGTAGTGTCCCTTCTGTCCTCCCTTGTGCACTCAGCACCCCCCACCTCTTCTTCCCCCCTCAGGACCCCTCTCCTGGACCCCATCCCACTTACCCCACTTCACTGGCCCTCCTGTCTCTTTACTGCCTCCCCTTTTCTTTAATCTTTTTTTTTAAGATTTTATTTATTTATTTGACACAGAGAGAGAGATCACAAGGAGGCAGAGAGGCAGGCAGAGAGAGAGGAGGAAGCAGGCTCCCCGCTGAGCAGGGCCCTCATCCCAGGACCCTGAGATCATGACCTGAGCCGAAGGCAGAGGCTTTAACCCACTGAGCCACCCAGGCGCCCGCCTTTTCCTTAATCTATACCCTTCCCCTAGTCCTCACATTAACCCCAAGCATTCCAAACCCTCTTTCAGCTAAAGGTCAGTCCTGGGGCTACACCTCCAGCCCCTGAGCTCTCTGCCGAGCATCAAGCATCGGATCCCCAAGGCCCACTGCCTGCTTTCAACCTCAAACTCATCGTGTGCAAAACTGAACTTCCGACTCCTTCCCCCCAAACGTGGTTTTTCTCGCCTTCGTTCTTCCCCTTCTCAATGAACAGCTCCCAGACTCTGCTAGGACCCCAAAACAAGGGGGGTTCCTTTCTCTTAGTCTCCTGGCTCCGTCCACCTGCAGGCTGTTGGACTTATCCCCACAGAACCCCCCAAAACCAAGCCCTCTGCTCATCCCCGCAGGGGCCAGGCCGCTATCATGATTCCCTAGCACCACCCAGAAGCTTTCTACTCCCAGCGATTCTATGTCGTCTGCTCCTCACGCCGCCGCAGCCCAGGAATCTTAGTGGCAGAATTCTATTTAAAGCTCAGTTCAAAGTCCAAGTCCTTACAGAAGCCCACGTGACTCCCTGCCTCTCCGNCTCTGTGTCAAATGAATAAATAAAATCTTTTAAAAAAATAAATAAATAAATAAATAAATAAAGCTCAGTTCAAAGTCCAAGTCCTTACAGAAGCCCACGTGACTCCCTCCCCTCCTCCTCTGCCTGCCTCCCTGCAGACCAGCTCTCCCTCCTACACCTCTGCAGCCCTCTCACATCACTCACCTTTCAGTTCCTCCCGCAGCCAGATCTTCCCTGCCTCAGGGCCTTTGTACCTGCCTGCTCTCGGCCTGACCTTTCTTTACAGGCCTTCCCCACTTCCAGAGTAGCCCCTCCCCTACCGGCTATGCTTTATTCCTTACTTGACCTTGGCCACTTGGGGACCTGGGGTGTTTACGTTGGATGCCCACCATCTGGCACAGCTCATGGCATGTGCGGGCGTCCACGGGCATCTGCCGGATGAATCGATGAATGACTGAGCTGAGACCTGAACGTTGGGGGCATGTCTGCCAAGAGAACAGAGTCGTCCAGGTGGAGAAGACAACATCCGCAGAAGCCCTAAGGTAGGACAGAGCGTGTGAGCAGGGAAATGGAGAGAAATCGAGAACGGCCGGATGGGAGAGCAGAAGCCAAGCTGGGGCAGCCGCCTTGGCTTGTCTCCCCTCTGAGGAACGGAGCTGGGGAAGGAACATGCTGCTGTGGTTTTGATCCCTCTTGCTCCTTGGTCCCACTAGGGTTGGGCTCACGAGCTCCACACGTCCCGTTCATTCGTGGCAGGTCCCTCGCCCTCTCTGAGCCTCAGTTTCCACATCTCTAGAAGAGGGACTAGGCAGGCCTGCCGTGAATGACAAGGGACTGTCGGCATATCTAGAAGCCCCAGAGTGCAAGACACAGAGCGGACACGCAGTCCTTCCTGCCAGCGAAGACTCGGAGGGCAAAGCGAAACAAGACCAAATTGGGGAGAGGACTTTTCTTTTGCAACTTGGAGGCATAAGTAGGTAGAGGAGCCTTTTGAATTACTTCGGTGCCCGTATTTGTCGTCTTGCACAGCTGAGACCAAAGATACGTCCCCTCAGAGGCCTTGGCCCACCCAAGGGTGGGCTCTCCCAGCCTGATGGACCCAGGGCCGGAAAATGAACGTGCCCGCCGGGACGCCGCAGGGGCTGGCCAGCCCGCGCCCAGGCCAACCCCACGGGACTCCCGTGTGCAGCGTCCCTCCGGCTGGGTAAGCCCCAGGCACCCCACGGGACTAGTCTGCGGACCCTGGAAATGGCTAGAGCCCCCTAGCAGGTGCCACCTGGCAGAGGCCACCGCCTTGCCTTCCAGAAGAAACAGAGGTATGCCTCGGCACCAAGCAAACCAGAAGGGGACCCAGCCCAAGGCTCCCTCCTGCCCTGTCCTCCCCAGGATCCGAGGACCGGTCCGAGTGGCTCACAGCCCGCACAGCCCCCTCTCTCCAGCAAAGTCCAAAAGACGGCTCCACTGCCCCGAGTGGGAAGACAGCCAGAAGCCCTGGCTCTGCTACCAGCCAACTGGGCACTGACCTTGGGGACATCTGTCAGCCTGTCCCTTCCAGTTCATGGTCCCCGGGCACCCGTCCCTTGAAGCCAGCATGTGGGGCGCCGTGTCCTCATCTCCAGAGCGAGGCCACGGCCCGAATGAGCCCTGAAGGGTAACACACGGCACGGGTCTCTGAGTTTCGGCGCAGGAGAAGCCGATTCCGATTCTCCCGGGCTCCAAGGAACCGAGGGCCAACCTCATCGCCTTGGCCCCATCTGTCAGATAGGCCCCACGCATTTATAACATTTTCTCCCTCCTTTTGCCAGAAGGACAGATGCAGACTTAGAGCACAAGCGAGTTTTATTTTTCTTATAAAAGATGTAAAACATACGTTTTCATTTTCTTTCCTTTTTGGAAAGGCGAGGGTACTTCACAGCTCAGTGAGACAGGTGTTGTAAAAAGATGTTTGCAGTAAATTTTGATGGGGAGACCTGACCCTGGACGAAGCTTCCAGCGGCTCCTGGGCACGAAAGCCGAGCTGGAGGAAGCAGGCTGCGCCAGAACCATAAAGTGCACCGGGCGAACGGGAATTCAATGATGTGTTTTAAGAAGTGTCTTTATGGCACTTTGCTAGAAAGGTGAGGGCAGGCTGGCACGGAGGGAGGCTCCCACTCTGGAGGAGGCCCGGTGGACTGGGCTGATAATGGCAGGGCTCTGGGAACACAGCAGCAGGGGCATTAATCACCAGGGCTCAGCGACACCACCATCCCCCGCCCCGAGAGCCAGGTCTCGTCCAAGTCCGCGGCCGGGTCCGTGGGGAGACAGCATGAGGCACCTCGGAGCTTTTCTCCTTTCCCTAAGGTGCCCTCGCCTCCACCTGCACTGGGGCGCACCAAGGCTGCTTCCCCAGAAGCAGGTGGGAGAAGACCCCCCCAGTTCCCAGGTGAGCCTGCAAGGTTCCCCAGTTCGGTAATCAAATCAGAGAAATCATCCGCTCTGCATGAAACCCCACGGGGGCTGGAATGAGTGCTCGTCTCTGCCCAGAGCAAAGGGAGGCTGGAACGCAGGAGTCCGTAGCACTGGGGAGAGGAAACGTGGCTCAGGATATGCAGGTCACGGGCTTGGGCATTTAAGACCACGAGGGAGACAAGTTTACACAAGCCCAGTGTTGCTGTGGCCCAAAACAGCGCAGAGAGAGAGGAGAAAGGCCCGAGGGGTGACAAGACAGGGGGTCATTGCGGACCCCTGGTACTCCGTGGACCCTTTTATCCACCACTGTACACACAATGGTTTCTGATGTGATCCCAGCACAACCTACAAATCAGATGCCGTTCGTCCCATTTCACAGATGAGGAAACTGAGGCTCGGGGAGCAGGGAAGCAGTGGTGCTGGGGCTGGCCCAAGTGTAATGGCACCAATGCCCGTGCTCTTCTTAGCGGACAGCTCTGCCTCCACTGCAGGTCAGAAGGAGGGTCTCTGGCCTCCCCCTGCGGTGACACAGCCCCTAGAAGCCCCCAGTCTCCAACCTCAAGTCTCCTCCTGCCCAACTGCCTTTAGAGTATGACTGTTTCCACGGCTTTGTGATAAAAAGGCACCACCTGCAGGGACAATGAGGCTCCCCATCACTGAGACAACCGGAGATATAATCCTCTGGCCAGTAAAATCAGACGCTACGGAGATCTCCCCAAAGGACTGACTGGCTCTTACCCAGGAAGACCCAGCCTGCTGGTATTTACTTACCCAGAGGGAGAATGGGTCCATAGGAGTGGCCAGTCGCTCAAGAGGGAGAAAGGGAATGCCTAGGCTAAGGCAGAACTGGGCCATGTGTCCAGAGGACTTGCCGGGCGGGGAGCTCAGGCACCCTCCACCCAGACCCAGAACTCTCTGCACTCAACAGTGCAGAGAGACTGAACTACTGAGCAAACACCCAAGGAAGCTGATCCTTGGTGGGTGGGTCCACGCCCTGCAGGGAAGCTTCCCCAGCCTGCCCGGGGCAGTGGGAACCGCTTCTAAAATCATTCAACCAGCTCTCCAGCTGAGAACACATGCTGCTGAGTGAACTTGGGACTATGATTTGGCTTCCACGTGGCTCCTCCACAGGGAGAGGAGGCCCTGCGGGCACACTTTCCAGATCCACTACTATATTTCCCACCATCAACCTCCTGACCTACATCAGGCTCTTATGAGTTTGGTTACTGTGTGCCAGTCTTAGAGAGAGGATCATTTCAGGCACAGACAGGCATTTGGAGACCTGTGTAGATCCCCAAGAGAAAGGCGAGCACTTGTCCATCCAAGCCATGGACAGGAATAACCCCAGCAGCTTTATTTCCAACAAAATGCCCATCAAAAGGAGAATGGGTACACAAAATGTGGTATATCCACAGAATAGTAGACAGCCATTAGAGAGCAAACTGTTGGTACACCGCCCAACTATGAGTAAAGGGAGCTGGATACACTGTATCCCTCTGTTCATGTGAAGTTCGAGAAGCAGTAAGAGGTACTGATTGCAAAGGGGCTCACAGGAGCCTTCTAGGTTGCTGGCAACATATTGATCACACCTGGATATTTACATAAACATATACTGACCATACGTACACCTGAGGCCTGTCTACTTAATGTACTTACTGTACACCGTAAGTCAACTCCAAGTTTAAACCGAACAGAAGGAAGAAAACTATGTGGGGGTCTTCAAGGACCAAAGCTTAGACCCCAGTCAGAAGCAGGGTCCAGCTGAGGCGGCTCCCCAGCGTGGCAGTGTTAAAAATATGCCCCCAATTCTTTGCTCTTCTTCCCTTCCAAAGGCGGGGACTACTTTCCCTCCCCTTGAATGTGGGCCAGACTCTGCGACTCCGTTCGAAGCCCCAGCATAAAGCAGAAGAGACAGTGTGCGACTTTAAAAACTAGGTCACGGGGCGCCTGGGTGCCTCAGTGGGTTAAAGCCTCTGCCTTTGGCTCAGGTCGTGATCTCAGGGTCCTGGGATCGAGCCCCAAATCGGGCTCTCTGCTCAGCAGGGAGCCTGCTTCCCCCTCTCCCTCTGCCTGCCTCTCTGCCTACTTGTGATCTCTCTCTCTCTCTGTCAAATAAATACATAAAACCTTTAAAACAAAAACAAAAAACTAGATTACAAAAAGCCACTATGGCTTCTGGGTTGGTCTCTGGGGGAAACCGCCTGCTAGGTCGTGAGGACACTCAAGCAGCCCTGGGGAGAGACCCCTGGGGTGGGTCTGAGCCGTCTCCCCACAGCCGTTGCACGGGAGGGCTCCCCGAGCTGTAACCAACATAGCCACCCCGCTGAGGTACTCGTAGGGTCCTGACCCTCAGAGACTGTGAGGTAAGAAACCTTCGCTGTTGTAAGCTGTTCAATTTGGGGGTAATCACTGAAACACACAGATCACCCCGACAAGCCTGCTGGGTCTTCACACCCAGGGTCACCGCTCCTCACACTGACCCCTGGCTGGATCCTGGGGCTCAGGCAGCCCCATCTGCATGATCTCTTCATAGCGTTGGCCTTGCCTGGCACTGCCCCACTGGCTTGACCACGTTTTCAACTGTTTCCTACCCCTTGAGAAGAAGCCCCATGAGGGCAGGGACCTTGCCTGTCTCACTCACAGCACCAGAACGGCCCTGGACACACAGAAGGTGCTCTGTAAACGTGGACGAAGGAGGGGCGCCCGGCTGGCTCAGTCTGAAGAGCGTGCGACTCTTGATCTCAGGGTCGTGAGTTTGAGCCCCATGTTGGGTGTAGGGATAACTTCAAAATAAATAAACTTAAAAAAAAAGTGGATGAATGAATGGAAACCCCAGCTCTAAGCAGAGACACCACAGCAGCCTGGGAATCCCCGGCCTGTCAGCTTCACAAGGTCTGGACATTTTCAGGGGCACCAAGGAATAGGACGGGGTGGGGAGCTGGATCCCAGAAACAGTGACAGATCCAGGAGCAGGTGGCTGGGCCACTTGCCTCCTTAGCTCTCCTTCCCACCAAGCTGGCTTGCAGCTCCTGACAGAGAAGGGGAGGCAGGCTTCTTGTGGGGACAGTCCCCCTGCCGGGAGTCTCAGGCAGCCCCTCACTCCCCGCCCTAACCCGGGTTCTAGGGCCAGGGCTGAGGGCATGGCAGACACTCTGTGTGCGCACTGAGCCAGGTCAAGGGCTTTCTGCCTGCACCAGAAGATCCCCGTGAAGGAACGCAATTCATGACGGGTAAAGTCATCTTGAACTCTACCTCTAATTCTGAGGACGCCTTCCCTTTACCCCCACCCTCCCCCGCAGCCCCAGGCCTCCTCCCAGGCCCGCCTTCCAGGCCCCATTGGCTGCACCCACTGGGCCACAGAGGCCCAGCCAATGAGCCACCTCCCCTGTGCTTTTGAAAGGGGATCCAGCCAGGAATGGTTACAAGAGCTCTGGGAGCAGGCTCTGAAGGGCGGCAGGGGCAGCTGGCTCAGCCATGGGCCAGACTATCTGGGGCCGTGCAGGCCGGATTCCCTGTTCTGTGTGGGGGCCCAGAGTCCAGCCCTGGGACTCATGCCGGAGCAGGACTCACGGCCCGTCCCAGACTGGGAGGAAATGGCTTGATTCCTGGGGGTGCAGGGTGTCACTGTTCTCACAGATAGAATGCCCCATCTCTGGCCTGCCCCTCAGCCCCTCAGCCCCGTGTCCCCCAGGAGCGGGGCAGAAACTGTTGGCAAGTGGCCGGAGGCCAGGGATAAGGGCAAAAGGGCACCAGATGACCGGCCCAGAGAGGCAGGTCTTCAGGGTAGGGGT
>LNAC01000014.1:3137847-3152685 GCA_002007465.1 Ailurus styani
CCCGGCTGGCCGGCACCCGGGAGGTGACCAGCCGCGCGAACGGGTACGTCCGGTTCGGCGACTTTTCCCCGGCGCCGGAGCCCCGGGGGCGGGCGGGGAAGCGGCTGGAAGCAAGCGTGCGAGCCGTGGAGTTTGAAGGCGGAAAGTGTGAGCTCCAGGAGGCGTTTTCGGGCGGAACCACGGGCGTGATTTGTTTCTTTCTTTATTTTTTTATTTCTTACGGAGACTAGGAAGATAGATTTTTGTTTTTTTTTTTTAAAGATTTTATTTATTTATTTGACACAGAGAGAGATCAGATCACAAGTAGTCAGAGAGGCAGGCAGAAAGGAGGAAGCAGGCTCCCCGCCGAGCAGAGAGCCCGATGCGGGCCTCGATCCCAGGACCCTGAGATCATGACCTGAGCTGAAGGCCGAGGCTTTAACCCACTGAGCCACCCAGGCGCCCGGAAGATAGATTTTTAAATATAAGTTTATGTTTTTTCTACACTGTTCATATCATTTGAGAAATATAATAGTGGATATTTTTATAATCTGAGGAGGTCCCGGAGAAGATTCCAGTACTAGCTGGCCGCCTGGGGTACACAGGCCACTTGAGGCGCACTTTGTGAGCTGTATAAATTCAGAATAAGACAGGCGCGCCTGGGTGGCTCCGTCAGTTGAGTGTCTGCCTTCTGATCTGGTGGTGACCCCAGAGTCCTGGGATCGAGCCCCACATGAGGCTCCCTGCTCAGGGAGCTTGCTTCTCCCTCTACAGCTCCCCATACTTGTGCTCTCTCCCTCTCTCTCTCAAATAAATAATAAAGATCTTTAAAAAAACAAAATGGTTGCAAACATGCCCTGTGCTCGGGGCCTCTCTGGTGCTGGGTATGGCAAATAACCAGTGACAGGACTGGGAAGGGGGGTCACACAGTGAGCCGCGGGGATGCTGCCGCCCCACCCGATGTCCAAGAGAGAACCAGCACAGACCTGCCCTCAGGGAGGAGGGCAGCCTGGGGTCAGAACCCCAGGGATGGGAAGGATGGGCCAAGGGGTCCCAACATTCCAGAACCACCAGTAAGGCCTGCACCCTCTCCCCAAAAAGGTCAGAGGGTTGAGTTCAGGGTGTGGTAGTCAGGCCCCCAGGATGGACGTGACCTCAGCACTTGCCACTTCTCCTGTAACTCAGCGTCGCTAGCTACCACCAGGACAGCAGCCCCGGGTTCCAGCTGGCGCCGAACTAAGCCCTCTGCTTGCTGTACCTTCCTTAGCTCGTGATGTGCTCCCCAGGTGAGACAGCGGGAACTGGCTGGAGGTCAACAACACGGGCTGTGAGGGTCGGAGCCCACACTGGGACCTGGTTGTTTGGTTCTTATCTGCGTTCTGGAAAGCGCTGCGGCTGAAGCATGTAGGTGACCCTGTGTGTGTTCTTTCGTTGCTCTAACAACTTACCGCCATGGTGGCTTCCTCTCCACAAATGTATTAGCTTGATGTCTTGTAGGACAGAAGTCTGACAGGGGTCTCACGGGGCTAAAATCAGGGGATCAGCAAGGCTCCGTTCCCTTCCGGAGGCTCTTTCTGGCCTTTTCCTGCTTGCGGAGACACCCACACTCCTTGGCTCACATAACCCTTCTTCGACCTGCAAAGCCAGTGATGCTGCGTCTCCCCAATCAATTTTTCCATTAGTGGCCCTTGCCTCTGACTCTCCTCCGCTTCCCTATCCATTTTCAAGGACCCTTGTGATTATGCCGCCCCCACCGGATAATCCCTGACAGCCTCCCTATTTAAAGTCGACTGATGAGTGACATTAACTCCATCAGTCACTTTGATTCCTCTTTGCCATGTAATGTAACATATTCGCCGGCTCCTGGGTCGAAGATATGGACACCTTTGGGGGGCTGTTATTCTGCCTACTATACCCCTCCTGGCAAGGTCTGGGGAGGAGGATGCTGGGAGAGGCAGGGGCTCCAGCCATAGAAAGTCTTGGTGCCCAATCGGGAGCTGTCTTTCTGCAGAGCCTGAAATCCGCATCCCTCAGAGCAGGTCCTTGAAGCCCCTTTGCATACTCTGGGCATCTGTACCGGTCCTTCCGATTATTTTGGTGGGGTTCAGCTCTGTTCTTACCTGGAAGCCAGGAGAGAGAAGGTTCCAAGCTCACAGCCCTCCACCGTCTAGTCTAACACAGGCCTGGGCCCCACACCCAGGTGGGCAGGGAGGCACGGCTCTGACTGGGCAAGGCAGGACCTCCTCATAGAATTTGAGCCAGACCTTTTGAAAAAAGTAAAATGTTGCCAGATTCCAAAGGTGTGTTTGAGTGGATCAGAGACATTCCAGGCAGAGGGATGCCCAGAGGCAAAGCCATGGTAGCCTATGGAATGCCGAATCTTCCAGCAAGGGCTACAGTGTCTTCGGAGACTGTCAGCTGAGGAATTCTAAGGTTGCAGAGGGGCTCTCGTGCAGAGAAAAGCTACCTACCGATGCTTGTGTTTAAATGAATACTGTATTTGTTAAATTTATAAATTAAAGAACTAGTTTTTCTTAAACATCCAAGTGCAACTTGCAAATCTAGTTTTCTATTTATAAATCTGCTGATTTTTGTATAAAAATAAGAACAATTACTTTCACTTATTCTTTGATGCATATTTAATTAACTCATGGGTTCAACAGATTAAATTCTAAAAATGAATGCCAATTACAAACTTAGGTAATTAAATTCCCTAATAGATTTTAAACCACATGTTACAGAGATGAGGTAGCTGGTCTTCTCAAACACCTTAAACCCCACATCCTACAGGCATTTTTTTTTCTTTTTTGTTCCTTTTTCTTTACAAACAGGGAGGGGGTGGGGGGGTGAAGATACTCTCATCCCCTATCTTGCTCCGTCCTGCCCGACCACGCATATTTTTTTCTAATCAGGGAAGCAGGTTTTTTGAAGATTTTATTCATTTATTTATCTGACACAGAGAGAGACAGCACAAGCAAGGGGAGCAGCAGGCAGAGGGAGAGGGAGAAGCAGGCTCAGCAGGAAGCCCGATGATCTTGGGACCCTGGGATCATAGCCCGAGCCGAAGGCAGCCGCTTAACCAACTGAGCCACCCAGGCGCCCCGGCTAAGCAGTGTTATATACTGATAGACTATACTTGTAAATATGACCAATCGATTCTCTTAAATGTTCACATGCTGTTTATAAACTTAGACACCTTTACACTGTCTCAGTTGTCTATTGCTGCTTAATAAACTACCGAAAACGTACTGGCATGAAATAATAGCCAGGGCACGGAGTCAGCACTTTGGTCTGGGATAAGTTGGAAGGTTCATCTGCCAGTCTTGCCTGGGTCACTCCTGTGGCTGCAGGTACCTGACCACCGACCTGCGGCCGGGCCCCAGAATGGCCTCAGTTCCATGACTGGCAGTTGGTGCTGGCTGTGAGCCAGGCCCCTGGGTTCTGCTCCATGGGCCCCTCTCCTCCCCTGGGCTAGACAGGAGCAGCTTCGAGACAGGCCGGTCTCAAGGACCTGCTGCAAGACGGTGACCACAGAGGCCGCCCTGCCTCCTGAGGCCTGACTCCAAAGTCCCCCTACATCACTTCCACCACATTCTTTCATTTGACGTGGGGTCACAAGGTCAGCCCAGATTCCAGGGCAGGAATAAAGAGACTCGACCTCACATGGGAGGAGCAGCTGAATCTCACCGCAAAGGCAGCATACAGGGTTGGGAGGAATTACTTCAGCCACTTTCTCTAATTAAACCCACAAATCAGGGGTCCCTGCCTGGCTCAGTTGCAGGAGTGTGCAACCCTTGATCTTGGGGTTCTTTGAGCCCCACATTGGGCATGGAGGTGACTTTAAAAAAAAAAACCCACAAATCAAATAGGACGGATTGACGTGTCTCAAAATCTTAAGTAAACACTCTGATATTAGCACGATGTCACAAAACTTATTCCTACACTGGTACCAAGATTCTGGGCTTGCTTTGGTGGTTTCCACAACGTTCAGGGTTGCAAAGCCTCCAAAGGAGTAGATGCCACATCACAGGGGACCTGGGGGTGCAGTGGGATTTGGGACCACAGTACAGGGAGGGGTTTCCTGCTCCTGGTCTGAGATTTTCAGACCAAAGCGAGACCCAGAAGAATTCTGCCAGGTCTAAAGGGACCCCCTTGGGCGCCTGGGTGGCTCAGTGGGTTAAAGCCGCTGCCTTCGGCTCAGGTCATGATCCCAGGGTCCTGGGATCGAGGCCCGCATCGGGCTCTCTGCTCAGCGGGGAGCCTGCTTCCTCCTCTCTCTCTGCCTGCCTCTCTGCCTACTTGTAATCTCTCTCTCTGTGTCAAATGAATAAATAAAAATCTTTAAAAAATAAAAATAAAAAAATAAAGGGACCCCCAAACCCATTCCTCTCTCCAGGAGCCGAACTGCAGAGCCCAGCACATTCCCGTATCCTGAGAGTCTCTCAGTGTCCAACTTGACCCCGTTTTACCAGGACACCTTCCTTCTTTTTATTGCTTCAATGCAGGTGCAGGAGCCCCTGTGCCTCCCAGGTCCCCCTAACATCTTCACTAGTCGATCACCATTTTGAGCGTCCCTCCACCCAGGCTGTAATGCAGTCTTCATATTTGGCTTTATCGCCTGCCTGTATTCCATTTTACTGTCCGTGTCATTGGCCGATATCGTCCAGTCACTATAATGGGAGGCGTGAATGGAAGAGTGGATTACCAGATCCCAAGTGTCCGGCGGCGCCTGACTGTAAGTCACAACCCTGGGCGGCAGAGGGCGCCCCTCACCCTGATTCCTCTCGGGGCGGGTCTGAGGACCAGGTCCGCGATCCCGGGAGGGCAGGGCCCTGGTCCGTCAGGCATTGGCTGCCCCCCCTCCAACTTCAGAGAAGCCCTTGGAAGAAAGTGGATGTTTAGGGAATACTGAGCTTGAAGTGTATAAAAGCCTCGATTAGTAACATTGATTGTAACAAGTTTTTGTTCTAAGATTTTATTTTTATTTATTTTTTAAGATTTTATTTATTTATTTGACAGAGAGAGAGAGAGCGAGAGCAAGGAACACAAGCAGGGGGAGTGGGAGAGGGAAAGCAGGCTTCCCGCAGAGCAGGGAGCCCGATGTAGGACTTGACCCCAGGACCCTGAGATCATGACCTGAGTCGAAGGCAGATGCTTAACGTCTGAGCCATCCAGGCGCCCTAAGATTTTATTTTTATTTATTTATTTTTAAGTGATCTCTACACCCAAGATGGGGCTCAGACTCACAACCCCGAGATCAAGGGTCGCTGGCTCCGCGGACTGAGCCAGTTGGGTGCCCTGACTGGGACAAAGTGAAACAACACAGTGAATGGCGTTATGAGTGCAATCCTGTTCCCCCCAGATTCACACGTGGAAGTCCAACTCTCGGCTCCTCCGCATCTGACTGTATTCAGAGATAGGGTCTTTGAACAGGTGATTGATAAAAAATGAGGCTATTGGGGTGAGCCCTCACCCGGTCTAAATAGTGTCCCTGTAAGAAGGAAGCTGAGCACGCAGAGGCCCACAAAGACCACGTGAGGACACAGCGAGAAGGCGGCCACCTGCAAGCCAAGGACAGAGGCCCCAGAGGAAATCAGATCTGCCAACACCTTGATCTCGGACTTGCAGAACTGTGAGAAAATAAATCTCTATTGTTTAAACCACCAAATCCGTGGGATTTATGTATGGCAGCCCTAGCAAGCTCACGAAACACCCTCTCCCCAGCCCTAATCCGCCGAAGTATGTATCAGTTTTGGTAGCCAGCTGTGCATCCTTCTAGACTCTTCCCGTGTATTTATATTCATATGTGAAGATATACACACACCATTTCTTTCTTTTTTTACAAAAATAGGATTTGGCCATACATGCTTGTTCCACAACAAACTTTTTCCATTCCATAGTACATCATGGGCAGGTTTCCCTGTCAGGATCTACCCAAGCCTTCTTTTCTTTCAAATTAAATTAAATTAAATTTAAATTCAATTAATTAACATATAGTGTATTATTAGTTTCAGAGGTAGAGGTCAGTGATTCATCAGTTACATATAACACGCAGTGCTCATGACATCACGTGCCCTCCTTAATGCCCATCACCTAGTTACCCCATCCCCCCACCCCCCCACCCCTCCAGCAGCCCTCAGTTTGTTTCTTATATTTAAGAGTCTCTTGTGGTTTGTATCTCTCTCTCTCTCCGATTTTGCCCAATTTACTTTTCCCTCTCTTCCCATATGATCCTCCATTTTGTTTCTTAAATCCCACATATGAGGGGCGTCTGGGTGGCTCAGTCGTTAAGCATCCGCCTTTGACTCAGGTCATGGTCCTGGGGTCCTAGGATCGAGCCCCACATCGGGCTCCCTGCTCTGCAGGAAGCCTGCTTCTCCCTCTCCCACTCCCCCTGCTTGTGTTCCCTCTCTCGCTGTCTCTCTGTCAAATAAATAAAATATTAAGAAAGAATTCCACATATGAGTTAAACCATCTGATACTGTCTTTCTCTGATGGACTTACTTTGCTTAGCATAATACCCTCTAGTTCCATCCACGTCGTTGCAAATGGCAAGATTTCATTTTTAATGGCTAATATTCCAGTGTGTGTGTGTGTGTGTGTGTGTGTGTGTGTGTACCACATTTTTATCCATTCATATGTTGATGGACACATGGGCTCTTTCCATAGTTTGGCTATTGTGGACATTGCTGCTATCAACANTTCATCTGTTGATGGACACATGGGCTCTTTCCATAGTTTGGCTATTGTGGACATTGCTGCTATCAACAGTGGGGTGTAGGTGCCCCTTCAGATCACTATACCTAGTAGTGCAATTGCTAGATCATAGGGTAGCTCTATTTTTATCTTTTTAAGGAAACTCCATACTGTTTTCCAGAGTCTGAGCCTTCTTTTTAATGTTCACAAATATTCCATTCTTACGCCTGGGTGGCTCAGTCAGTTAAGCATCTGCCTTCTGCTCGGGTCATGATCTCAGGGTCCTGGGATCGAGTCCCACATCTGGCTCCCTGCTCAGTGGGGAGTCTGCTTCTCCCTCTGTCCTTCCCCCTGCTCATTCTCTCTCTCCCTCTTTCTCTCAAATAAATAAATAAAATCTATAAAAAACACAAATATTCCATTCTATGGAGACAGCATTCATGGTTTCCTTTCCGTTCTTTTCTTTTTGGCTTAAACAGCAGAAATTCATTTTTCTGTGGAGGCTGAGTCCAAGATTAAGGTGCCGGCATGCTCGGGTTCTGGGGAGGGCACTTGACCGGCCTCATAGATGTCTGCCTTCTTGCCTGCCTTGCTGGCTTGTCTTTCCATGGCAGAGAGAGAGAGAAAACAAGCTCTCTGTGTGTCTTGGGGGCACTAATCCCATCTCGAGGGCCCCTCGCCTTCCGAAGTCTCCACCTCCAGTACCATCACACTGAGGCTTGAGGGCCTCAGCATAGGACTCTGGGGCCTGCAATTCAGTCCAGGGCGAGAGGCAGCGTTGTGCTTCCCGGCATCCTCCACGGATGCACGTGGTTGCCATTCCTTTTGCTGTGACAAACATCCTTGTGCCACCAGGCTGGGGATACCTGTGGGACAAATTCCCAAGAACAGAATTGCCTTTTGCATCTTTTTTTTTTTAAGATTTTATTTATTTATTTGACAGAGAGAGAGAGAGAGAGAGAGAGATCACAAGCAGGCAGAGAGGCAGGCAGAGAGAGAGGAGGAAGCAGGCTCCCTGCTGAGCAGGGAGCCCGATGCGGGGCTCGATCCCAGGATCCCAGGACCCTGAGATCATGACCTGAGCTGAAGGCAGAGGCTTTAACCCACTGAGCCACCCAGGCGCCCTGCCTTTTGGATCTTAAACAGATGTCGGTAAGTGCACCCTCCCACCAGCAGGATATGCGAGGGCCCGTTTCCCCCACACTCACCCTCTCCGCCACATGGTGGTTCTCCAGAATCAGGTGGTGGAAAGGAGAGAGTGAGGTTGGTGACATAGCTCTGAGGGCCCAAGGAAGGGTAAGCAGAACGGGGGTGGGGGGGGTGAAGTAATCCAGGGGAAAGAGGGCCAGAGAGCCCCTCTGGGAGAAGCTGAGGAAACTGCAGGGGGAGCAGAAGAGTGACAGGTTTCATTCACTCATTTGCCCTGTGCTTACAAGCATGTGCAACGTCCCCGGCCCAGACTGTGCTCGGCAGTGAACAGAGCAGGGGCGCTGCCCCTGTGGAAACTTCTGGTGTGGGAGACACACAATAAACAAGGCAGCAAGCACATGTCAAATCAGGCAAGGCCTCGAGCCCCCGAGAGAATGAATTCAAAGAGCGGCACAGGGCTGAGGGGCTGAAGCATGGGGAGGCGGAGGGAAAGGGGGAGGCAGCACCCAGGGCCAAGGGGGATTCGAGTTCCATGCACTTCTGGAGGGTGTTGGTCAAGGGTGAGGGCCAGCTGAGTTTTAAAGGGTGCTTCCTGGCAGCCTTAGATTCAATGACACTCAGACGGGCAGTGGGGACAGAGCTGGAGAGAAGTGCATGGGACAAGCCCCGTACCAGCAGGATTTCTAGCCTCAGCAGGAAAGAGGAACGTGCAGGAACAGCCTTGGGGGGGGGGGTCCTCTGCTGGCCTGTTGTCTGTTGTGTAACAAACTACCTTGTGTTTTTTTTTTAAGATTTTATTTATTTATTTGACACAGAGAGAGAGATCAGATCACAAGNCCTGCTGGCCTGTTGTCTGTTGTGTAACAAACTACCTTGTGTTTTTTTTTAAGATTTTATTTATTTGACACAGAGAGAGAGATCAGATCACAAGAAGGCAGAGAGGCAGACAGAGAGAGAGGAGGAAGCAGGCTCCACGCTGAGCAGGGAGCCCGATGCGGGCCTCGATCCCAGGACCCTGAGATCATGACCTGAGCCAAAAGCAGAGGCTTTAACCCACTGAGCCACCCAGGCGCCCCAAACTACCTTGTTTTGATGGCTGAAGACAACAGCTCTTCGATTGCATCTCATGATTTGTGAGTGAGGGCTCAGCTGGGCGATTCTTTTGTTCCATGTGGCCTCGACTAGGGTCACTCAGTGGTATCAGAGGAGGCTGGGCTGGGGGGCCCGACAGAGCTTCCCTCACCTTGGCTGGGATAGCTGAACAGCGGGGGCTCTCCCTGTGGCTAGCTTGGGGTTCCTCAACCCCTCAACCAGGGCCGCCTTGGGGCAGGCAGAGTTCTGACATGGTAGCACAGGGCTCCGGGAGGCAGGGGCCCAAAAGACAGGAAGAGAAAGCTGCCAGTTTTCTAAGGCTCGGAAACTGGCCGGGTGACACTTCCAGTGTATTCCATTGGCCAAAGTAATCCCAGAGACCACCAAATTTAAGGGGAGGGGACACGGATCCCTTTCAATGGGGGGGGGGCGTTGGTGACTGTGCACTTAACTTTCATCTCAGCCTGACCTCCAAGTTGAGACCATCGAAAATGTCTCGAGGCACTGTCACATGCCCTCTGGGGGCAAAATCAGCCAGGTTGAGAATCAGAACCTTGGGATCAACTCATTCAGACTCCAAGCCCCCATCCTACCCAGCTGTGAGGACATCTTAGCCCAGTTACAACTAGGATTCTCATCAGGTGGTGCCCTAGCTCTAAGGAAAAGTTCCAATCCTCTATCATGGCTGTTGTCAATGCCCTCACTGGGCTCACGTCACTGGTCCCCTGAATACAAAGACTCTCTACCCCACCCCCACCCCGCACCTCTCACAGGATGTGGCCTATGAGCACAGCTTGGGAGTCTTCACACTTATTTTGCAAAGTTTGTCCCCTCTGACTCTGGTCACCTACCAACTCAAAGTTTCCCAGTCAAAGCTAGAAGATGGCTGGAGAGTCCGTGCGTCTGTGTCCAGCTGACAGAATTTGCTGGCAGACTAGACATGGTTGTGAAAGGGGTGAAGGACACCCCCAGAGTTTGCAGCCTGAACCGGTCCAAGAATAAGGAGGCCACTGATGGGAAGGAAGTCGAGGGAGGAACAGTTTGGGGGGAGACTCTCAGGAGCTCTGATCGGAACACATTGGGAAGTCCGTTAGCCATCCAAGTGGAGACACCAAGGAGACAGCTGGGTAGATAAGTCTGGAAATCGGGAGCGAGATCTGAGCTGAAGAGAAAAACGTGGGAGTCATCTGAGGTGGTATTTATAGCTACGAGACTGACTGAGCTCACCCTGGGAGGGAGTGTGGATGCCGAGGTCCCAGGCTGGGCTCCGGGGCTCTCAAATGAATAATTATCAGGTAATAATTACCATCATTTTATGTCTCAAAGCATCTGGCACAGTGCCTGGCTCTCCGTACAGGTTCTCTGAATGGAAAGGAACACTCTGGCACTTTATTAACCCCCATGCTTTCCCTGCTAATCAGCATTTAGAGTCCCTCAGCAGGATAGCAGGCAGTTAGAATCCCTCAGGTAAGGGGGAATGAAAACATTCTTTAGGAATTTTCCAGAACCCGGAATGGAACTTTGCTATCACTTGCAGAAGAAAAATCAGGCTGTCTTGAAGTCCCACTCCAAAAGCGAAAGTTCTTACCAGCACAAAATGCCACCTTCCACAGACCCCAGGGTTCTGAGCTGCCACCACTCCCTCCTACTCCATGCTCCACACTCCCCTCCTGAGCTCCAGCTGTTTTCCTTTCTCTCATACAAGGGGAACTTTAAAACCGGGGTTTTGTTCTGCAGAGAATTTGGTCAGACACGTTTACTCGAGTCCTCTCATCCGCTCCAGGATCTGCGACCTCAGGCTGACTCTGAACACAGCCGCCGCCATCTTGTTCCCCACCCTTGAGAGCAGCAGCCCCAAAATAGCAGCATGAATCATTCTGGAACGGTCGGGTAATGCAAGGCCAGGGCACCCTTCTGTGGCAGCGCCTCTGCTGGTGTTCCAGGGCTCTGGGGAGGGGGACACTGGCCGGCCGCTGTCACCGCCTCCCTGTCCCACTCCAGAGGGCTCTGAGTCTACCGAGAGATTTGAAGAAGCCCAAGTCGGTGAAAAGTCTGAGTTAACATTTCTGAATGTGTAGGAGTGGCTTTACTGTGATCCTGAATAAGCTTATGCTTTAGGGGTCCCCGATTCCCAGCCCTTGTAGTTTTCTTTCCTCAGAGGGGGCTTTCCAAATTGTTTTGGGTCTGACGAGATTTGAGGATGAATGATTTGGTTTGACCCTCATAGTAACCCCGGGAAGTCACTGGCACTTCATCATCCCCATTTATAGGGAAGGATCCTGGAGCATAGAACCTTCTTTGGGTTCCTTGAAAATTGGGCGCCTGGGTGGCTCAGTGGGTTAATGCCTCTGCTTTCGGCTCAGGACATGATCTCAGGGTCCTGGGATCGAGGCCCGCATCAGGCTCCCTGCTCAGCGGGGAGCCTGCTTCCCCCTCTCTCTCTCTGCCTGCCTCTCTGCCTCCTTGTGATCTCTTTCCCTCTGTGAAATAAATAAATAAAATCTTTAAAAAAAAAAAAAAAAAAAAAAAGAAAATATCAAGCTTGTTTTAACCGCAGGGCCTTTGCACTCTCTGTTGTCCTGTCTGGAACCCTGTCCTTGGCTGGCTTCTTGTCACTCCGGGTCTGGGGCCTTCACTAACCACCCACCTCTAGGAGCTCCTTTCTTCTCTGCTTCTCCTCTATTCATCTTTTTTTTTTTTTAATAGCATGCACTTCTTTTTTCATTTCTGTGTTTTTATTTAACAAATGCATATAGATGGGGCACCTGGGTGGCTCAGTGGGTTAAAGCCTCTGCCTTCAGCTCAGGTCATGATCTCAGGGTCTTGGGATCAAGCCCCGCATCAGGCTCTCTGCTCGGCGGGAAGCCTGCTTCCTCCTCTCTCTCTGCCTGCCTCTCTGCCTACTTGTGCTCTCTCTCTGTGTCAAATGAATAAAATCTTTAAAAAAAAATGCATATAGCGCTTTCTCTGTAGGTAGGCAGTGTTCTACGAGCATTACAAATATCAAACAATTTGATCCTCACGACTACTCTGACATCAAAACTGTTTCACCCACATTTTAAAATGGAAAGAAACACAGAGAGGTTAGGCAGCTTGCCCGGAGTCACACAGCTGATGAGTCAATCATCTAGCTCTCCCCCTAGAAGACGAGATCCACGAGAGCAGAAACTTCTTCTGTGAGCTGTTTTGTTCTGTTGAGCCCCTGCATCCAGAGTAGTGTGCCACACGTAGCAGGACTATATAAAAGATGTCAGTGATGATGAGACCAGGTTACAGAGAAGGGGGAATGGGAAAGAAGCCTGGAGAGAAGCTGCAGGGAGATGGTGGGGGAGCTCTTCGGGGGGAGAAACAGTGCCAAGGAGAAATGAAAGGTCTTGTGGGCAGGTTGAATTCAACAGATGAATAAGATGCCAAAAGCCTGGGGATCACCTCCTTCCTTCCTGTTCTGGGTTCAACCCATCAACAGATCCTGCTGACTCCTCCAAAAGCTGGAACCCAACTGTTCTCAGCCCTCCTCCGCTTCCACTCTGGCCCACTCTGGCCACCACTCTCCTGGAACACAGCAATAGTGTCCTGAGAGGTCACCCATGCTACAGCCAGAGGAGTCCTGGTAAAATGTCAGATCATGTCCCTTTTCTGTTCCAATCATGCTGGCATGAACACAATGGCCTCTCAGCTGCAGGACCTGGCCCCTGCTTCTTCTTGGCCCCACTCTCCCTCTCCCTCTCTGCTCCCACTATCCTGGCCACCCCAGTGCAGCGCCCACCTCAGGACCTTTGCATGTATTGTTCCCTCTAAGTTCAAGGTTCTTCCCCAGATTTTCCATTCATCTTACTCACTTACTTCTTCAGGTCTTTTCTCAGATCTTAGCTTCTCGAGATTTGCCCAGACCAGCTTATTAAATGCAACAAAGTCCCTCTCACCCAAGGCTTCTTAACCCTTTCTCTGCTTCATTTTTCTCCACTGCACTTAGGCAGATATACCCTATAAACTTTTCTGACATGTCTCTGTCACTAGAATGAACACCAGGTGACTTTTGTCAGGTTTGTTCACGGCAAGTCTCCAAAACCCACAACTGCACCTGATACATTCAATCATACTTGATGGATTAATGAACACCTACTATGTGCCAGACACTGTGCATGGTACCTGGAAGGTGAGGACAAAGGAAAACGGATGCGAGGCTCCTGTGTCCTAACAAAACGTGGCAATGACACCTAAGCTGCTGGTTTAGTTTGTGACTGGACACTCATATAGCCCACAGTGCAGTAAAACCAAGTAACAGGTGGGCAGAAATTAGTCTCCACGTTGGATGTAGACTGTTCAGTAATCTTGACCGCTCATCTTAGCCTGAAAAGACCGAATTCACCTGGCAGAGTTGGTGGAAGGGGAACCCCAGCCCAGAGAACAGTTTGTAGGCAGAGCCAGAGGGAAGGAGCCCACCTAGCTTAATGAACAGAGAGGTCAGCGGGCTGGAACTTGTTGAAGACGGAGGACAGGGAAAGAGGCCACATAAGTGGGCCTGCCAGAGGAGAGGGGCCCTGAGCCCCAATCTGAAGCCTCTGAGAGCTTTAAGCTAGGTTTGTGGACCTGCAATGGCTCTGGTTGTAGTGCTGAGAAAGGATCAGGGACAGCGGGGCTGGAAGAGAAAGCGGTGGGGCCGAGCTATTGCCAAGGAGCGGGCACTTAAAGCCCTGGGCCGGTAGGGCATGACCCAGATGGGAGGTTGGCAGGGACAGCGCAGGCAGGCCCCAAGACCCTCATCCAAACCCTCTCCAGCCCTAGCATGCGGCTTCTTTGCTCCATGAAGCACCCGCTGGTCCAGGAAGGGAAAACCAGCCTCTCTGCTCCACGCCCTCAGCCCTCCCGCATCCCCGGGTGCTGTCGCACGTGCGAGGCCCTGCCAGGCCGCCCCCGCCGCCAGCAGGTGGGCAAGCACCTCACTCCGGTCTTTGTTCCCCGGCCCCCCGAATAATGGCGGCAGCTCCGGGTCAGTGAGCGCTGAACACGCGACTGCACGACGGGAAACGTCCCACGGCCCTAGACGACCAAACCCGTGACCCGAGCGGGTCACACAGAACGTGCGTCTCCAGCGAGGGGACCCGGGGGGAGATCCCGGTCTGTCCCACCCAAACCCAGCTCCTTCGCTCTTTCTGACCCCTCGGCGCCTGAGAGCGGGCTCTGGGGACGTCCCGGCCCGGGCGCCCTCCCGAGGTCCACCCCGACGTCACCCCCACCGGCTGAGACCCCCGAGCGGCTCTGTGTCGCCGCGGACGAGCGAGTCGTCAGGGCCGGACTCTCGGCCCCCGGAGCGGGGAAGCGGCCGGAAGCCGGCGCCCCAGCAGCCCCGCGGCCGCCGCGGCAGAGAGCGACCGTGGCCTTGGACTCCCATAACCCACTGCAGAGGAGAAACCGCACACCGCCGTGTGATGGGCGGCCTCTTCAACCTATCAGCGCAAAGTGGCGGCGGCGCTCCGCCCAATCGACATCTTTTTTTAATCCGAAGGCGGTGCCGTCACGGAGTCCGTCAGCCCAATGGGAGAGGTGGAAACTTCCAGAAAGCACGGGACCAATGGGCGCGGCCAGCGCGGCCACGATTGGCGGACCAAGCGGCCAATCCCTGACGCAGAAGTTCGCCCCTCCCTCCAATCGCAGAGCCCGGAGTGGGCGGGGCTTGTAGGGAGGAGCCCAATCCGGAGGAGCGGGGGAGGCAGGGCTTAGGGGATTACTCTCAACTGCCCAATGACAGAGAAGCAAAGATGATGGGCTAGAATTCAAGCCAATAGTAGGGAAGCACAGAAAGCCCCGTCGGGGAGCGCAACCAGTAAGCAGGCGAGGAAGGGGCGGGATCCGGGGGTCCCGGCAGCTTCTAGTAGGTTCCAGAAGGCGGCGCGTGCGGTTGGGAACGCGGAGCCGACGGAG